>JAPPVO010000032.1:110578775-110610399 GCA_030407325.1 Camellia japonica
CATGACCTTCTCTCTCGTACCAAGTTCCCGAGCCGAGGCAATTTTGGTGATGACGGACACGTGGCCTTAGGCACGAGTCAGGGTTTCCTAAATTTCCCAAAAACAAAATATTTAGGTGGCGACTTTGTATCTGGCAAAGCAGTCCATGTTTGGCACTTCTTTATTAAAATCAGTTTTCCAAAACAATTTGCCAGATTTGGACTCTTTGGTGATTTATCGATCTTGCATTGCACTTTGCAAGATTAGATTCAGAACCGTGACATTGAGTCCGAACTGTAGTAACTAATAAACAAAACGGATTTCGCGCCTTCGCGCACGGAGCCGGAGAGTTCTCGGGCACGTCTACACGTGCGTGTGTGTGTGCATGTCTTCCAACCCCACTTCTTTCTCCCTTTTACTTAACCTCTTTCGATGGTTAGTTTTAGGGCACGTTTTGATTAGCATACCTTATGCTTGCATGTTTGCATCATTCATTTGTATTGCATGCACTGGGCTCGGTGTATCATTCAAACTGCATCGTATTTCAATACTTCTTTGAATACATGTATCAAATTGTTGCATTCATATGCTATCTTAGATAGCTGAGCCTATTAAATGCATTATTGCATGTGTTGCATTAGGCATCTAGCATAGTTAGGATCATGCATATTTCTAACTAGTTTTTTCTTTTGGCTCGGAGTACACTGTAAGTGTTACGCTTTAGCATACTTGCATGAGTGTGAGTGTTGCCTTGATAGCATGCTTGCCATGAGGCTACTTGCTTAAGTGATTAACTGAATGAATGCCTGTGGGTGAAGGCTTTGTTGCTTGAATTGGACAATTCGACGAAATCATGTTTTAAGCCCACTTTGCGAAGTGGCGAAATCATGTTTTAAGCCCACTTGAGGGTGGCAAATCTGCGTTTTAGCCCACTTGAGAGTGGCACTTTCAAACCATTTTTGAAAACAAACATGTGTCGATTTGTTCCAAGTCTTACGACTTAGTCTATACTTGCTTATGTGTGTCACATAGTAAAGTTAGCCAATAACTGGATAAGAACACATGAGGTTTATGAAACAACATATCATGGTAGTAGAGGCCGATCTTTGATCGGGCGAGCGGGGGTGCTCATTTTAGGACCTTCCCTTTTTATACCTAAGTTCCAAGCTGAGGCAACTTTGGTGATGACGGACACGTGGCCTTTGGCACGAGTCAGGGTTTCCTAAATTTCCCAAAAACAAAATATTTAGGTGGTGACTCTGTAATCTGGCAAAGCAGTCCATTTTTGGCGCTTTTTGATTCAAAATCAATTTTCCAAAATGCTTTCCGGATTGGACTCTTTGGTGTTTATTAGTCTCACATTGCACTTTGTGAGATTAGATTCAGAACTGTGACAGGAGTCCGAACTGTAGGAGACCAAGTCACGCCTCTCCAAAAGGGGGCGCGCGAAGAAAGTCGAGTCTACAGTTTCTGGCGACTCTGCTGGGGATTTAGAGAACTTGACTCGAACTCATGATATGTTGTTTTATCTACATTTGTGTGTTGTTTTGCATTGCATTTGCATAGGTGCGCCTAAGTCACAGTGTTTGCCATCTGTTATTCCTGAACGATTTACCGGAGGCTCACTTGGAAGAGGGTGCCATAAGGCTGACCGGTTACAGGCTCTGCCACGATGGGAACACAAACCTTGGATCTGGACTACTGCCGTATCATTTGATCCTCCTTCCACTTCTCGATGTTAGGAGCGAGAGGTATATTAGGTGGTCTTGCTAAGGCACCCGTTTTGACCAAATTGACTTAGGTGCATATCGGAAGCCATAGAGACTGTTCCAAACTAGGATAGGTTGCTCACCCGAATGCAGGATTGTTTGAAACCGCATGTTTGCATAGTGAAACCCTAGCTCCTGACAAAACTAAGACAGGGTAACCCTACCCCATCATAGGGGTGTTTTGGCTCTCTTTAACTAGTATGTGCTTTACAGTGAAACTGTACAGGGATGTGCATATCAGTTGCCAAGTTGGTATCAGTTTGTGGGACAGAATTCAATGTGGAATACAGTTATTTAGCATTGCTCATATTTGTTCTAGTGAAATTGGGCTGAGATGCTGCCTGTTTTCTCTTTTGCAAGGTAGTCCTGGAACTATCGCTTCAGAAGGCTCCAATATCCCCATGCGCATTGGACTTGTGTTGATAGACTTTGTCAGGTCAGGTAGTTTAGTCAAAGGAAAACCAGTGTTTCCTTTGCTAGAGGCAAGGCAAAGAAAGGCCAGTCAGGGCTCACTGGTTCAACTGATCTGACAGTCACCAGTCACAGCACCTTTGTTCAAACTCAGCAGACCATGATGGCACAAAGCCCGGAAGAAGTTGTGGGTATGATAGCGGCATTAAACCAGGGAATCGCCAGGCAGGATGAGACCAATGCCGAAGTGCAACGCCCATCCAGGGCACCTACCACACATCCAGCCTCGGGACCCCAGCCAAACTTTGACCCACTTCCGTCTGCTGAGGATTTGCATGGTCCGGATCCTCGAGAAGGGTTGGCTCAAGCTCAGGTTTTCACACATCTGGTGCAGTCTAATGAGAGGCCTTATTCCCTTGATATTAATGAGCTCAACCCGACCTCATTAAAAATTGCGAACCTTGAGAAGCAATTCAAAAAGGCACAGGGCCTTAACTTCATTCCCAACATTGAGGATAGGTACACCGAGGCTGCCGTAAGGCTCCCAGACAGATTCAAAATGCCACATATTGACCGTTTCGACTGCTCTGGAGATCCTATCATACATATTTGACTTTTCTTGGACGTCCTAAAACCGATGGGTTTGACTAAGCCGCAGAAACTCTCTCTGCACGGAAGAACCCTGTCTGGTATAGCAGCCACTTGGAACGCTAAATTGGAGGATGCAGTGAAGCAGAACTGGGAAGAGTTGGCTGAGGCCTTTGTCAATTAGTACTCTTACAATACCCAACCTGAAATAACCACTCAAGACCTTGAAGCAACCCATCAGAATCCTGCAGAGTCTTTTGTAGAATTTGTTACAAGGTGGAGAGCAAAGGCAGCACAGATGACAAATCGCCCTTCTGAGAGGACTAAGTGCGAATAGTGGTGCAGAACCTTGAGCATGATATGTTGCAAAAGTCAATAGTCGCTCCACTATTCACTTTCAAAAGTTTGCATGAATTAGGGGTTCAAATCAAGAGTGCGTTCAACAGAGGGATTATTTCCAGAACAAGTGAACCAACGAGGAGGGTGATTTCCAAGAGTACCCATGCTGGTAGTAGCACTATTCCCAAACCCATTGAAATCAATACAATCGCCACAGACGACCTTTTTGCCAAACCAAGCCTACGAACAGCCAGCCCAACCTGAGCACAAGGAAAAACTTTCACCCCTCTCTATATGAGCCTAACTAGCGCACTAAAAGTCCTGATGGAAAGAGGGTATCTCAAACCCCTTGATCCTCAACCTTTGCCTGACCCACTCCCTGCCAGACATAACCCCACCAAATATTGCGTGTATCATCAGCAGCGCGGTCATGGCACCAATCATTGCTACTGCCTTCGTCATGAGGTCCAGAATCTCATCGACAACCAGACGATAGCTCCATCTCCAGACCCCAATGACCAAATATCTCCTGCCTACCTCAACCTCATCCATGCATTGCCATCCACCTATAATCCCAACATATACATCACCCCGGCCTATCTACCCAAGCCTGAGGTGTTTATCCCAGAAAGCATGGACTTATGCATGATAGATGCATTTGAACCCCAATCATCTCAAACCCATGAACCCACTACTTCTAAGCTGATGAAAATGATTGAAGATCTTTAGAGAACAGTGGCAGATTTGGCCTTTGGGATATTGGCTCCGTCATCAACCACATCACATACCGGAAATTTCATGCCAAAAGGATCCCCAATCTTGGGATGGGCTGCATTGGAAGAAGGCCAATCCCTTGGCAAAGTGAAGGCAAGTGGTAAGAATAGGGTAGGGGCAGGCATTGGTCCCTATGAACACCTTCAGTGGGCTGTTGAGGTTTGAAGGCTGAAGGACTGAACAAACAGCAAGTGCTCGTAGTTATTGCAAAGACTGTGGATAACCCTTTTGCCACTCAAGTTTGGCGCATTTCGAAACAAGGGGCAAGTTGGGAAAAAGTGATGTCGTACCAGAAACGTTCCTTTCAGCTCCAATCCTACACTCGGAAGAGATCATCAGAAGTCAGCGCCTGCCAACCCCTTTGCTAGTACATCCAACACTCCACAAACCTCGAAGTACCAACCCCAAGGCCAGAGGGTCTTCAATCCCCTCTACATGACCTTGTCCAAAGCTCTCCAAATCCTTATAGGACAAGACCATCTCAAACCTCTTGAGCCTCGGCCTCTCCCGGATCCCCTTCTAACTAAGCATGATGTTGCCAAGTACTGTGCTTTCCATCAACAAACCGGTCATGGCACTAACCTTTGTTTTCATCTTCACCATGAAATACACGATCTGATTGACAACGAGGTCATCATTGCACCAGGTCCTGCAAAGTCTATCGGTACTGGATTGATGAACTTGGGGGATAATGTGACTAAGTGATCGGGGATGAACTGCCTGCTGATGGCGCTCATTTTACTCCAGATATGGGGATAGCACGCACTGTTTTGAGCATTTGCGAATGCTGTTTACTTTACTTTCTGACTTGGGTATTGAGTTAGTTCTGTTGTGTTGTATTGAGTCTATCTTGTTGTATCGAGTCAGTCTTGTGGTGTTTGAGTCAGGTGATCTCGAGGGTGTTACCTCGGGCATCACTTGCTTGTTTTGTGTTTGTCTTTTGCACCCTTTCTTTTGCGTCTGTTCCTGCCATTGAGCCAATTGTGCCAGAAGATCTGAATGAAATGGCAGTGCTTTTCACCTATTTTTCTGTGCCTTGACATCATTGCATTGACCTAGGTTTTTCAAAACTTTTCGAACACTGTGATGAAAACAAAGAGGGAAGAATTCCTCAGGATTTGCAAAAATTTGATCAATTAAGAGAAAGAGAGGCATGCTAAGCCCTTAATGAATGAGTTCATGCTTGTTAATGTGAGTACTGAGAAGGATCCTGGCTTCATCCAGATTTTTTCTACATTGTCTTCGACGCGAGCGATTAGTCGTTTTCTTAAAAGATTTCAAAAAATGTTTTGCTTGGTCCTGCGAAGACATGCGTGGAATTGATCTTGAGATTGTGCAGCATAGGATCGCTTTCAGCCTTGAGACTCAACCCATTTTGCTTTCAAACCTTGAACTTTGATTCAGAATGTTCAATGATCAATCACAACTTGAGGCTTGTATGGCCAAATTGGAAGTAACCCTTGAACTGGGGGCAAGACGGTCAGATCAAAAAGGTCATATGTCATCAAAGGAAGCTTGCAAAGCTAGACCAGAGGTAGCCCTTAAACTGGGGGCAAAAATGTCAGATGTGCTCGAAGAATCAAAGATGGGTCATTTCACAAACCAATAATGACTGGCGAGAAAGCCAAATTCCAGAATCCGAAAGAAGAAAATTTTTGCCGAAGGACAATTGAGTTCCTATCCACAACACTAGGGGCAAATTCAGACCCGATTGGATGGACTCCTACATCATCAACGAATAGCAACCATTCTCCTGGATTCATATGGCTTTGAGATCTCAAAACTGATTAACATGGACAAGTTAAACTTTTCTACCCTTGAGAGGTTCGCTGGGCCGAAAACCTGGAAGGGCGACCCAGGCAAAAGTTAGAGCAGAGAAAAGAAAAGAAAAAGAAAAAGAAAAAAATGAAGAAAATGAAAGAATGAAAAAACAAATAAAAAAAAATGAACAAAAAGAAGAATGAAAAAAGAAAAGAAAAGAAAAACAGAGCTCGCAAGGTTGAAAACCCAGAAGGGCGGCCTTGGCAAAAGTTAGAGCGCAAAAGGAGAGCGTCAACACCCGAGTGAACCTCAACCTGGAACAACGTTCAACCTGATTCCCATCTTTGGGATACGTAGGCAACTTCATCCTGAAGTTCGGCCCCAATCTCATCCATGTTGATTGGTTTATCCTTGTTCAACTCGTCTATCTTGTCTATGTGAAGTGGCTCATCTTCATGATCATCTTCATGATCATCTTCATTCACACTCAGTTATCCTACTCTGTTAGAAGATTCAGCTGCAAGACAATTCAAGTTCAGATCTGAGGTTGTGCATCTCAAGAGTAGATTCCGTGTTGGTCGAGCAGTGGCCATTTGCAAAAACAGTTTTGAGGATTTTTAATGAGGTTGACTAATTCTCTCGAAAATTATTCCATTTTTAAAAAAATTGGACCATTTCTTGGACCCAAAAAAGGAAAATTTTCAGTGCTCATAGCCTGACTTGCATGATTTCAAATCAGAAAATCGAACAAGTATGTTACTCTATCTTTCATATTGGTCAAAATTGTTTCAACAGAATGCCAAAACAAAAAATGGTCAAAATGATGAACTAGGGGCACAGTCGAGTCAGGTTTTCTGTCTTTTCCCCCTTGTCAACATACTTCCCAGAAAGGGCACCATACTTGCCCAAAAGGGCACCATATTCACCAGAAAGGGCATAACTGAAGCTAACAACAGAAGGCTAAAAGCTCCCATATCCTCCAAGCAGCGAGGTATCAAGGCAAGTGCGAAGCATGAACTGGAAATGGAGCTGGATGTTTGACTCCCTCATCTAGACGGGTTTGATCTCACCTAAATTGGCATATGACCTGGAATGGGGGCGTAGAAAATGCAATGTGTGAGGCCAATCAATTGTATACCTGGCCGGTGGGACGATCAAGCTAAGCCAGGGATGTCTTCAACCGATGTCAGTTGCGGATTTGCTGCACATCTTGTCGCATCACAACCCCTCTGTGGGAGAAGCTCACTAGTTGTGAGCGAAAGAAGGAGGATCTAGTAGAATACTAGGGGCAAGAGCTCACAACTTCCTGTTTATCCATCAACCACCCAGGGGAGGAATAAAAAAATAAAAGAGATTGAAGAATAGAGAGATGTGCGTTGAGAGAAAAAGTGAGAAAAGGGCTTTTCAGAGAAAAGAGATTGAGTGCCAGAGCGATGTGAGAATCACAAATAAGAAAGGATGAGAAACAATACCCGAAGAAACAGGCTCCTCGTGAACTGAGCGGTCTCTCGCCAGTGGTACACATCCGAGTGTTGTGTTTGTTGTTTTTGTTTGTCTCGCTTCTTGTTTTGAGTCGTTTAGTGTGTTTGTGTTGTTTATACCTTGTCTTTCCCTTTGTTGAGTCGTTTTGACTATGGCCAGTCGTAAGCTCAATACCCGGTTAAGAACTTATTCTCACTCTCAATTTCAAAAAATAAATCGTTTTGTGCTCAGAGTGCTGTGTCGTTCTCCATATATGTGCAAAACAGGATCCTTTCTTTCATGAACTGCAGGGTTCAACCCAGGTCATGTGAGAACAATAGAACAAGGACCTATCTGAAGCTACATAGGTTCCAGACCTCAAGGCAAAAGAAAATAGGGAAAATTTGGAGCATCTTAATGTGTTTTAACTTCGGTAAATTCCGAGACTGCATTCCAGGTGCACCTTCTCAGGCCTCGCCTTTCTCTGGAGTATGAGTGTACCTCGACCCCAAGTTTAAGCCTGCTTCAAGTCAGAATGGCAGTCCAAGCAGCACCATGGTTTTCACATGCAGATGTTACCCCTCGACAATATGAACAGGGTGTGTCCTTTTTGAGTTAAGCATGTTGCAAAGTCCTCTGAGAGGTAAATTGAAGGCGCCAAAGTACATATTTGCCTCCCTTCTTGCATAGAATGTACATTTTCATATACACTTCTGTTGCATACGTGTCACGCATCGTTATGATTCATGCATAGAATATGCTTGTTTAATGCATAGAACACGATTTCAATTAACATCATGCATCTATCGCATAATAATCTCACTCAGTGCATCTATTTCACAATTTCGTATCACTCGCACTGTCTTGTGCACTTTGTGGTTGTGTGCCACTCGTACTGTCTTGTGCACTTTGTGGTTGTATATCACTTGCACTGTCTTGTGCACTTTCTGGTTGTGTATCGCTCACACTGTCTTGTGCACCTTGTGGTTGTGTCTCAGTCGCACTGTCTTGTGCATTCTTCGGTCTAGGAGACCTTAAAATCATACGTTTACACTCATGCTTTCTCATGCATCGCACTTTTTTTGTGCAGTTTACACTCGTGCTTTCTTGCGCATCGTACTGTCTTGTGCACCTGCATTGCTCGCGCTATTTTGCGCACCTTACCTGCACTTGTTAGTGCATTGCATCGCGCTACTTTGCGCACCTTACTCGCACTGTCTTGTGCACCTGTATCGCACTATCTTGTGCACCTGCATTGCTCGTGCTGTTTTGCGCACCTTACCTGCACTTGTTAGTGCATTGCTGGCGCTGTTTTGTGCGCCTTACCTGCACTTGTTAGTGCATTGCATCGCGCTACTTTGCACACCTTACTCACACTGTCTTGTGCACCTATATCGCACTGTTTTGTGCACCCCACATCGCACTGTCATGTGCACCTTGTATTATTGCACTGTCTTGTACACCTGTATAGCACTATTTTGTGCATTCAACTTGATTCGCACTACTTTGTGCACCTACTCGCACTGTCTTGTGCATTCAGCCGGTCTAGGAGACCTTAAATCCTCTAAAGGTGCAATTTCTTTGGTGTTTGTCGTGCCCAAACGACTTTCGGTGGTCTAGTATAGCCACCTGCCCGTGTTTGTAGTGAGTTCCTAGGAGATCAACTAAGATGGTGGAAACTAGAGTTCGAATGGCTGATGCCTAGAACGCAAAGGTTCGGAATTTCCGAGACTAAAGTCTGGTTTAAATACCCAAGGGTGTATCCTCGGCTTAAAATCTGTATGGAAGCCCCATAGGTTGAGGTAGCGTGTATGCGCCTCAATTCTGGATACTGAACCAACCTAGTCTGTCACCCTGTTGGATAATAGGGAAAGCTACGACCATAGCCAGGGAGAAAAGTAGTACCTGTGGTTCGGAAACGCAAGATCAAAAAGGGGAAGATCCCCAGCAGCATAAGGTGAGTTATTACCAATTGCCCCTGTAAGATACTTTCGAGAGCATCACTTCCTAGCTGCATCATCATATCTATCATAAGTGTTGCACGACATCTATTGCATTGCATATAGCATTTATCGCATGCATCTGCTGCATTATCTATTTTATCGCCTGCATCCTTTCCATGTTAAGCTTAGTCTGGCATGTGCTCATACATTTCCTTCGTTGAAGCATGGTTTTGTGATAATGTGTATGTGCCTATTCCACTAAGAGAATTGTGGTCTAAGGGTTTCGGCACCTTTTCTATGTTAGACGTGGTCTGTTTTGTGTCCATACCTTTTCTAGGTAAAAGGTGGTTCGGCCACGCGCCTTATTCACTTCATTTATTGCATCCATTGCATTGTACTTTGTTTTGTTGCATTCAGTATATAGGATCATGATCTTTCCTCAGCAGATCATTCCTCACTTATGTCATCCCACCCAATTACTTGTATTCTTTCTGCGAAACACACAATTCTGTATGTGCACACACTTATTCCACTAAGAGAATTGTGGTTTGAGGATCTCGGCACCTTTTTTGTATTAAACGTAGTTTGATTTTGCATCTCCATCCCTTTATGGTATTTGTGTGGTTTGCACTTCTTGTGGTTTGATTATTTCAATTACATTGCATGTCATTTGCATTGTTTCGTTACATTGTATACCGTTTACACTGTTTTGTTGTATTGTGTATCATTTTGCATCCTGCCCTAGAACTACGCTGGTTCGATTCCTTGCAAAGGGATACGTAGGCAGCCTACGGGCGCAACTATTTGTTTTTGCATCTTCATTTTATTTGTTTGTCCAAGTCTTCGGCCTTGTCAAAAATGGGTCGTCTCTGGGCTTTGACATTCACTCACGTCATTTCATGACTTTCGGGTTCTGTCAAAGAAGGGCAACTATAGACACCCCATTTTTCACTGCCCTTAGGACTTGGGCGCCACTGATCATTTACTTGGTGGTGAAAGTTGTGCAGTGCAAAGCCTCGATTTCTTTAGCAAAGAAGAGCTTCAAATCTCAACCTTATACCCCTTTTTTTGGACCAAAACGATTTTGATCAAAAGATTTTAGACCTTAAAGCCCTCTCTTTCAAAATATTTTTGAGAAAGTTCCTACGATGTTCCGACGCTCGCATTTTGTTAAATGTTGCGCTTTTCGGTAAACCGAGCAAGGACAAAGTGGAAATGAATGGAAGAGAGGTGAACTCTTTGAAAAATCTTTCAAAATACCTTATTTAGGGGTTTAGGGTTAAAGAAAAGAGGAGAGGAGAGAAGAAAACTAGTTGGAGAAGAAGTTGGGCATGAATCCAGGTAGGATCGAAACTGAGCAATCTTCACTAAAAGAGGCATATCTTCTTGCACACTTGGAATTTTGATGTGAGGCTGCCACCATTAGAAATAAGACTTCAAGGGCTTCATTTTAGACTCAAGAATGACCTGCAAAGTAGTCCAAATGAAGGAGATATGCCCATTTGAAGTTGGACCTGGAGAGCATATTTTCTCTGCCAGCCACTGGTGAAGGGTGCCGGCCATGGATGATGCAGTGCCGGCCATTGATGGTCCTTCCCGGCCACAAATGAACTTCTGCCGGCCATCAATGATGGTCGGCGGGCCAATGATGTCAGAAATCAGATTTTTTGCAGATATTTGTCCTCCAACTATTCCAGCTGTCTCTTTTAAGATATTTTCGACCAGAGCTTGCATTCTTCTATATATAGAGAGCCTTCTCTATGGTTTTGAAGGTTAGAACAATTTAGGAGTGAAATATTTTGGGGAGCCTCTCTCTCTCTACAATCCTCTCTCTCTAAATTTCTCTCTCTCTAGAGCTTTTGTGCTTAGAAGCTTGCATACATCAAGCTTTAACCTATCAACCCTTAATCAAAGTTGTTGATCTTTGGGCTGAGGTTGCTTGAGGCTCTCTTGGAACTCCTTAAGGTGGTTTTGCTTGGTTTTGTTGCCTAAAATTGTGTTGTGCTTCAAGAGGTATAACTCTATCCCTTTAAGCTTGTTTTTCATACTTGCCTTGCCATCTTTTTCCACCATTTCAAGGCTGGTATTGGCATGTAAAAAGTTCTGTTTTTCAATCCTAAAAGTGGTGGTTTGAGCATGTCATGCCCCAAACCCGCCCCTAAAAGTTTGGGCATGACCACTTCAGAAACAAACACTTAACTCGATGTACCTAAGATATGGGGCCTGAACGGAAGCATTAATAATATAAAACTATATCCATTGAGCTACCCCTACCATGCCAGGATCGTAAACATCGCATTAGGTAAGTAATTTACAGGAAACATTCACCCGAGCTTTAGTTACATACATACACCAACATAGGTCCAGCCCTACAATTGGGCGTATAATAAAAGCCTTAGTAAGGAAGGGGTTATACACATTTAAATCTAAAGCAGACAATTAGAACACAAAGCCAAAAGCTTGGCAAAACTCCACAAAATGAATAGCTTTCCCTAAGTGCCTGAACACTCTGCGGTTGACAAAAGATGTACGACTGCCATGGACTAAGACTGACCTCCGGGTCAAGTGCCTACAGAAACAGACATAACATAAGGTGAGTCAAGCTCAGTGAATAATAGTACGTAATAATCCAATAAATAACTTGAATCACAAGGTATATAAATGTAGAGAACTTATAGTTAATCTTACCTTGTAATTGTTTCCAGAACGGCCTTAGGTCCAGTCTTCAAACAGAGTGGCTTTAAGCCCAGAATACAGAACGGCTGTAAGCCCGCAGATTTCACAGAGTGGCCCTCGGCCTAACAGGTTCACAGATTGGTCCTTGGCCCAACAGATTCACAGTTTGGCCTTAAGCCCAAATTTCACAGATTGGCCATAGGCCTCACAGATTACACAGAACGGCTTTAAGCCCAGAATACTAACAGATTGGTTTTAAGCCCAGTTTATATATATGTATGGACTCAAGAGGTGTCTCGCACGGATTCTAGAGGTGACTCACATTGTAGCACTTAGTTCCGTACAACACTTTGTTTCGTACCAGAAAACAATAGGTCTTACAGATTATACAGAATGGCCTCTGGCCTAACAGATTATACAGAATGGCCATAGGCCCAGATATCATTAGGACAAACTAGTCTCAGAGTTATACAGAGGCACATAGATTCTTTCAATCATTCACATGAGTTAACGTAGTTAGTTTGCATTTAACAGAGTGCTGACAATAATTGTTAGCAATAAGTAAAGCGTATTTCACAGATTGGCCTTAGGTCAAAGTGGTTCCAGAGCCGTATCAACATACACAGATTTTCCAGTCATTTATAAATATGAATGTAATTAACTTGCGAAGAACAGAACGTTAATAATAATAACTATTAATGATAGGTAATTGTGCAATTACAGTACCATTACTCAATAGTGCACAAAGATTTTCCCATGGTTTAATCATAGATTGACATAATTTTCTTGCGTATAACAGAATAATAATAACAGCTATTAACAGAAAGCGCATGCATCATTACAGTACGCTTAATAGGGACAAAACAGTTCACATTCTAACATGGGTTATATAACGATGTCAGACCTTTGTGTTCATATCATAAATTCTGGACGACCTCAGGACCATGTATAACACGACAGAATAATCTCAGAATCACACAGCTATCATTGTTTAAGGATGAACATAAATTCCATTCGTTCGTTAAGAAACGACGTAGTTTACTTACGGATAACAGAGGGTTAATGTTAGCTATTAACAGTAATCAAACGTACTACGCAGTACTATTACTCACAGTGTTGTGGCAGAGCGCTGGTTCCTCCCGGAGTGTGTCCTACACACATAGATAAGTCACAAATTAATGCTTTTCCTTGTTAAACCATTTTCGGACTCGCTTTGCTTTCATGAATTTATCAATATAAAAAATGCACCAAATACAGGTTTTAACAATATTAGAGGGTTAAGCACGTAAAACGGAGCAACCCATCTTTTTCAGCATGGGCCGCACGTGCGGCTGTGAGCCCCGCACGCGCGGCAAGGGTTCCCGTACGTACGGCAGTGATGCCCTGCATGTGCTTTTTAAGCAGAAGTCAAAGTCCCAAATTTCCCCATTTCCTGCACGTGCGGCCATGACTCCCGCACGTGCGGCAGTTGCTCCTGCACGTGCGGCGATTCTGCACAATTCCAGTCAGAATTTCCCAACAAAACCCAATGTTTGGTGAGTACTTACAAGGCCCAAATGGATCCATTACTTGATGAAATATGGTTCAAAAATCATGTATATAGACATTATGTAATCTCAATATAACTTGAATCTTATTCTTTAAAGCTTGTAAACATAACCCAATTCCACAATACTTCCAATTTCCTCACACATCCACACACACACTTACACTCACACACCACACACACATGCAACCATATATCCATGTAGATGGGTTTAAGTTTGATAATTGAGGAGATGAGATGAAATTCTCACTAATAATTTAATAGAATCCCAAATCAACCAAACACAAGAAACAATAACTCAATTGAGCACTTAATACATACATAACTTATATCAACCATAACTTGCATGATATAGAGGAATTCTTACTGAATTCAAAGAGGGGGATCCAATAGGATAGGTTAAACATACCTTAGGTTAGAATCTCTACAAACCCTCTTAGTTTCCCCCAATTTCTTCCTTGAAGATCTTCTCCTCTACTCTCCTTCTCCAATTCTCTTCCAGGAGATATTTGTGAAGTGAATTCCCAAGTCAAAGATTAAAGGGACAAATATATATATATTTGAAGTGAATAAGATGAAAATCAATCAGTTTAATCATCCCAAATCAAACTTTTACAAAAATACTTATTATGGCTTAAAAATTATGCTAATCTCAAATGTAAAATCAATTTCAGATTATTAAGCTTCTAAGGCCTCCAATTTCTGACTCAAACATTATAATTGCAATAGATTTTTCTCTTATTCCACAGATACTATAATCATAAGATTCACTTAATTAAACTTAATTTCACGTGAAATTTCACAATAAGCATACAAATATACAGAATAGGGGACCGAAAGCATACCAGAAAACATGTACGAGGGTCGGGTAATTACACTCTCCCCCCCTTAAGAAGTTTGGTCCCTCAAACTTGTTTTACCATGTAACAAGGTTAGAAATCTCAATTTTACGCCATTATTCAGTTCTGTTATTGATGTTCACGTAATTCCTTAGTTCGAACCATTCATAGGTCAAGCTGATATTGATCACAGTTATTCAGGCATGTAAAATAAAAGAACAACTCCATACATTTATTTCATAGGATCATATATCAAATAAGGTAAGACTACAAGAGTCCACCAACAAGGTTCTGCCTATTTACCAAGGCATAAATCGCTCCAACAGTCTCAAATAAATCGCTTAAGTACGTAGCTACTAGCTTCACAATTCGTTCGTAGTATTCCCTTACTTCCAAAAGCATTTCAAAGTCATACCATTATATTGGTTCAAAATAACATGTAATAGTTCTTAACAAGGTCAAATCAATAGGAAGAAGAATCCCAGTAAACATCGTTAATTCCACATAGCATTATTTCTAAATGCAATAACACAAAACGGACCATGCTCCGAATCAACAGTTACGATAATATCAAAGCAAGCATCATACAGTTTCACAATTTCATATAGACATATCATTATAAACACTTAGTTATACTGTCATAAGTTCAAATCGAAACAATAGATATAAATATAATAACCATCATTTCAAGCAAAGGGAGTCATTCAAGATAAAGTCAGAAATCAAGTTTAGAATCGTATTTAATTAATTAGTCATAACGATGAGGTACACATCCTCCCTTATTAAGCATTCTCTCGTTACGATAAGAGTAATTTGATTCTTCCTTGTTCTTCATCACCTCAGTATTCTATTGTTCATATAACTTTTCCTTTTCTAACTGTAGGGCATAAAATCAACTACATGGTTCCGTATCGACAATTTAGAAGTACAGTGAGTCAACAAAGAGCCATACAAAAATCACAGACCAGTCACATATTATAAGCAGAGTATCCAGTTACTCCTCATACGTAGGTTCTATTAGGTCCATTTACAGGGTCATAAATCACATTAGATATACAACAATTATAATAATCACATTCTTCCAGATTCCATAATGTCAAAACAAGATATACAATGATATAACAAAAGAATAATTTTGACCGACTAATATCAAAGTTAATAATTCTTGATAAGGTTAATTCAATATGATAGTAAATTAATTCGTAACCACGTAGGAAGTATTGTACAAATCTGTCTAAACATGCAAAAGGAGGTAGATGCCCAGTACATATCGTTAACCCATCATTAATATGGCATATCCCCATGTCCAATTGTTTCTACCAAGGTTCACAATGTCAGGCAAAACAATTCACATTATAGTCTCCAAATAGGCAATAGAGGGCTAATTTGCACTATCCCACATTTGCCTTTTTTTTTTTTTTTACACAGAAATATATCACCGGAATGATTTCTCAATCTCAAGTCATGATTGTATACAGGCAGAATTGTAATTCTTGCAGTAAATTATCAGATTACCAATCATTTAGTCTCGGTCTCAAAGTAGTCAATAACTAACTATCCTTTTACGAGTGTCATATGAGCAGACACATAATACAAGTAGGGTTCTTCCTATCATTTGACCATTCTTTATGAGAATCTCGATTACATATTACAGATTACACTTAAACAAAATAAATTACAGAGTACAGATGACAGATTACAGATTTCAGGTTCCAGATTTCGGATTACAGAATTTGAGACCACAGATTTCAGATTACAAATTCCCATAAACAAATCCCGATTACACATAAAGAAAACTCATTCGACACAATCAATACTTCCCTCGGTTCCCCATCAGAAGTCGTCAATAATTTTCTCAGTTCACGAAATCACGTTAATTATATGATGTTTCAAGGTCAATAACCAATTCCTCAGCATAGCTTATCTATTTAACCATCAGTAAGAAGCGAAATCACAATCAATTAACTCCTTTCACAATTTTAAGAGGGATCACTATATGCATAACTTCTTCTTACAGCCAGTCATTCTCGACACAATTTCAATTATCACGCACGCAAAACACATCTTATCAAAACATTCAAACACAGTAACTTCTCAAAATCATAGATCTAAACATTGTTATGGCAAAGAAGACATAACTATATCATAAAAGTTAGAGCATCACATATATTATTTCCTTTGGTCTAAGAAATATTCCATACTTAGAGTTTAATCACTTCTTTTAAACAGATGTTAGAAAGCACAATCACGTTATCATCATTTTCCATAGGTGACTATTAACTGATAACACACATTTCATTTAACTATTTGCGTATAAATTGTCTTACCGATCAGCTCGAACCCTCACCACGCTTCCGCAGTGCAATGTCGTTGTTTTAATCCCATCCACATGTCTTGCATTGTCCACCAATCTCTGTAAGATAAACTAAGGCAATAGCTCTCATAATCATTCATTATTTAATTTTTTTTTTCCTACCGCAGTTCATTTTACCTATGTTGTACAATTTTCCTTTATCATTTTGTCTAGCCAGGCGAGGGTAGAACCCTCCGAATCTTCCATCTTTATGCTCACCATGTTCTGCATCACAATCAATCACAATATACACGAAGGATATACCATAGACATGGATAGTAACCATTGCAGTTAGCAGATATTACACACACAAGTATCGTTGCCATCAATCTTTTCATATGCTTTCAGAATGTTATGCATGATGCCTAAGTCTTTTCTAGACATCCTAAGGCTCAATGGATTCGTGTGTGAGATAGCAACTCGTGCTCTGATACCACTTGTCACGCCCCAAACCCGCCCCTAAAAGTTTGGGCATGACCACTTCAGAAACGGACACTTAACTCAATGTACCTAAGATATGGGGCCTGAACGGAAGCATTAATAATATAAAACTATATCCATTGAGCTACCCCTACCATGCCAGGATCGTAAACATTGCATTAGGTAAGTAATTTACAGGAAACATTCACCCGAGCTTTAGTTACATACATACACCTACATAGGTCCAGCCCTACAATTGGACGTATAATAAAAGCCTTAGTAAGGAAGGGGTTATACACATTTTAATCTAAAGCAAACAATTAGAACACAAAGCCAAAAGCTTGGCAGAACTCCACAAAATGAATATCTTTCCCTAAGTGCCTGAACACTCTGCGGTTGACAAAAGAGGTACGACTGCCATGGACTAAGACTGACCTCCGGGTCAAGTGCCTACAGAAACAGACATAACATAAGGTGAGTCAAGCTCAGTGAATAATAGTACGTAATAATCCAATAAATAACTTGAATCACAAGGTATATAAATGCAGAGAACTTATAGTTAATCTTATCCTGTAATTGTTTCCAGAACGGCCTTGGGCCCAGTCTTCAAACAGAGTGGCTTTAAGCCCAAAATACAGAACGGCTGTAAGCCCGCAGATTTCACAGAGTGGCCCTCGGCCTAACAAGTTCACAAATTGGCCCTTGGCCTAACAGATTCACAGTTTGGCCTTAAGCCCAGATTTCACAGACTGGCCATAGGCCTCACAGATTACACAGAACGGCTTTAAGCCCAGAATACTAACAGATTGGTTTTAAGCCCAGTTTATATATATGTATGGACTCAAGAGGTGTCTCGCACAGATTCTAGAGGTGACTCACACTGTAGCACTTAGTTCCGTACAGCACTTTGTTCCATACCAAAAAACAATAGGTCTTATAGATTATACAGAATGGCCTCTGGCCTAACAGATTATACAGAATGGCCATAGGCCCAGATATCATCAGGACAAACTAGTCTCAGAGTTATACAGAGGCACACAGATTCTTTCAATCATTCACATGAGGTAATGTAGTTAGTTTGCGTTTAACAGAGTGCTGACAATAATTGTTAGCAATAAGTAAAGCGTATTTCATAGATTGGCCTTAGGCCAAAGTGGTTCCAGAGCCGTATCAACATACACAGATTTTCCAGTCATTTATAAATATTAACGTAACTAACTTGCGAAGAACAGAACGTTAATAATAATAACTATTAACGATAGGTAATTGTGTAATTACAGTACCATTACTCAATAGTGCACAAAGATTTTCCCATGGTTTAATCATAGATTGACATAATTGTCTTGCGTATAACAGAATAATAATAACAGCTATTAACAGAAAGCGCATGCATCATTACAGTATGCTTAATAGGGACAAAACAGTTCACATTCTAATGTGGGTTATATAACGATGTCAGACCTTTGTATTCATATCATAAATTCTGGACGACCTCAGGACCATGTATAACACGACAGAATAATCTCAGAATCGCACAGCTATCATTGTTTAAGGATGAACATAAATTCCATTCGTTCGTTAAGAAACGACATAGTTTACTTACGGATAACAGAGGGTTAATGTTAGCTATTAACAGTAATCAAACGTACTACGCAGTACTATTACTCACAGTGTTGTGGCAGAGCGCTGGTTCCTCCCGGAGTGTGTCCTACACACATAGATAAGTCACAAATTAATGCTTTTCCTTGTTAAACCATTTTCGGACTCGCTTTGCTTTAATGAATTTATCAATATCAAAAATGCACCAAATACAGATTTTAACAATATTAGAAGGTCAAGCACGTAAAACGGAGCAACCCATCTTTTTCAGCATGGGCCGCACGTGCGGCTGTGAGCCTCGCACGTGCGGCAAGGGTTCCTGCACGTGTGGTAGTGATGCCCCGCACGTGCTTTTTAAGCAGAAGTCAAAGTCCCAAATTTCCCCATTTCCCGCACGTGCGGCCATGACTCCCGCACGTGCGGCAGTTGCTCCTGCACGTGCGGCCATGACCCCCGCACGTGCGGCGATTCTGCACAATTCCAGTCAGAATTTCCTAACAAAACCCAATGTTTGGTGAGTACTTACAAGGCCCAAATGGATCCATTACTTGATGAAATATGGTTCAAAAATCATTTATATGGACATTATGTAATCTCAATATAACTTGAATCTTATTCTTTAAAGCTTGTAAACATAGCCCAATTCCACAATACTTCCAATTTCCTCACACATCCACACACACACACATGCAACCATATATCCATGTAGATGGGTTTAAGTTTGATAATTGAGGAGATGAGATGAAATTCTCACTAATAATTTAATAGAATCCCAAATCAACCAAACACAAGAAACAATAACTCAATTGAGCACTTAATACATACATAACTTATATCAACCCTAACTTGCACGATATAGAGGAATTCTTACTCAATTCAAAGAGGGGGATCCAATAGGATAGGTTAAACATACCTTAGGTTAGAATCTCTACAAACCCTCTTAATTTCCCCCAATTTCTTCCTTGAAGATCTTCTACTATACTCTTCTTCTCCAATTCTCTTCCAGGAGATATTTGTGAAGTGAATTCCCAAGTCAAAGGTTAAAAGGACAAATATATATATATATTTGAAGTGAATAAGACGAAAATCAATCAGTTTAATCATCCCAAATCAAACTTTTACAAAAATGCTTATTATAAAATTATGCTGATCTCAAATGTAAAATCAATTTCAGATTATTAAGCTTCTAAGGCCTCCAATTTCTGACTCAAACATTATAATTGCAACAGATTTTTCTCTTATTCCACAGATATGAATCTATAATCATAAGATTCACTTAATTAAACTTAATTTCACGTGAAATTTCACAATAAGCATACAAATATACAGAATAGGGGACCGAAAGCATACCAGAAAACATGTACGAGGGTCGGGTTATTACAGAGTCTTTGTGAGTTAGGGGGTTGTCCTCCCTTTTTGCCCTTTAGATTGTTAAGCTTTTTGCACCATTTCTCATCACCTTCAAATCAAACTTTTTGGCCCTTTTTATCACTGAAACTCAGGGGTTTTTCAATAACAAAAACCATGTTTTGAGGTCCAAAATAGGAGGGGTTGGCCTCCCCTCCTTGTGTCTTGCTTGTAAGTGTAGATAGCCTAACATGTGAGCATGTTTTTCTACCATTTTATGACTTGATCTCATCATGTTTTTGCTACTTTTTTGACCTTCTTTAGCTCTATTTCAAGCTGGTTTGGCCACTTGAGGCTTGCTTTGTATGCTTGTAGTGCAATTGCGCTTACTAGTTTAGTTTGTGCTATGTATTAGCCTCTCATTCTAGCTCTTTTTAGCCTACTTCAAGCATGTTTTAGAACTTCATTTAAGCTATTTTAGGACTATTTTGGACTGTTTGTCCGTTTTGAGCTTTGTATTGCATAGCTATAGTGCAAATGCCTTCATTAGCTTAGTGTTTTAAGGCCTCTAACATATTTTGCATGAGATGGTTGCATGTTGTAGCATCATTTTACATGTGATTTCAGCATCTTAGCCTCTGTCATGTGCGCATGTATTTCACTCTTTCATTGCTTTTGAGAGTTGTGCTTTGAGCCTTGCTTGCGAGCTAACAAATGAGCATGTTTTTCTTGCCTTCTATGCTTCAATCTCAACATATTTCAACCATTGTTTTAGCATGTTTTAGCTCTGTCCAGAGCTGGTTTGGTCATTTGAGCTTGATATTACATGCCTCTAGTGTAATGCTCTTCACTAGTTTAGTGTTTATGGCTTTTGAACATGTCTTGCATGCGTTGCTTGATTTAGTGTATTTAACATGCCATTTCAGCACTAAAAAGTCTGCAGTCTCCCTCTATTCTTCACTTTTTATTTTTCTTTGAAAGTGATCTTGAGCCCCTTGTTGGCTTGAGTGTGAACTTGAGGCTCTCATGCCTAATGGTTTTAACTCTTTTTTGAGGGTTCCTCCTAACCAACAACATGAGGCCTCTTTCATGCTCAAGACACTTGTGGCTTAGGCTATCTTTCCAATTAGAGGATGACCAAATTATTGGACTTAACCGATTAAAGAATGGCTTAGTAATGCTAAAATGGGTAAAGAAAATTGAACAAGTAAAACATGACCAAGATAAGCATGTTGTGCTTGCATTGCATTGTGTTTAATCGGACGTTATATTGAACACAAGGTAGATTGGTCCATTTCATACTCAAAGTGATGAAATGAGCCAATCTCCTTTGTCTCCATTGCCCTTGATCATCCATGACAAGGTAGTGGTCTAGAGTCTTGTTTTTGTGCATTTATTGAAAGTGTTCAACTTGGATCTTTGGCCATCATGCATTGAAAATGCTTGATTGGTGGTTTTGGATCCAAGAGTGCCACCCCTTTGGTGTTTCGAGATGATAAGGAGGGGCACAGTACAAACATATCCTTGGAAAACCCTCATTTTTCCTCTGTTTGTGCTCTGTTGCAGTGTGATGATTCAGCACACCAGTGGCCGACAGTGGCTCACTGATGGCCGGCAGTGCTTCATCCTTGGCCAACAGTTCCTCTCTTTGGCCGGTAGGTGGCCGGCAGCAAGCACTCATGGCCGACAGGCCACTACTGCATTCCTCAGCATTGGTTTAGTAAGGTGGAGCAGAAAGTTCTTGGAGTAACCCTGCAAACAGAGCCTCTCAAGAGTAAACCGGTGGGCTTTTCAAGGCGAAAACCGAATGCATGCATGTTCAACTTCTTAAAGCGGAGCTGAGGCAGTATAGTTTAATGCTTTACTTGTTAGTTAGCATGGTTTTGTAATTTAATTAATTAGTTTGCTAATTAGTTAAGTGTTGTAATAATTAAGTAGCTTAGCTTAGTTATTTCTTTATTTTGTTTTGTAATAATTAGTCTAATTAGTTTAATTAGATTAGTTTAATTAGCTTAGCTTAGATTAGCTTAGCTTATTCATTCGGACCCTCCCTCGCGAGGGCACAATGTTGTAATAAGCGTGCGTGTGTGTGTGCATGTTTTCCAACCCCACTTGTTTCTCCCTTTTACTTAACCGCTTTCGATAGTTAGTTTTAGGGCATGTTTTGATTAGCATACCTTATGCTCTAATGTTTGCATCATTCATTTGTATTGCATGCACCAAGCTCGGCGCATCATTCAAACTGCATCGTATTTCAATACTTCTTTGAATACATGTATCAAATCATTGCATTCATATGCCATCTTAGATAGCTGAGCCTATTAAATGCATTATTGCATGTGTTGCATTAGGCATCTAGCGTAGTTAGGATCATGCATATTTCTAACTAGTTTTTGTTTTGGCTCGAAGTACACTGTAAGTGTTACGTTTTAGCATACTTGCATGAGTGTGAGTGTTGCCATGATAGCATGCTTGCCATGAGGCTACTTGCTTAAGTGATTAACTGCATGAATGCTTGTGGGTGAAGGCTTTGTTGCTTGAATTGGGACAATTCGACGAATGAATGTTTTAGGCCCATTTTGCAAAGTGGCGAAATCATGTTTTAAGCCCACTTGAGAGTGGCACTTTCAAACCATTTTCGAAAACAAACATGAGTCGATTTGTTCCAAGTCTTGCAACTTAGTCTATACTTGCTTGTGTGTGTCACATAGTAAAGTTAGCCAATAACTGGATAAGAACACATAAGGTTTATAAAACAACATATCATGGTAGTAGAGGCCGATCTTTGATCGGGTGAGTGGAAGTGCTCATTTTAGGACCTTTCCCTCTCGTACCCAAGTTTCCGAGCCAAGGCAACTTTGGTGATGACGGACACGTGGCCTTTGGCTCGAGTCAGGGTTTCCCAAATTTTCCAAAAACAAAATATTTAGGTGGCGACTCTATAATCTAGCAAAGCAGCCTATTTTTGGCACTTTTTGATTCAAAATCAATTTTCCAAAATGATTTGCCGGATTGGACTCTTTGGTGTTTATCAGTCTCACATTGCACTTTGTGAGATTAGATTCAGAACCGTGACAGGAGTCCGAACTATAGGAGACCAATTCACGCCTCTCCGAAAGGGGGCGCGTGAAGAAAGTCGAGTCTACACAAAGGTATAACACTTGCCTTGTTTACTTTGTTTCAATATACTTGTTTTGCCATCTTTTCTTACTATTTTGGGGCTGGTTTTGAACTGTAAAAAGTTTTGTTTTTGTGGCTTAAAAGTGGTGGTTTGAGCCCTTTTTTAGTTAAGGGGTGGTTCACCCTTCTTGCTTATTAGTTTGTCAAGTTTTTGTGCCTTTATTCATCACTTTCAAACCAACTTTTTTAGGCCTTTTAACCACTAAATTTTTGAGGTTTTTCAGTGGTAAAAAACTCATTTTGAAGTCCAAAATTGGAGGAGTTAGCCTCCCCTCCTTGTGTCTTGTTTGCATGGCTAGTTAGCACTATTTATTAGCTTAATGTTTTAGCTTTTTGTGGCTCATGTTCAGCATATCTTAAGCTCTGTTTTGAACTGTTTCGCCACTGTTTTGGTTGTTTGGTCCCTTTTGAGTCTTGTTTTGCATAGTTGTAGTGTAAGTTCTTTCACTAGCTTAATGTTTTAAGGCTTTAACTACCATTGGTTTGAGTTGGTTGCATGTTTTAGTGCTTTTACCACTCATTTCCAGCACTTAATCATCTCTACAACCTCCCTCCTTTCTTGATTTTATTTTTTCTTTGAAAGTGGTTAAAACCATTTGTTTGTTTAAAGCATGAAATTGAGGTGTTTGTGCTTAATGATTTAATCCCTTTTTAGGGTTCATTACCAATGACATAAGGTCTCTTTCATGCCTAAAACAACCTTTGGTTTAAGCCCTCTTTCCATTAGAGGACACTCACCAATGGACTTAATGGATTGAGGAATGATTTTGTAATTAAAATGAGTAAACAAAATTGACAAGTAAAAAAGGCAAGATAAGCATCTCTTTGTGTTGCATTGCATGTGTTCAAATCGGACGTTAATTTGAACACAAGGTAAATGGGACATTTTATACTCAAAAGTGATGAAATGTACCATTTTCCTAGGTCTCCATTGCCCTTGATCATGCATGATAGGGTGATGGTCATTTTGGTCTCATTTTGCATTTATTAAGCTTGCACAATTGGTTTCACAAGCCAGTATGCAATGAAATTGCTTGATTGATGGTTTGTGAACCAAATTTTGTCCCTCCTTTGATTTCCCCATGAAAAGGAGAGGCAAAGTGTGCAAACAACCCTTAAGAAATACACTGTTTTGCTCTCTGTTGCAGCAAGGAAGTTCAGGACAGCAGTGGTCGACCGACCACAACCAGTAGCCGACCGGCCAGCATTGGTGGCCCCCTGTCAGCCACCAATGAAATTTGTACAGTGTGTTGGTAAGATGGAGCAGAGGTGTTCTGGAAGTGGGCATAATCTTCAGTGATCAAAAGTGCAAACAGAGGCTTGCACAGCAAAACAGCGACTTTTCGGGTGGAAACCATGCATGTGCATGAGCCTCCCTTGCATTTCAAGCTTATTTAACGCTTAAATATCTATCTTAAATACGTGTTGTAATTAATTAGTTGTAGCTAATTAAGAGTTGTAAATAATTAGTTAACTAGACTAGTTAATTAATTCGAGTTTTGTAATAATTAGTTAGCTTAATTAGTCGAGTTAGCTAGTTGATTAGCTCTTATTCATTCGGACCCTCCTTCGCGAGGGCGTAATGTTGCAATAAGTGTGTGTGCGTATGTGTATGTTTTCCAACCCCACGTATTTCTCCCTTTTATTTAATCGCTTTCGATGGTTAGATTAGGGACATGTTTTAATTAGCATACCTTATGCTTGTATCTATTCATTTGTCTTGCATGCATCGAGGCTCGGCGCATCATTCAAACTTCATTGTCATTTCAATATCTTCTTTGAGTACGTGTTTAATCGCATGTTGTTCAAATCGATCCATATGCCATATTAGTAGCCGAGCTTATTAATTTCATATTGCATGTATTGCATTAGGCATCTTGCATAGTTAGGGATCATGCATCTTTCTAACTAGTTTTTGTTTTGGCTTGGAGTACTAGGTGAGTTTTTATGCTTTAGCATACTTGCATAAGTGTGAATGTTGCCATGATTAGCATGCTTGCCATGAGGCTATGTGCTTAAATGCTAATTGCATGAATGCTTATGGATGAAGGCTTGTTGTTTGAATTGGAAAAATTCAACGAATGTGTGTTTTAAGCCCACTTTGTTGAGTGGCAAATCATGTTTTAAGCCCACTATGTTTGGTGGCAAATCCGCAAACTTTAAGTCCACTTAAGGTGGCAAATTCAAACCATTTTCGCAAACGAACATGAATTGAATTGTTTCGAATTGAGCAAACTAGTCTATACTTGATTGTGCGCATCACATAGTAAAGCTAGCTTAATAACCGAACAATAGCACATAATGTTTATAAAATATCATATCATGATTAGTAGAGGCCGATCTTTGATCAACCGAGCAGGGGTGCTCAATTCATGACCTTCCCCTCTCATACTAAATTCCCGAGCTGAGGCAACTTTGGTGAAGACGGACACGTGCCTTTGACACGAGTCAGGGTTTTCTAAATTTCTCCAAAAACAAAATATTTAGGTGGCGACTCTGTATCTAGCAAAGCAATCCATTTTGGCATTATTTGATTTAAAATCAATTTTCCAAGAACAATTTGCCGGATTTGGACTCTTTGGTGATTATCAGTTTCACATTGCACTCGTGAGATTAGATTCAGAACCGCGGGAGTCTAAACTGTAGGGCTTTCTTTCAAACCTTTCGAAAGGGAGCACGAAAAAGGCGAGCTACAGGTGGCTTTTCTAGACCATTCACATTCATAGTCGGTATCACTCTTCGATTCATTTTACATCACGGTAGTTGCTCCTGGCTCATCCTGTACTCATGAACCTTCACCAATCTACACTCTTCAAGACCTGAAACTATTGTGAAAAAGCTATTGTCTAAAATATTATGGAAAAATTGTGATTTTTCAATATACATATTTTACATTCTTTGACACAAAATATTATCATATAAAATATATGTTGTAGGATGTATTTGTTATAAATATTATTTAAATAGAATTTACTATGCATAAAATCTGTTTGTCACTATTAACTATTCACTATTCTGGAAAAATCTATTTGCCACTATTCACTTCTTGACAAATTTGATATTAATGGGTTGTCTTCTTTCGACAAAATTGATATACCTACATGGGGTGGTGGGTTATTTTTATGTATCCAAAATCTCTACAATAGCTACAAAGATTTTAAATGGGGTATATATTTTTAGATATTTAAAAAGATTTTATTAAACATACAAATATTTTAATAGGGATTTTACTATGCATCTTTTAATATATTAATATAAAAGATACCATGAAGTCAATATGTGCAATTTGTTTTTGTCAAGGGATGGTTGAATATTTTGTGTTACTATTCATCGAAAGTGACCTTTTGGTCATTAATTTCAAACGGCATCCGCAATTTCAAAAAAGAAAAAAAAAAGACGTGCTTCGTGCTCCACGTGCCTTTCCGCATATCTGTCTCCAACGTATGTAAGTTAGAAGATTAAGTCAAAGAGGAGTCTGGATTATATCTCCCTCTTGATTTGAAGCGGCATGTAAGAGGAGTGTCTCTCCTCCCCCAATGGGTAGCATTTTAGATATAAATAGAAGTGTTCTGTGTGGAGAAAAATCAAGAATTTAAAGAGAAAAAAATCTCTGTGTTACGAAATTGTGATTGTATTTTTTTTACTCTGCTCTTTCACTTTCAAATCTAAGTGTTGTCTTTCGTTTTACACTTTCATATATACTCATTGTAAGAGAATTATTGTAAAAGATGGCTAAAACACCTCTTATCTCTATTGATTATTTTGTGTAAAGATTTTGTAAGGGTGAGGCATTTATTGTTAAGTGATGCTCAACAGATAAGAGTAAGACCTATGTAAAATCCACAAGCTTGGTGAAGCTTTGGTGGTGTGTTGATTCATTTTGATAGTGAACAAATTCTTGAGGAGGTTCCTTGAGGAGTGGACATAGGCCTAGCGTGCCTAACCACTATAAATCTATGTATTTGATTTTCTCTCCCTATCTCTTTTAGTTTTATATTGATTATTATTGCTTTGTTTTTTATTTGTTAAAATTCAAATATTTTGATTATTATATATGTAATATTTTAAAATTATTTTTGATAACCCAATTCACTCCCCCCTCTTGGATTAGTTACTTGGAATAACATTTTGATTCAGCTTGTTGCAACCATATGACATCTGACCCTTCATTTTTTTATTTTTTTTTTTTCTTTCACTACATCTTCCTCTAATTTACCTATCATTCACACTGCTGATAGTTCTCAAGTGCATGTTAGTCATATAGGTCATATTTTAACTTCTAATAGCTCTCTCCCTCGTACTTATATGATCCTCAACCTGATTCTTAATCTTATTTCTATTAGTTAACTCTGTGATCTTGGCCTCACTGTTCTATTTTCTCCCACTGGTTGTGTTGTGCAAGATCCGAAGACAAGAAAGACTCTTGGGATAGGTCGTAGACATGGTCGTCTGTATGAGTTTATATATCTTCGCATTCCTTCATCTAGTTCTTCCTCTGTCCAGACTGCTACTCGTGTTATTACTAGTTCTTCTCTTGTTTTCTGGCATTCTAAGTTAGGTCATGTGTCTTTTGGTCATTTACGATCTCTTATTTCGAGTGGTCGGTTAGGTCTTGTTCCAAATTACAAAGTAGATTGTTTATCTTATCAACTTGCAAAATAACCTACCTTACTATTTAACACCAGTACCTATATGTCTCATGCACTTTTTGATCTCATGCATTCTAATGTTTGAGGGCCTTCATCTAATGCCACCATGGGGGGTCTTTTACCTAGTTATTTCTTATGAAATCTCGCTTTGAGTTATACCAAATATACTATATTTTTTACAGATGGTCAAAATTCAATTTTCTTCCACCTTCAAAATTTTTCGTGCTGATAATGCCCATAAATAAAAAGAAACTCATTTTTTGAGATTCCTTCGTCAAAATGGCACACTTTCTTACCATTCTTTCCCTAGTACCTCCCAACAAAATGGTTGTGCTAAGCGCAAATATTGCCATATCATGGACACTGTCCGTGCTCTTTTAATCTCTTCTTCTTGTATTGAATGTTTTTTAGAGGAAGTTGCAATCATGTCCCTTCCTCTACCATCAATAGTCAAACCCCATATGAGCATTTGTATGGCACCCCTTCTACATATACCGGTCTTCAGTGTTTGGAGGTGCTCATTTTGTTCTTCTTCAACCACATGAGCGTACCAAATTAGAACCTTGCGCCTGTTTGTATTGCTTCTTGGGGTATGGAATTGAACATAAAGGTTATCGTTATTGGGATCCTTTTTCTCGTTATTCTTGTTGATCTCTAGTTCAAGTCTTTTCACACTTTATGAACTTATTCTTGTTGATCTCTCCCTCTGTTCACAGACACCTTCCCAAGTTAGCAAGGATAACACCGAAACAATCAATCACATGATGCACATAATTCTCGCAACCCCATAGTATCAATTATAAGGTATACTAATATGGAGTTAAGTACAAAACGTATAAATTCGTATACTCCCAGATAGTTAAGGTTTTTCTCAAGTAGTGTTCATAATCACATAATTCACGATTAACAATTCTTACAGCATCTAGTCAAAACAAGTTAACACAGAAGTAGTAATTTGGTAAATCAATCAATTGTCAGCCCCACGTAACCTACTTCACCTATACCACGTATCTGCCCCATAGTAGAATGTTGGTGCTTAATAGGGTTCATGTCTGTTGTGGGCAATCTACACGTGATCCTTTTCACAATATATCCCAGTCATTTTTTTGCCAACAATTCATAACTCGTCTGGAACGAAAACAAACTAGATAATATTTTCATTAAATCAAATCAAATAAAGGTCCTATCACATCATTCTCAAACATGGGGCATTTGGTTCTGAGGGTTCAATCAGGTCGCCTAGAGATTTCAGCCAGAGTCGCACAATCATTCTACGTTCATTTGTTCTCAAGATCAGACATCATAATGGTTGATATTAAAGTGTCTTAGGTCCTACGCCGTACATTTTTATTCAAATAAGTTTATATGTAGATACACAGATACATAGTTGTTCATAACATAAAGTTCTTACATAATACGAAATTTGTTATACGAAAATTCCAAGTAGGTTATATCGTCACAAATTCTAGATTATAAAGATTCAGTCAAATAATCTAGTTCACGTTAACCAAGCAAGGTATGTAATTACACCTAACATGGAGTTCATTAAATGGGGTATCCAATCTAGTCACATAGTTGTAGTGTTAGCCCCAATGGTCTAGGGAGTGGGAATCGGTGCTATAACAATCATCTTGAACGAAGGTACAGAGAGATATATATCCATAATCAATTAACATTTCGAGCAAAGGTGCATATATATAAGAGTCCCTAATCAACCGATACATAAGCATTCGTTCATGAACAGTAACTGTACATGGGACAACGATCCTAGTATTCTGAGCATTTTCTTGGACGAGTGCAGTTACTCTACCTTGGCTTGCAATTCCACTCGTTGTAACAGATCTTGCCATTGGTAGAAAACTGACCAAGGTAGAAGGTCCATTCACATTTTGTTCAATCTTGGGACAATCCCTTACCTTATGACTCATTTCTGTCACAACCCAAACCTGCCCCTAAAAGTTTGGACATGACCGGCCTGACCTGGGGCCTCAACTTGTTATCTTAAATTTTATTTACTACTGGGGCCTAAACGGAAGCAAAAATAATAAAATGAAACATTTATTAAGCTATGACTACATGCCAGGATCTTAATGCATTACCATACATAAGTACATAACATTCCATACACTTTTCAGGCTTACTGAATGTGGAAAAGAGGTAACAACCCAAAAGTTAGGTATTGACAATATATACACGTGTCTATTCTTCCAAATTCCAACAAAACATGCCAACACACGGGTTTTCCAAAAATAGAACAAAAGAGTCACTTCGGGTGGCTCAACAAAACGGGTCTAGCCAAAAGGCTCCTGGGCTGACCTAAGGTTGTCCCGCGACCTAATTACCTACAAAAAAAAAAAAAAAAAGTGGAGTGAGCAAGGCTTAGTGAATGATATCAATACAAACAGATTAGGAGTACGAGTATAATTTAATAGTGCATATTCTTAAATCATAAGTTGGTCTTATTCATATTTCTCTTCCTGAACGGCCTCGGGCCCACATAAGACAAAACAGCCTTAGGCCCATTGTATTAAAAAACGGCCTTAGGCCCATCATATTAGCAAACAGAACGACCTCGGGTCCATATCTCATATGACAAAGTTCAAACATATATCAAACATATCTCATACAACATAAGTTGTTTACTAAAAGAGTAAATAAGATATCGAACAATATATATAAACATGATACGTGAATAGAACATGATATTACACTATTATCACTCACAGTGATGTGGTTGAACGATGGTCCCCTCTTGTATGTGCCCTGCACATAGCACGCAATTCATAAGCACATCACATTTCCTTAGTTTCCTCTTATTTCTCAAGTATTTGATTCGCTAAGTTTCATGTAATTAAATGTATTATAGTAACATCGAATGGTCATATTAACACGTTTAGAGGGTCAAACAAAGGGAAGGAAGACAACAAACTTTTTCAGCTTGAGCCGCATGTACGGAAGTCCCCACTACATGTGCGGGCCGCACGTGCTTTTGTTACAGTGTGGTTCAGTTCCTCTCTCCTGTTTTCCACACGTGCAGCTGTGACCCCCGCACGTGCGGTTCTGGCCTTGTTTTTCTGTCCGAAACTTCAACAATGCAAAGCTTGCAATGGGTAGTCACTTAGTCAAAATCAAGTGAAATTTACTTTAGAAACATAACATATAAACACAAAAACATGAAATTCTAGCTCATAAAGATCATGACTTGTTTTATTTGGCCTTTTACACCTCCAGTTCTATGATCCCCTTATTCCCATTATTTGGCCTTTTACACCTAGGGTCATATATATATATATATATATCATATCTACTAAGGCTCATAAGTTGAGTTAATGGGCCTAAGTTACATCAATTAATTCATTACAAATTAGATTTTTGCAAAAATTAATATTATGTTCTAAAAATTATGCTAATCATAAATGTAAAGTCAATTTCGGAATATCGAGCCTCTAAGGCTTCCAATTCCAAGTTCAAACGTCTTAATTTTAACAAATTTTCTTTAAGAACTAACGGATAGATTGTCATAATTAAATGATTTGTGTATGTAGGCACAACTTCACATGAAATTTCACATTCAACATTGTGGGAGCCGAATATTTGACAAAGGCAGAAGGCGCGCGCAATACACAGCTGATAATAATCGGCTGTATCCGAATACAATATTTGGGCCAAATAGGTGCGCAGCATTGGAGCCGGTTAATGTAAAGGATAATGATAAAAAAGTAGGCCCTGGCCCCGAGGATCGAGAAAAACAGGTATAAATACAGGAACAACATATTAAGTAGGTATGCAAGAATCACTCCACTTTACTTAGACAAGAAGCTATCTTGAGTGTCTGAACTAACTTGTCCGTCGGAGTGCTAATTCCGGCACCCCCGACCGGAGTGTTTCCATCTTTTCAGGTGACTAGCTGAGGATCACCAGCGTCTCCCAGGATCTGAAGAGTATTTCCAAACCACTTCTCCACAATTGGCACCGTCTATGGGAATACTC
>JAPPVO010000032.1:110610499-110655595 GCA_030407325.1 Camellia japonica
TAGAAATTCCGCTTGGCGGACAGCATCCTCTTGCATTTGCCTCATGCTCTCTTGCATCTGGCGCATCATCATCATCGCCTCTACCACTGATGTATTCTGCTGTTCCATCTGGATGCCCGGTAAATGTGCTTCTATGGCAGATACAGAAATCTCAACCTGGCTGTTTACTGTCAAAGTAGTCCTCTGTACTGGTAGTCCCTGCTCTGACACACTACGCCTCCTTGGCCTTCTTCTGGCAACTGGGGGTAGGGAGTGGAACACTGGATGTCCGTCAACGAGATCCTCGGATCGGTTGAGTCGGCGACCTCGTGTCCAGAGTGCTTGGGGAGTATCTACTGGTTCGGAAGCAATCGTGCTAAAAACTGCCCTAGCAAAAAGATAATAAAGCAAAAGGAATAAATGACCAGAAAAACGGGCAGCATAACAGCTTAAATTAAATACACACAACACACAGTCGGGCATACAACACGCAGTTGAAAAGCTGAAAATACACTGTCCTCAATCACTGATCACGTTCCTGTATCACTGTTCCCCAAAACTGAATCGGATATCCGCAGACAACTGATTCTCAGATACTGACTGATGCCCGCAGGCCTGAATGATGCCCGCAGGCCTGATGCCCAAACTTATAGACTGATACATGCATTCCTGTAGAGACGCACTCTAAACACATAACAGATAAGTGAGAGCCAAAACACCCCTATTTGGGGGTAGGGTTTCCCTGTCCTATTTTGTCCAGGAACTAGGGTTTCACTACGCACGCAGCGGTTTCAAACACCTAAAAACGGGTAAGCAACCTGTCCTAGTTTGGAATGGTCACTATGGATCCGAATATGCACTAGGTCGAATGGTCAAAAGGGTGCCCCGTAAAAAACCGGGGTTTGTGTTCCCATACTGGCAGAGCCCGTAACCGGTCAACCTTATGGACATGCCTTGACAAGACAAGCCTCCGGCAAACCGCTCAGGAATAGCAGATGGCAAACACGGTGTCCTAGGCGCACCAATGCAAATGCAATGCAAAGAAACACACAAATGTAGTCAAAACCAGATATCATGAGTTCGAGTCAAGTTCTCTAAATCCCCAGCAGAGTCGCCAAAACTGTAACAAGCCCGTGGGGGGCCTCGCTACAACGCTCGGACTCGATTTCGTGTCACGGTTCTTAATCTTGAACCAAAGAGTCCAAATCCGACAAATCGTTTTGGAAACAGATTTTTTGAAAGAAGTGCCAAACATGGACTGCTTTGCCAGATACAGAGTCGCCACCTAAATATTTTATTTTTGGAAAATTTAGGAAACCCTGACTCGGTGCCAAAGGCCACGTGTCCGTCATCACCAAAGTTGCCTCGGCTCGGGAACTTGGGTACGATTGGGGAAGGTCACTTCGTGAGCACCCCCGCTCGCCCGGTCAAAGACCGGCCTCTACTAACCATGATATCTGTTTTTGAAAATATTGTATGCTCTTATTCCGATTATTAGCCTAAGTTACTATGTGATGCTCGCAACAAACAAGTATAGACTGAGCCGCCTGAATTGGAACAAAACATTTCATGTTTGTTTGTTTGAAAATGGTTTGATGGTGCTACCCGCAGGTAGGCTAAGACGTGGATTTGCCACCCTCAGGTGGGCTTAGAAAACATGATTTTGCCACTATCTAGTGGGCTTAAAACAAACATTTGATGAATTGTCCAATCCAAGTAACACAACCTCCACCCACATGCATTCAGGCAGTTATATCACATAAGCACATAGCCTCATGGCAAGCATGCTATTCATGGCAATCACTCACACGCATGCAAGGATGCTAAAGCATAAAACTCACCGAGTACTCCAAGCCAAAACAGAAATTCATTAGAAATCATGCATGATCCTAATATACAGAAATGCCTAATGCAACACATGCAAAGATGCAACTATAGCAGGCTCGGCTATTCTAAACATGGCATATGGAATGCTACAACTAACACGTATTCAACTTGGATTGAATACAAATGCAGTTTGTATGATGCGCCGAGCCCGGTGCGTGTAAAACAGATGAATGATGCAAACATGCTGTCATACTCTATGCTAATTGAAATGCCCTAATCTAACCATCATAAGCGGGTAAATAAAAGGGAGAAAGAAGTGGGGGTTGGAAGACATACACACTCACCCACACTTATTACAATTATGCCCTCGCGCAGAGGGTCCGAATAAATAATACAGTCCGAATAAAAGAATAATACAGTCCGAATAATATACATATTTCTAATTAATTAACAAATTAACTAAGAAAACTGTAAAACTGGCATGCAAGCCAGGGGCTGCCTCGCTTCGTTCCGGATAATGAAATGATGTATGCTGGGCTGCCTTGCGCGGAAATCCACTGGGATGCCCCGATTAGCCTCTGTTTGCAATGTTTCTCGAAATGCGTGCCCGACTCCGAAAAGTTGCTGATTCTTCATTTTGCTGCAATAGAGAGCAGAAAAGGGGCATAGCAATGTATTTCACAAATATATGCATGCCTCGATCCTCGTGCCACCAATCACGCATCTCGATGCATGATGGCCGAGGAGTCGGATTGCACAACTCAATATAGGATGAATGTAGATGAATGCTACAACAAAACCTAACTCCATCATGGGTAATCCGAGTGTCGGCGACTTGGGAATTGAGACCCGTTCCGTCACTCGGAGTACGAAACGCGCCTCGTTCCCGTGCCCGGCTAACTCCTATCCCGAACACGATGCAATATGCATGATATGCATGAAATGCAGCTAATATACAATCCTAGCGTGCACAATGCTATGAAAATGAGATGCCTCGAAATGCGTGCACGCGGCGCGCAAACCGAGGCGATGATCCTAAGGCATGAAATGGCACACGCAATGCAAGTTGGACTTACACTAACATGAGTGGACCTCAACCACTCACATAAGAGGCCGTCGGATAAAAAAAAGAAGTGCCTCGAAATGCGTACCCACGGGCGCGCAAACCGAGGCGATGCATACGGAATGCAAAATGACATGGAAAGGATATGTAATGAGACTAAAATGAGATGTCTCGAAGTGCGTGCCTGCGGGCACGCAAACCGAGAAAATGGCATACAGAATACAAAGATGTAAAAATGGCATACAGAATGCAGAATGGACTTATACCAACATGAGAGGACCTCAGCCACTCTCACACGGGAGGCCGTCGGATAAAAAAAGAAGTGCCTCGAAATGCGTACCCACGGGCGCGCAAACCGAGGTGATGCGTTTAAGCATGAAATGACATACAAAATGCGAAATGGACTTATACTAACATGAGTGAGCCTCAGCCACACTCACATGAGAGGCCGGAGATGAAAAAATGGGGTGCCTCGAAATGCGTGCACACGCGCGCGCAAACCGAGGCAATGCGTTTAAGCATGAAATGACATGGAAAATGATATGCAAATATGCAAATGGAATTTCAACACTTACAAATGATGCAAAACAGTCCCGAAAGGTGGGGAAATGACACTGAATGCCTGGAATGGTCCCGAAATGCGATAATAAGCACCCGGAATGGCCTATAGCCATACTAAACATGCATAATTGGTACATGACATGCAAAACAGTAGCAAGGCTGCCCCAAGATAGCATTTTTTACAGTACAAATCATGGCGAAATAGTGAGCATAGATAGGACAACAATGGCATGCAAGAATACGAGCCAAGAGAGGGGTATTGAAGCAAGTGATACATGCAATGCTCAAACTGAAAAATACCCTTCTACAACACTGATGAGGGACTAAAAATATGCGCATTTTCAGTAGATGACATTCCCTAACTCAGTAAGAAACCATGGTAAAAATGCTATGCAAGAATGAGGATATATAAGGCTATAACATGAGGTACCCCAAACATTCATCAAACCAGCAAAGACCCTCAATAAAATATGTCAATAAGATCAAAATATGAATATTTCTAGTTCTGATGATGGCCGAAAACAGAAGCTAGATAAGCTTAAAAAAAGCATGCAAAATGGGGGCCAAAGAGGGGTATAAAGACAAGTATAACATAGAGACCCCCAACAAGGTTGATCCCTTCTAAAATGTTGTAGAGGGAAATAAAAAAATCCTACTCACAGTTAATGACATGCTCCAAATCAGACTACATGTAGGTCAAATAAATCATGCAAATTTACGGTAAATATGGGAAATTATGAAGCAAGTGCATGATAGAGAGGCCAAACAGGCTTGATCCCTTCTTCAATGTTGAATAGGGGATCAAAATAGGTCCACTCACATTTTACCTCATGCTCGAAAACAGATCACTCATAGGCCCAATATTTCATGCAAAAACAGGGGTAAAACATGGATTCAAAGCAAGTGGCATATGGAGCATGAAAACAAGGTTGAGCCCTTCTTCAATGTTTAAGAGGGACTCAAAATAAGCACAATATCAGTTCATGAGATGCTCCAATTCAGATCACACATAGGCCAAATATTCAATGCAAAATAATGGCATATAAGAGGATATTGAAAGAAGTGCAAGACAGAGGGCTCAAACAGAGTTGAGCCCTTAAACAAAGATGAAAATGAGCTCAAAACAGTGTATAAATAGGGTTAAGAAAAGAGGCAAAAAAGTGGTGTAAAAGAGGGATTTTGAGACTTACCCTTGAAGACAAGTTCTTGGCTGCCTTTTCCTTGAAGAAATTTGCTTCTAAGCCTCTTAAGAACTCCTCCTTGCTGCTGGAAATGGAGTGGTGATGGTAGTGCTTGATGATGATCAAGAAATGGCATTAAACTTGAAGATTTGAGAGAAATGGAGATAGAGGAGTGTATGTATGCTTGAAGCCAAATTTTCTAACCCTCTTCACAATGTTGTAGCTGCTGTTATATGGACAAAAGGAGGGGTGTAAAGTGGAGGGAAATGCACCCAAGCATTCCCCTCCAAAATATCCCCCGGATACAGATCTTTTCTGGGGGAAAAAGGTGCATAGCTGTAAGGAACACATCCCAAGGAGCATAGCCGGCCAAGTGCTTTTTCTGGAGGTGGCCGGCCGGCCACCCCCCATGGCCGGCCGGCTAGGGGGTAAAAATGAAGTAAAGATTTGCTGGCCGGCCACCACATGATGGTGTCCTCCCAGGTGTGTACAACAAGGCCCTGTGGTTCAAATTTGACAACTCTGAAACAGGAGAGAGAATATGCTAATTCAAAGAGGGGTTCAAAAGGTTCAATGAGAATTACTGGCCGGCCATTTGTTTTTAGGGTCCTCCCATGTGTGTACATCACAAATATGTGGTTTTGGCTCGAGGAAAATGGCCCTAGGGTGGTCAACATTAGCCCGGAAGTGAGAAAAACGGGCGCCGGGGGGCGCCGGAAGAGCATAACAGGTCGCTTAGACAATTACTAGCCTCCCACCCTCCAGTGATCTTCCTGATTATAAAACAGAGGTACCTGCCAAAAATGAACGGAAACCGATGCAAAACGAATGCTCGGGGACCAAAATGCGCAGTTCGAGGTCCCGAAAATAGGCTGTAAGCACCGAAAGTGGCATTCGGCCACGAAGTGGGTATCTAAGACCCCAGTGTCCCTCGTTATGATAAAACAGAGGTACCTGCCAAAAATGAACAAAAACCGATGCGAAACGAATGCTCGGGGGCCAAACCACGCGGTTCGGGGTCCCGAAAATCGGCCGTTAAGCACCGAAAGTGGTGTTTGGCCATGAAGTGGGTATCTAAGACCCCAGTGTCCCTCGAAAGGGAGTAAATGAGATGCATGCCAAAAACCGGAGGGATCGGAGATGGTTGGGTGGTCCCGAACCGAGGCACACGGCCTGACGGCTCCGAAAACCGGGAACCGGGCTCCGAAATGGGCAAAATGGCCTACGGCCACGAAATGTAGCCCACGGCCACTGAGAGATGGTCTACGGGACCTCTCCCTCCCCTCAGGAAAGAAAACAGAGAAAACCGAGTCTGGTTCGCAAACTGAGGCAAGGCATAGAAGAGAGTTTGGAAGTCCGGAGGCAGGGCGCACGGCCGCGACTCTGAGACTTCTGAACGAGCACAATATGCAACATCACCGAGCGCTCAATCGGCGATGTCTGAATCTTAAGGTCGGTCAAAAATGGGGTGTCTACAGCTGGCCTTGGCAAAAGGGTCGGCTATGGCGACTGTGTTGACTTTAGCGGGTTTGGAAACAGTGCTACCGCCATCATTGGTACTCCCGACTGGGAGCCTTACGGCAACCTCGGTGGACCCATCCTCAATGTCGTGAATGGAGTTAAGGCCCTGTGCCCTTTTGAATTGCTTCTCAAGGTTCGCAACTTTCATTGCAGTCGGACTAAATTCATTGACATCAGAGGGATGAAGCCTCTCAGTAGGCTGCACTAGGGGTGTGGAAACTCGAGCTTGAGTCAACCTTTCTCGGGGATCTGGACCCTGCAAATCTTCAGTTGGCAGAAGTGGGTCAAAGTTTGGCTGGGGTCCCGAAGTTGGATGCGAGGCAGATGCCCCAGATGGGCGTTGCGTTTCAGCACTGGTCTCATCCTGCATTGCAGTTCCCTGATTTAATGCTGTTAGCATAGCCACAAATTCTTCTGAACCCTGTGCCATCACGGGTCTGCTGATGATGTGACTGGTGATTGTCGGATCAGATGAACAAATGAACCCTGTCTGCCCCTCCTTTGCCTTACCACTGGCGAAGGAAAACTGGTTGCCCTTGAATTGAATTTCTGACCTAGCAAAGTCTATCAACACGGATCCAATGTACCCGAGGGATATTGGAGCCTTCTGAAGCTATGGTTCCAAGACTACCTAGCAAAAGAGAAAATGGACAGCATCTCAGCCTAATTTCACCTGAACAAATACGAGCATAGTTTGAATGAGTGTGCCCTCTACTGAATTCTGCCCAAATCTTTGTCTTGCAAACTGATACCCTCAGGTAAACTGAGTTCCAAAATACTAAACCGGTGCCCGCAGGCCTGATGCCCAAACTTGTAAACTGATACATGCATTCGTATAGAGACGCACTCTAAAGCACATAACAAGCAAGTGAGAGCCAAAACACCCCTATGTTGGGGTAGGGTTTCCCTGTCCTATTTTGTCAGGAGCTAGGGTTTCACTACGCACGCAGCGGTTTCAAACAACCTATCGGGTAAGTAACCTGTCCTAGCTTGGAATGGTCACTACGGATTTCGATATGCACTAGGTCGAATAGTCAAAAGGGTGCCCCAGTAAAACCGGGGTTTGTGTTCCCATACTAGCAGAGCCCACAACCGGTCAGCCTTATGGTCATGCCTTGACAAGACAAGCCTCCGGCAAACCATTCAGGAATAGCAGATGGCAAACACGGTGTCTTAGGCGCACCAATGCAAATGCAATGCAAAGAAACACACAAGTGTAGTCAAAACCAGATATCATGAGTTCGAGTCAAGTTCTCTAAATCCCCAGCAGAGTCGCCAGAAACTGTAACAAGCCCGCGGGGGACCTCGCTACAGTTCGGACTCGATTTGTGTCACGGTTCTTAATCTGAACCAAATAGTCCAAATCCGGCAAATCGTTTTGAGAAAACAGATTTTTTTTGAAAGAAGTGCCAAACATGGACTGCTTTGCCAGATACAGAGTCGCCACCTAAATATTTTATTTTGGGAAATTTAGGAAACCCTGACTCGTTGCCAAAGGCCACGTGTCCGTCATCACCAAAGTTGCCTCGGCTCGGGAACTTGGGTACGATTGGGGAAGGTCACTTCGTGAGCACCCCCACTCGCCCGATCATAGATCGGCCTCTACTAACCATGATATCTAGTTTTGAAAACGTTATACGTTCTTATTTCGGTTATTAGCCTAGATTTACTATGCGATGCGCACAGCATACAAGTATAGACCGGGTCGCCTGAATTGGAACAAAACATTTCATGTTTGTTTTTGAAAGATAGTTTGCTACCCGCAGGTAGGCTTAAAATGCAGATTTTGCCACCCTCAGGTGGGCTTAGAAAACATGGTTTTACCACTATCTAGTGGGCTTAAAACTCACAGTCGATGATTTGTTCCAATCCAAACAACCCAACCTTCACCCACAGGCATTCAGGCAGATATATCATATAAGCAAATAGCCTCATGGTAAGCATGCTATCATGGCAGTCACTCAGACACATGCCAGGATGCTAAAGTATAAAACTTACCGAGTACTCCAAGCCAAAACAGAAGCTCATTAGAAATCATGCATGATCCTAACTATACAGAGATGCCTAATGCAACACATGCAAAAATGCAACTATAGTAGGCTCGGCTATTCTAAACATGGCATATGAGATGCAACAGCTATCAAGTATTCAATTTGGAATTGAAATACAAATGCGGTTAGTATGATGCGTCGAGCCCGGTGCATGCAAGACAGATGAATGAATGCAAACATGCTATCATACTGTATGCTAATTGAAACATGCCCTAATCTAACCATCATAAGCTGGTAAATAAAAGGGAAGAAAGACGTGGGGTTGGAAGACATATATCACACTCACGCACACTTATTACAATTATGTCCTCGCGCAGAGGGTCCGAATAAATAGTACAGTCCAAATAATTCAGTCCAAATAATACAGTCCAAATATGTACAAATCCCTAATTAATTTACAAATTAACTAAGAAAAATAATAAACTGGCATGCAAGCCAGGGACTGTCTTGACTCTTCTCCAGATGATGAATGATGCATGTCCGGGTTGCCTTGTGCAGAAATCCACTGCGATGCCCCAATTAGCCTCTGTTTGCAATTATTTTTGGAATGCGTGCCAAGCTCCGGAAGGCTGCTGATTCTTGATTTGCTGCAACAGAGAGCAAGAAAGGGGCATGACAATGTATTTTCACATATGTATGCATACCTCGATCCTCGTGCCACCAATCACGCATCTCTATGCATGATGGCCGAGGAGGCGAACTACACGACTCAATATAGAATGAATGCACATGAAAACACAACAATACCTAAACTCCATCATGGATAATCCGAAGTGTCGGTGACTGGGAATTGAGACACGTTCCGTCACTCGGAGTACGAAACGTCCCTCGTTTCCCGTGTTCGGGCTAACTCCTATCCCAAACACAATGCAATATGCATGACATGCATGAATGCAACTAAGATACAATCTAACATGCACAATGCTATGAAATGGCATACACGATGCACGAGGTAACATGGCATACACAATGCGCTAACATACAACCTAGCATACACAATGCTATGAAATGAAATGGCATACACAATGCATAATGGACTTACACCAACACAAGCGGACCTCAGCCACACTCACATAAGATGCCATTAGATGAAAATGAGACACTCGAAATGCGTATACACGTGCACGCGAACCGAGGACCGACCCTAAGGCACGAAATGCCACTCTAACAAGACATGGCAAAGCATGGAATATGGCATATTAGCATGCAAATTTCAGAGGCAATAAGTGATGCAAAACAGCCCCGAAAGATGGCAAAATGACACCCGATGCATGAAATGAATCCCGAAACACGAAATTAGGCATACGGAATGACCTATGACTATGCAATGCATGCATTATTCGAACATGGAGTGTGAAGAAAGAATCAAGACAGCCCAAAAAAAATAAGCATATTTATAGTTCTAAGTAAGGCCAAACAGCGAACGCAAATGGGGCTAAACTAGCATGCAAAAATGGTCCCGAAAGCAAGATAATGAAGCAAGTGACAGCTTCTGACCCTAAACAGATAAGGGCCCTTCTACAATGTCGAAGAGGGGCCCAAAATATGGTACTTTACAGTTTACCACAAGCCACAAAAACAGACACAAGTATGGCAAAACTCTCATGCAAAAAGTGGGCCTAAAGGAGACAAAGAAGTAAGTGATGCATTCTGGCCCCAAACGGATGAAGGTCCTTCAACAAAGTTGAAGAGGGACCTAAAATATAACCTTTTACAGTTTATGATAAAACCCAAAACAGTGCACAAGCATGCTCAAAATACTATGCAAGATAAGGCCAAAAAGAGAGCTATAACACAAAGTATAAAAAGGATGCTTCAAAAAGCAAAAGACACTTAATGAAACATGAATAGGGGATCAAAATAAGGCCATTTATAGTTCGGACCAAAGCCCAAAAACAGAAGCACAAGATGCTAACAAATCATGCAAAAAATAAGGCCAAAAGAGGGATATAAAGGCAAGTGACAGATGGAGGCCTCAAACAGTGATGAGCCCTTCAACAATGTTGAATAAGGGCTCAAAATAAGCTACTTTTCAGTTTACAACATGCCTCAAAACAGTTTACATATAAGCCTAAAATACTACACAAGAAATAGGCATACAAGAGAGGTAAAGAGGCAAGTGGTGGCTAGGGACCTCAAACAGGGAAGGACCCTTAAAAAAACATGAAAAGGGCCTCAAAATATGATGTTTTACAGTTAGGGTCGGAGCCCAAAAATGCAAGCAAGAGAAGCTAATATATTGAGCAAAATAAGGCCAAAAAGATGAGAAATGTGCTTACCCTTGTAGCCTAATCTTTGACAGCTTTTTGGCTTGAGAAAAGATGCCTCCTAAGCTCTGAGAAGATCCTCCAAGCTGCTGGAATGGAGTGGTGGTGTGATGCTAGGTGGTGGTGTAGAAATGGTGTAGGATTTGGAGAGTTTTGGTGCTTGGAATATAGAGAGAGAGAGAGAGAGAGATGCAATGCAAGAGGCTCAAACCAAATTTTTCTAACCCCTCAAAACCAGCTGGAGTGCTGGTTGTATAGACAAAAAAAGGGTGGAAAAGAGGGGGAAAAATGGGGGGGGAAAACTAATTCAAGTTTTCCCCCCAAAAGGCCAAACCCTCGGACATAAGGCCTAGAGGAAAACAAAATTCACTTTTAGAACATACTTGGGGAGGGGGTTATGGTCGGCTAGCTAAAAAGGGCAAAAAAGTCATTTCACCAGCTAGGTGGCCGGCCGGCTAGGTTTTCTGGCCGGCCAGCTACTTTTAGGACAAAAAAATGGGCTGCCGGAAAGAAATGTGGCCGGTGGGTGATTAGGAAGTCCAATGGTGGCCATTCAAGTGTCCAAATTGAAGCCCCGGAAGTTAGCTTTCCAATGGCCAAACCTTGCATCAAAATTCCTCCTGTGGAAAAAGTTATGCCCTTTTTGGTGAAGCCGCGCAGATTTCGGTCCAACCGGAGTGATGCCCCACTTCAATCAACCATATCTCCTCTGTCCGGAATTGAATTTAGGAGATTCTTGAGTGCAAAATGAAGCCCCAGGAGTAAGACTTCCAACGGTAGTGGCCTCATAGCTTGATTCCAAGTATCCAAATGAATAGGCCCGATTCGGCGAGGGCTGCTCGACTCTCTCTTAACAGTTCATGCCCATTTTCTCCCCCGACTGGATTTCTTCCCTCTTCTTTTCTTTTCTTCAACTTCAAACCCCTAAGTAAGGTGTTTTGAAAGATTTTTCAAAGATTTCATCTCTCTTTCATTCATTTCCACTTTGTCCTTGCTCGGTTTACCGAAAAACGCAACATTTGACAAAATGCGAGCCTCGGAACATCGTAAAAACTTTATTTCAAAAACGTTTTGAAAGAGAGGGTTTTAAGACTAAAATCTTTTGATCAAGATTGTTTTGGTCTAGAACAGGGGTATGAAGTTGAGATTTGACTCTCTCCTTGCCGAAGAAACTGAACATTTCCCCTGCACACCTTTCTCCACCATGTAAACCATCAGTCGCGTCCAAGTCTTAAAGACAGTCAAAAATGGGGTGTCTACATGTAGGTCGTTTTGACATAAATGAATGGACCGAAGGTCGTTTGGCATAAATGAATGGACCGAAGGTCGTTTTGACATGAATAAATGGACCAAAGGTCGTTTCGACATGAATGAGTGGGCCGAAGGCCGTTTCGACACAAATGAATGGGCCAAAGGCCAGTTTGTCACTTGAGTGGGCCAAAGGCCAGTTTGACATGAATGATAGTTTGACATAAATAATAGTTTGACACGAATGATAGTTTGATATAAGTAATAGTTTGACACGAATAACAGTTCGATCAGAATAATAGAATGAATGGGCCAGAGGCCGTTTTGACATGAATGAATGGACCAGAGGCCGTTTTGACATAAACGAAAGTCTAAATGGGCCAAAGGCCAGTATGTTTGGAACCACAGTCACTTGACTTAAATTGTATGTATATGTTAAATAGAAATATGAATTGGGCCCAAGGCCGTTCGGAATATGTTATTCGACATATTGTTGTATCTTCTTATTTGATATTATTCACTGAGCTTTCGCTCACGCTCATTCATGTGTTTATAGGTGAGCTAAGAGAGGTCCAGACCCAGCCCCAGTGAAGCCATTGTGGAACAACCAAGTTTTTGAGAGTCAGCCCTCGCGTCTCATGAACGAGACACGTCTTCGCCCTTTTGCTATCTTGTGTCATTTTTTCATGTTGGCGAGGACTTTGGTTTACGTCTGTATATAGTTTTGCTTGGCTGACTTAGATTCGAATGATCCTGTATGTACAGAGGTTGTGTTAGTACATATTTTGATGTGAGTTATTAATATGTATCTGTATGATTGTTATGATGTGCCATATAAGCACAGCTCTATGGACAAAGTTTTAAATTGCTTCCGTTTGGCCCCCATTAACTCTGTTACAATACGTTCGGTTTGGTTTGAGGCCGTAGGTAATCTCATGATTACTGGCCGGTTACGTCCTTAACCCATTGGGGCGGGTTCGGGTCATGACAGTAAAAGTCTAACCATGAATCTGTAGCATATGTTACAACAAGAGATAAGATATGAAAGTAAAATAGATAACAAATGCCCTAAAGGCTTACAACTTTTCAAGACAGTACTTGGTTACAATAAAAGTGGAATTTAAGTCTAATACAGTTAAAGGCCCTTGGCCTCTACCAAAAAATAAAATAAAAAAAAAATCAACAAAATGAAGCTTTTGCTCCAAGTCCTCCCAAGCTATTTCCTTGGCGGAGGCATGCCATCTGCACCTGAAATGTTTTTTTGACATAGAGTGAGCCAAAGCCCAGCAGAAAATAATCCAACACAATATATGAATCTTAACAAGGCTATAACGTGAATGCATATGCAATGCATGTGCCAAAACGTTTTACATCTCTTTCCAAAACCCTGTAATGCCACATTAATGTCATAGTTCACAAATCATTTTTGTCACAATAGAAAATAGGGCAGTGAATCACACTCTAGGAATCTCAAAACAAATACAACCTTTAACGAAAATTTCGTCTATGAGAAACTATGAACCGGAACCCATGTAAACGTAGGTTATACAAGCACCACTATTGCAATTATACGGATATTTTGTCCGCAGGATCGGCACCCATGTATATGCGCGGTTTTTAGAACTTTCACCATGGGCACTCAGGCCAACTTATTTCAACGAGTCAATATATACTTCCTAGACTCACTTTTTTTTCTCAAAACAATAAACATTTGCAATGTAAAAGTCTAAGAAAATGCTCGATGCAATTGAATGAGAAAATAATTTTATAGTGATTCTAGTTTAGACCTGACCTATTTGATATTTTGGAACCGAGTTTCATTGTCTAATATAGTTGTTCATGTCTTGTTTCCCCTTACTCCTCTTTGAGTTTGACCATTGAGACGTGTTGGCTACGTTTGGATCATGTTGGTAGCTTGTTTTTCAAACTGTTCTTTCCTAAAAATTTGTTCCTTCACTTGAGTGACAGTTCTTGCGCTCGAGCGTTCTTTGTGAACCTCTAGTACTTTTGTGGGTCTGCAAAAATACTGGGAGTTTGTATTCTTCGCTTAAGTGACGATCTTCTATCTATAAAACTACTGGAAGTTTTTATTCTGCGCTCGAGCAAAACTTCTTATGCTCGAGCGGTGAAACTTATTGTGTCTGGTCGCTCGAGCGACACATCTTGCGCTCGAGCAAGCTACACGTATATCAGTTCATAAAGTTACTTTTCTGAATCACTTTTTCACCTCTTTCTCTCTAAACATTTCAAAACCCTTATTTCTCTCACTCTCTCTCTAAAACTCATCTATTACACTAAAATCCACCTAGATCTGTCAATCTTTTCACCCATATCCCTTTGTTACAAAGGTAGAGTTCGGCGAGGGTTTCGTTCTAATCGAAGCAAAGTTAATATTTGGCATCTTTGAGTTTCCTACTCTCTCTCTCTCTCTCTCTCTCTCTCTCTCGTCTTCTAAGCTTGGGGGTAGAGATACTTTCCATACTTTTTATGAGTTTTAACATAGTTATTTGTTATTTCTAAGCAATATTGCGATTTTGGAAGATTTGGAACAAATCTAGGGTTTTGGGTAAAAATCAAAAGAGGGGTTTTTCAAATGAATCCTTAAAAATGATTTTGATATGGAAAATGGATGGTTGATTTTGATATTTGAGATTGATTTTGGAACGAAAAGGGTTTTTTTACCCTAAATGCCTTAAATGTTAATTTGATATAATTTATGAGGTTGATATTGAAATTGTGAAATTGGATTGATGTTGATGAGGATGGTGAAGTTAGATATATATTATCACTCACCTTTTGAAAATTCGAAGAGTTTATCTGTTTAGAAATATCTATTTTAGGCTATCGGTGAAGGATATCTATGATTGTTGTAGAAATTAGATGAGAACTAGGTGAATTGAAACTATTTTCTCATTCATTTACATTAAGCATTATCTCACTTTTATACTTTGGAAATGATTATTGAATTTGAGAAAAATAGGTGAATCTAGAAAACATGTATTGTCTTGTTGAAACAAGTTGGCCTGAGTGTCCATGGTGAAGGTCCTAAAAACCACACGTATACATGGGTGGCGATGCTGCGGATGAAATTATATGAAATGGCAATAGTAGTGCTGGTATAGCCTACGTTTACATGGGTCTCGGTTTACGGTTTCCTCCGAACGGAATTTCTAGGAAAGATTGTATTGTTCTAAAATTCCCAGAGCATGATTCACAGCCCTATCTTTTTATTCCATAGGAAATGATTTACGACATTATTATGACATTGCATAGGTTTGGAAGGAGATATAAAAATGTTTTAGCACGAGCATTACATATGCATTCACCTTATAGCTTTTTTAAGATTCATATACTGTGTTGGATTATTTCTACTGGGTTTTGGCTCACCCTACGTGGGAAAAATATTTTAGGTGCTGATGATATGTTTTTGCCAAGGCAATAGCTTGGAAGGAATTGGAGTGAGAGCTTCTTTTGTGTATTTGTTGTATTCATTTTTGACATGCTAAGGGCTTTAACTGTATTGAACTTAAGTCTACTTTTGTTGTAACCAAGCATCATCTTGGAAAGATGTAAGCCTTTAGGGCATTTCTTATTTGTTTAACTTTCATCTTGTCTCTTTATTATGTCACTCCTTCGTACAACTTAAATGTACATCAATGAAAGATAATCACCTTTTCATTGTGATCACTTATTGATGTTGAGTATGGATAATAGTAATTATTTCGAGGCGTGACAACTTTGTATCAGAGCGCACCAGATTTGAATATTTTAGGTACGTAAGAAGTGATTCTTACCACAATGGGTTTATCTCGCTTGATAGAGATATTTGTATGTTTTGTATGCTATGTGATAACATACGTATGTGATTATATAGGTATAAGATTTAATTCCTAAGATAGTGATTCGGTCTACGGGCTTCTAGAAGTCCTATTAGTTTAGCACTTGATCATTGCTGTTTCTAATTGTAACTCTGGCAATGCCGCGGGACGATCATTATCTAGGAAGGAAATTCGCATGTGTTTATGTGACTACGTGTTTATGTGGAGTGAATTACTATTGTCCATTGCCTTAGGATGCGAGTGAGTTAGCTTCAGCACATTTGTAAGTGTGCTAATCTCTTTTGTTACCTTCATTAGGATGTCAGCACGTGGACATGGTGGTGGTAGGCGTGGTAGGCCTAGACGGCATGAGGTGCCGTTACTAGATGAAATTCTAGCGTAAGAGGAAGGGGTTAGTTAAGCCAATGTGGCCAAACCAATTGGTCAGTAGGCCATGGGCACTTTGGCCCGTGAGATGGTCAGAGCTTTGTGGCAATCTATGGACATTCTCAAGGCTGATAATCAAGTCCAGGCCCAAGTTGCCAAAGTAGGGCCATCTTTCTTGAAGAGGGAGTTCTTCCAGTCTAATCCGGAGGAGTTTTTGGGTGATCCTAAGGAGCCACTGAAGGCGGACGAGTGGTTAGAGAAGATGGTGAAAATGTTAGAGATGCTTGGCATTGAAAACGATGGGCTGAGAGTAATCTTGACATCCTTCCAGCTGAAAGGAGATACGGGTCAATGATGAAAGTATGCGCATGGGAGCATTGGGGTGACTTGGAAGGCCTTCGTCAACGTCTTCCAGGACAAGTTCTTGTCTCTCACTACTAAGGAAAAGTTGAGAGAATAGTTTCTAAAGCTCAAGCAGCTTAGCCTGCCATTAGCCGAGTTTGAGACAGCTTTCACTAGCCTATCTAGGTTTACACTGGAACTCGTGGCGATAGAAGAATGTCGTTGTATTGAGTTCAAGAAGAGATTGAGGACCGGGCTTCTTTTCAAAGTAGTTAGGTTGATGATTACGGACTACAGACGCCATATGGAGGCAGTGGCTAATCTTGAGACCGTAGTTTAGGCAGAGGAGGAGCAGATGAGGGGCTCTAGGAGGAGTCAGGAGGTTCATGAAGAGAGTCATAACAATAAGAGGTAGAGGGACACCACCCCACAATAGTCCCAGGCAATACAGTCTAGGTCCACATTTCCTGTGCCGAGTTCGGGTTCAGGGAGAGGTAATCTGCGAGGTTTCTCTTGTTACAAATGTGGCCAGTTAGGTCACAAGTCTCTAGCTTGCCCGTAGAGAAGAGGAGGGCAACAGTCAACACCGTCTACAGCTCGTTCTCAAAGCTAGAGTCAAAAGAGAGGGCAACCGCCTACTTGTTATCAATGTGGGCAGTCAGGGCATATGAAAAGGTTTTGCCCTCAATTGAGTGGCACGCTTGGTGCGTCTGGTTTGAGGCAAGCATAGTCATCAGCCTACCTAATCAGTACAGGCCTCGAGGGCTAATCAGGGGACCTCTTCGGCTCAATCAGTGTATTAGACTTATGCTCCGAGGGGTGAGCAGGTGGAACAGAGACCTACAGGGCGTGTATGTTGTTATTACGCCAGACTTAGTGCGAGTGCCTTTCGTAGTATGAGGTAACTTCTTATTGTGTAATTCTATTGCCAATGTGTTAGTTGATACAGGTGCATCCCATTCATTCATCTCGTCTGCATTTGCATGAGCATTGGGGTTAGAATTGGCTCGACTAGTATCTCCACTCAGTGTAGAATCACTTGTTGGTGGTAAGATTGTATTGAAACAGAGGTGTCGGGGTTGTGAGATAGAGGTTGCCGGTCGCCGACTTCCTTTTGCATTTGTGTTGATTAACACGTCGAGTTTTGATGCTATATTGGGTATGGACTGGTTGTCATCATATCGGGCTATCATAGATTGTTACCGTCAGAGGGTCACTGTATGTACCTTGAGTGGTGATTGTTTTTATTTCATGCGGAACAAAACTGATAGAGCTTCATTGCCAGTTTGTAATCCACGAGGTTGGAGTGAGCTTAGTTGTCTTCTTGCAAACTTCTTGAGTAGTGAGTCTAATGAAGTCCGAGTTGAATTGCCAAGAGTAGTTTGTGAAAACCCGGATATTTTTTCTGAGGATCTCACTAGTTTGCCAGCTCAACGTGAGATTGAGTTTTCTATTGATTTAGTGTCTGGCATGGCACCGATTTCTATGGCACCATATAGGTTTGCACCCACCGAGTTGAGTGAGTTGAAGATTCAACTCCAAGAATTGATAGATAAGGGTTTTATCTGCCCCAGTACATCACCTTGGGGAGCACAAGCTCTCTTTGCGAAAAAGAAAAATGGTAAGGGAGGAAGATATCCACAAGACGGCATTCCATACGTGGTATGACCATTATGAGTTCCTAGTGATGCCTTTTGGGCTAACCAATGCACCAGCTGTGTTTTTGGATTTGATGAATTGGATCTTTCTTGAGTTCCTAGACCATTTTGTAGTTGTCTTCATTGATGATATCTTGATTTACTCACCCTCCAAGGAGGAGCATGGGGAACACTTGCAAGTGGTGCTTTAGTTACTTAGAGCCCACAAATTGTATGCTAAGTTCGGGAAGTGTGAATTCTGGTTGAGAGAAGTGAAGTTTTTAGGCCATGTGGTATCTAGAGAAGGGGTGACTATAGATTCATCCAAGATAAAGGCAGTACAAGATTAGGAACAACCTAAGAATGCTTTTGAGATCCGTAGTTTCTTGGGGTTGGCTGGGTATTATCGTCACTTTGTAAAGGATTTCTCTAGGTTAGCCTCACCGTTGACTAGACTGACAAGGAAGGGAATCAAACTTGTGTGGAGTGAGACTTGTGAGAAGTCATATCAAGAGCTTAAGGTTAGACTTACACCTTCCTCAGTGTTAATTATTCCGAAGAAGGGTTTAGGCTATTCGATGTATTGTGATGCTTCACAAGAAGGTTTGGGTTGTGTCTTGATGCAAGAAGAGAATGTAGTAGCCTATGACTCATGTCAGTTAAAAACACATGAGAGGAACTATCCCACCTATAATTTAGAACTAGCAATTGTGATATTTGCCTTGAAGATTTGGAGGCATTGCCTTTATGGTTAGAAGTTTGAGGTGTTTTCTGATCATAAGAGTTTGAAGTATCTATTCTCGCAGAAAGATCTGAATTTGAGGCAAAGGAGGTGGATGGAGTTTATCGAAGACTATGATTTTGAGTTGCACTATCATCTAGGAAAGGCCAATGTAGTGACCGACACGTTGAGTAAGAAATCCATTAGCATTGTAGCTTGTATTGCCATCCGAGAATAGGAGATGTTGGGTGCTGTTGGCGAGTTAGACTTGCATCATAGCAAGTCCGTTGAGTCGAAAACTTTGTTTTCGGTAGTTGCACAACCTACACTTGTGAGCTAAGTTATAGAAGCACAAAAGGGTGATCTTAAGGTAACAACCCTCTGGGAGAAGATCTCTAGTGGGAAGATAGAGAAGGTCTTGAACATATATTCTGACTCGAGTGTTAGATACTTTGATAGCCTTTTTGTGCCCAAGTCTTGTAAAGGGGAGGTACTCTGAGAGTTTCACCATTCACGCCTTGCGGTGTACCCGGGAGGCACAAAGATGTATCACGATCTTAGTCGCCAGTTTTGGTGAAAGGAGATGAAGAAAGATGTAGCCATGTTTGTGTCGAGGTGCCTTACTTGTCAACAAGTGAAGGTTGAGCATCAGATGTCAGTGGTTTTGTTACAACCCTTGCCTATAGCCGAGTGGAAGTGGGAACATATCACGATGGATTTTGTTGTGGGTCTTCCGAGGACTCAACAGGGTAATGATGCTATATGGGTGGTAGTTGATTGGCTGACTAAGTCAGCGCATTGTATACCCATGCGGACGAGTAACTCGGTAGACTATCTTACTGACTTATATATTAGGGACATAGTTTGACTTCATGGGGTCCCATGTGACTATTGTTTGGAATAGAGATCCATGTTTTACGACTTAGTTGTGGTAGAGCATACAGAATGCCTTGGGCACTAGATTGAGTTTTAGTATCGCCCATCATCCTCAGACTGACGGGCAATCAGAGCGTACAATTCAGATACTTAAGGATATGCTTCGAGGTTGTGTCCTTGACTTTAAGGGGTCATGGGAAAGGAATTTTCCCTTAGTGGAGTTGGCCTATAACAATAGTTTCCAGTCAAGTATTGGCATGGCACTATTTGAGGCTTTGTATGGCCGACCATGTAGATCTCCTGTGTGTTGGGCCAAGGTGGGTGATGCACCAATGTTGGGTCTAGAGTTAGCCCGGGAAATGACGGAGAATGTTGCACTTATCCATAAGAGGTTGGTTACGGCTCAGAGTCGTCAGAAGAGCTATGCTGATCGTAGGAGGAGGCCGTTATTCTTTGAGGTGGGAGATCACGTCTTTTTGAAGATATCACCTATACGGGGTTTGATGAGGTTTAGGAAGAGCAGGAAGTTGTCTCATAGGTTTATTGGGCCTTTTGAGATCCTAAAGCGGATTAGAGAGGTAGCTTATCGTTTGGCCTTGTCGCCACAACTTTCCGGGGTACATGACGTGTTTCATATCTGTATGCTTCAGAAGTATGAACTGGATCCATCACAATGTTGGATTGGACAGAGTTAGAGATAGATAAGGATACCTCGTATGAGGAGAGGTTGGTTAGAGTTTTGGATAATCGAGACCAAGTCTTGCGAGGCAAGACGATTCTGTTAGTAAAAGTGTTGTGGCGACACCACGGGGTTGAAGAGACCACTTGGGAGCATGAGATGGAAGTCCGTGAGAAGTATCTAGACCTAATTATTTATGTTTGAACATGTATTGAAAACTTTGTTATGTTAATGAAATGTAAACATTGCATATGTTTCAGAAATGTGAATTGTATATTCAGTATTGAAAATTCATTTATTATGTTGATGGGAGTAGATGACCAGTGGATGGGTCATGGTGTTGGCCATAATTTACTATCATTGTTTTAACTGATTTAAACTTGGTTTTGTTGTTGATTTAAAATTTCGGGGACGAAATTCCTAAGGGAGGGAGCTAATATCAATTTTGGTTTACACTCGACCCATTTGATGTTTTGGATCCGAGTTTCATTTTCTTATACAATTGTTCATGTCTTGTTTCCCCTTACTTCTCTTTGAGTTTGACTATTAGGACGTGTTGGTTACATTTTGTTCCTTCACTCGAGTGATACTTCTTGCGTTAAAGGGAGTTTTGTGAACCTCCAATACTTTTGTAGGTCTACAAAAATACTGGGAGTTTGTATTCTTTGCTCGAGCAAAGATTCTTTCACTCGAGCGACGGTCTTCTGTCTGTAAAACTATTGAGAGTTTGTATTCTGTGCTCGAGCAGTGAAACTTATTGTGTCTGGTCGCTCGAGCGACACATCTTGCGCTTGAGCGAGCTACACGTATATCAGTTCGTAAAGTCACTTTTCTGAGTCACTTTTTCACCTCTCTCTCTCTCTCTCTCTCTCTCTCTCTCTAAACATTTCAAAACCCTAATTTCTCTCAGTGTCTCTAATACTCATCTATTACACTCAAATCCACCTAGATCCATCGATATTTTCACTCGTATCCCTTTGTTAAAATGGTAGAGCTTAGCGAGGGTCTTGTTCTAATCGGAGCAAAGTTAATTTTTGGCATCTTTGAGTTTTCTACACTCTCTCTCTCTCGTCTTCTAAGCTTAAGATAGGGATACTTTCCACACTTTTTATGAGTTTTAACTTAGTTATTTGTTATTTCAAAACAATATTGCGATTTTGGAATATTTGGAACAAATCTAGGGTTTTTGGGTAAAAATCAAAAGAGGGGTTTTTCAAATGAATCGTTGAAAATTATTTTCATATAGAAAATAATGTTGAGTTGGGAATGGATGGTTGATTTTGATATTTGAGATTGATTTTGGAAAGAAAATGGGGTTTTTTCCCTAAGTACCTCAAATGTTGATTTTATATAATTTATGAAGTTGATATTGAAATATTGAAATTGGATTGATGTTGATGAGGATGGTGGAGTTAGATATGTATTATCCTCACCTCTTGAAAATTTGGAGAGTTTATCTTTATTGATAATTTTTTTTTTTTTGTTTAGAAATATCTGTTTTAGGCTATCGGTGAAGGATAACTGTGATTGTTGTAGAAATTACATGAGAACTAGGTGAATTGAAGCTATTTGCTCATTCATTTACATTGAGCATTATCTCACTTTTATACATTGGAAATAATTATTGAATTTGAGAAAAAAGGGTGAATCTGGAAGACATGTATTGTCGCGTTGAAACAAGTTGGTTTGAGTGTCCATGGTGAAAGTCCTAAAACCTGGCGCGTATACATGGGTGCTGATCCTGCAGAAAAAATTTCTTTGAAATGGAAATAGTAGTGCTTGTATAGCCTACGTTTACATGGGTCCCGGTTTATGGTTTCCTCTGAATGAAATTTCCAAAAAAGGTTGTATTGTTTTGAAATTCCTAGAGCATGATTCTCAACCCTGTCATTTTATTCCAAAGGAAATGATTTATGATATTATTATGGCATTACATAGTTTTGGAAGGAAATATAAAAATGTTTTGGAATGAGCATTACATATACGATCACCTTATAGCTTTGTTAAGATTCATATACTATGTTGGATTATTTCTACTGGGCTTTGGCTTACCCTACGTGGGAAAAATATTTTAGGTGTTAATGATATGCTCTATCAAGGCAATAGCTTGGGAGGAATTGGAGCAAGAGTTTCTTTTATGTATTTGTTGTATTCATTTTTGTATAAGTCAAAGGTTTTAACTGTATTAGACTTAAGTTTACTTTTGTTTTAACCAAGCATTGTCTTGGAATGATGTAAGCCTTTAGGGAATTTCTTATTTTTTAACTTTCATCCTATCTTTTTATTATGTCACTCATTTGTAAAGCTTAAATGTAAATCAATGAAAGATAATCACTTTGTCATTATGATCACTTATTGATATTGAGTATGGGTTATAGTAATTATTTTTGGGGCGTGACAAGTTTCAATTCTCCTAATTCTCATGCAATTTTTACAACAATCATAACTATCTTCCATCGATAGGCCAAAACAAATATTTCTAAACAGATAAACAATTATCAATAAAGATAAACTCTCCAAATTTCAAGATGTGAGTGATAATACATATCCAACTCCACCATCCTCATCAAAACCAATCCATTTTCATATTTCCAACACTAATTCCATAATTTATATAAAATCAACATTTAACATAATTAGGGCAAAACCCGATTTTCTTTCAAAATCAATTCTGCATAATGAAACCAACTATTTTATCACAACTCAATCTCATTTCCAATCCCACAACTATTTTTATGAAACTATTAGAAAAACCCCTCTTTTGAGTTGAAACCAACTATTTTATCACAATTTAACCTCATTTCCAATCCCATAACCATTTCCATGAAACTATTAGAAAAACCTTTCTTTTGAGTTTTGACCCAAAACCTCAGATTTATTCCAAAAATTTCCAAAATCATTATATTGTTTCAAACCACAAATAGCTACATTCAAAATCATAAGAAAGTATGCAGATATCCCTGCCTCAAGTTAGAACATGAGAGCGAGAGAGAGAGAGAGAGAGAGAGAGAGAGAGAGTAGGAAATTCAAAGACGCTGAAAACCAACTTTGCTCCAATTAGAACAAAACCCTCATCGAGCTCTATTTTTTGAACAGAGGCACACGGGTGGAAAGATCAATGGATCTAGGCGGATTTGAGTGAAATAGATGAGTTTAGAGAGAGAGTGAGAGAAAATAGGATATGTTTAGAGAGAGAGAGAGAGAGAGAGCGGGATAGAAAAATGACCCAGAAAAGAGACTTTTCAAACTGATATACACGCAGATCACTCGAGTGCAAGAAGTGTCACTCGAGCGACCAGACACAATAAGTTGCACAGCTCGAGCGCAAGAAGCTTCGCTCAAGCGAAGAATACAAACTCCCAGAATTTTTACAGATAGAAGACCTACGCTCGAGAATAAGAAGCATTGCTCGAGCAAGCATCGCTCGAGCGCAATAATGACCGCTTGAGCGAAGAATACCAACTTCTAGTATCTCTGCAGACCTGTAAAAGTATTGGAGGTTCACAAAGACCGCTCAAGCGCATGAAGTGTCATTTGAGTGAAGGAACAAAATTCTAGGAAACAATAGTTTGAAAAACAAGCTACCAATCTGTTGCAAATGCAAACAACACATCCCAATAGTCAAACTCAAAGAGAGATAATGAGAAACAACACATGAATAACTATATAAGACAATGAAACCTAGATTGAAAACATCAAATGATTCGGGTTCAAACCAGAATTGCTATAGGGCCTAATCGAACCGGGCCCATTTTGGGCCATAGGTGGGCTTGGGGCTGCCCACGGACTGCGAGCCATTTTTACACTCCTAATAACCAAATATACAACTCAAAACTCAATTAAAAACTTTTTTCAAAACTCAAAACCGAATTCTTTTCAAAACTCTATTTTAAAAGAAAAAAATTAGAAATATATATATATTTTTATTTTGTTTTTTGAAATTATTTTTAGAATCATGATTTGAGTGTAGAGTTGTATTTTGAGTTATGAGTTTGGAAAAGACAAAAATTTATTTGGTTATGAGCTTTGAAATAAGTTTTGAGTCGTATTTTGAATTTTTTTTGGATTTATTTTTTTTAAATATTTAAAAATTTCTTTCTTTTATTTTTTAGGGTAAATTTTTTATATTTTTTATATTTATTTATTTATTTTAATGTGCACTATATTTCATACATTTATGTGTTATATTTTTTTTAATATTAAAATATTTTTTATTTTAAATATATAATTTTTATTTTAAATAAATTTTTCATTTTTTTATTTTAAATATTTTATTTTATTTTATTTATAAATATATTTTTAAATATTTTAATTTTTTTTTTGTTATGTGTTGGTTATGATTTGAGTGTAGAGTTTTGAAAGTAGTGTGGAGTTTCAATTAATGTGTTTGGTTATGAATTTTGAAAATAATTTTTGAATTGAGTTTTGACCTATGTGTTTGGTTACGTTTTAGTATGGAGTTGTGTTTTGAGTTTAAAATATTAAAATTAAAAATTAAAATATTTACAAAATAAAATAAAATGATTAAAACTCAAAATTCAAAAAATATTTTTAATATTTAAAAAAAATGTTTAATATTTAAAAAAAATAAATCCAAAAAATTCAAAATATAACTCAAAATTCGAAAATTCAAAACTCAAATTGCAACTCAAAATTCTTTTCAAAATTCAAAAACTCTTTTCAAAATTCCTTTCAAAACACTTTTCAAAACTTTTTTGAAAACTCATAACCAAATAAATTTTTTCTTTTCAAAACTCAACTCACAATTTCACACTCAAATCACAAGTCCGAAAAGTGAATCATAATTCTAAAACTAAACCAGATGTAACCTAAAATATTTAAAATCAAAAATAAAAAAAATATTGAAAATAAAAATTATATATTTAAAATATAAAAAATAATTTTTAAATTTTTTTAATATTAAAAAATACAGCACATAAATGTATGAAATATAGTGCACATTAAAATAAATAAATAAAAATTTAAAATATAAAATATTTACCCTAAAAAAATAAAATTAAGAAAATTTTTAAATATTTAAAAAAATAAATCTAAAAAATTTCGAAATACAACTCAAAACATTTTTCAAAACTCAATTCAAAACTCATAACTCAAAACATGGCAAAATAATTTTTAAAAAAATATACATTTTTTTGAATTTTTTTAAAAAAAATAGAGTTTTGAAAGAGTTTAGTTTTGAGTTTTGAGTTGTATGTTTGGTTATGAGTTTTAAAATTAATTTTTGAGTTGAGGCATCGTTTGGGAACATGCTATTTTAGTAACTTTTTAGTTTTTTGGCTAAAATATAAGGTAAAAAAAAATAGTATGTTTGGAATGACTTTTTGATTTTTTTACGAAAAGATGTGTAAAAAATAGAAAGAAAATGAAATCTGACTTTTTGGTATAAGTTATAGATTTTTTAATTTTTTTAGTAACTTTTTAACTTTTAGACTAAAATATTAACCTGTCAAATAAAACCTGAGTTTTGAGTAATTTTGAATTATATGTTTGATTATGAATTTGAAAAAATGATTTAAAAATTTTGCGTTTGGAATGATTCCCAAGACAAACCAAACGCAGTCATTTTGCAATTATTTTTTTATTCCCCCTAATGTAACTAAAATTGATTCGTCATGGCTGCTTAATTGTTTTTCCTAAGCACTTTTTTTTAATAAATAATTTCAGAATAATACTAGGTTTTATATATATATATATATATTATGAAGAATTTCATTAACATTTTTCATGTTTTGATTAGTTTGTAATATTTTATTATATATAACTCAAGAATAAAAAAAAAAATCATAATAATTCTTTCATAAAATCTAATCTTTATAAGTTATCTCTGAGGAGATTTTAACTTTTGAAAAAAAAAAAATCATAATAATTCTTTCATAAAATCTAATAATTTAACTTATAAAAATTTGAAAAAATTATTATAATTTAACTTATAATAATTCTTTCATAATTTTATGCTCTTTTTATTAATTTTCATTTATTCTCACTTACTCCAATGCCATCCAGGTACCCATAAGATATCTCTGAGGAGATTTTAACTTTTGTGTTGGTCGTATATACAGAAGAAGTATGTAAATAGACTGTTGCTATAGCTCCATTTGAATGCTTTGCCCCACCGAATTTGAAGTTTAATGAGTGGGTAACGTTATATGCATCAATTAGTATATTAATTAATGTGTTAATTAATGATATAACATAATTTAAGATGTTTTTGATATTTTTAATTTGTATAATAAGTGGAGTCAATAATAATATCATAATAACTATTGATATATTACTTAATACACTAATTAACACATGTAACACCTAATGATTTTTGCTAGGAATTGCAATTATTAATGGCCAGGTTGATAACATTTCAAAATGTTTGTAATTAATGCCCCAACCTGTACTTTGCATCTGTGACTTCCAAAGCTAATAATCATTTTAATGGTCAACACCTACTTGATGATTTCAAGAATTTCGGGTGATCTCCTTGGTGATAATTTATGTTGTTTAACAATCAACAACTTCTATCTATTAAGGCTTTTAAGAATTCTACAAATTCAAGTGTGGTGAGAATCTACAAATTTTACCACATTATGAGCTGGTCTAATAATCAATTTAGCTACTACTATTTAAAAAGTACGAAGGCTTCCAAGTATTTTCTACACTTTTATTTCACAAATAGCCTTAATAAATTATGCAATTTACATTAATATATTAGAGACAACTACTTGATTCCTACAGTTTCTCAATTTATAGTAGCTGGAATATCAATGGGAGGAAAGTAACAGTGTTTGTTAAATATATATATAGGGCAAATTACAAAAAATATATAGACATTGGAATTTTGCGTGTTTTCCAATTTAAATCACAAGATTTCAATTTTAATAATTAAAACTCTGATTTTACTTCCATGTCACAGTTAATACCCCCGTGTGATCTTTGTCTGTTGACGTCATCCACACGTTAGCCTCCACCCCAAAAAATAATATAAAATTGCTGCTTTAGAGATTCAAACTTTGAACCAAGTGCTTCGCAGGTCCCTGCGCCTCTACATGCAGTCTAAAGTTTCGTCGGAAAATCTCTAGAAAATTTAGTCTGGCAAACGGAGAAAAGGTTAAAGAAGGCTAAGTTAAAATTGTTTAAATAATTTGTTTGAGAACCATTTATCACAAGAATTGTTATAGTAGAGTAGTTAAGGTGCTTGCTAAGTACCTGGTCCAAAATTTGAACATTCAAAGTGACATTTTGAGATTATATTTTTGGGGCAAAGGTTGACGTTAGCAAACAAAGATCACACAAAGATGGACAAGGGGTGTTAATTGTGACACAGAAATAATATTAGAGTTTAAATTGTTAAAATTGAAATCTTGGGGTTTAAATTGGAAAATATGCAAAACTCAATGTTTTTTTTGTAATTTTCCCTATATATACACATATATGAAAGTGTTTGGATGTGTAATGTTCATATTAAATGTACTTGCGTAAGTTCTCACAAATATACATGAGTTACTTCAGAAAATCGCGTAAGTTCTCACAAATATACGTAAGTTGTAATTTTTCAAATTTTTATAAGTTAAATTACGTATATTTGTGAAAACTTATATGATTGTGTAAGATAACTTATATATATTTGTGAGAATTTAAGTAGGTATATATGGTATGTATTTACATACTTAAGAATTGCCCATATCTATATGTATATATATCATATCAATATCAATATCAACTATTTAAAAAGTACAAAGATTTCCAGCTATTTCTACATTTTTAATTCCGCAAATACCCTTAATAAATTATACAATTTACATTAATATATTACAGACAACTACTTGGCTCAAATGTCATCACTATTTGGTCCGAGAGATCTCATAATGATTCCTTCGATTTCTCAATTTATAGTGGCTGGAATATCAATGGAAGGAAAGCAAGAGTGTCTACTAAATATATATATGTATCAAAAATAAACTTAGAATTTTAATTTTAATTTGATGATGTAAATTTAATCTTCTTGTTGTGGGCCTACCTGATGAATAAATCTGAACTTAGATTTTATATTATGAGTAAATTTCATATCTTCTTTCCCGAGTTTGTAGATCCACCGGTGAAAAAAGATCCTGAAATAATAATTAAAGGTATCATTTGACCATATTTGTGTTGAAATTTTTATTTTATTGTGTTTTTCCTAGTAGTTTTATAATTCATAATTTATTTATGTTTATTATATTATATTCACTAGCGGTTGACCAGTGCGATGCACGGACTAATTTTTTTAAATAATATTTTATATTACGATGTATGTGTTGTTGGAAAAATGGTGTAATATAGGTTTATTTTGGAACCATCTTTGAGCCCAAAATTAAGTGGGCCTCAAACGTCTTTTGGGTTGGGTTCGAAGATGTGATGTGTTCCTTGTCACGTGACAAGTCACACGGTGAAGACGGTACGTCAAAACCATTTATGAGTGAATGAAAAGTTGACGTCGTTTTCGAGTTCGTGAAATTGAACATTTAAGTTTTAAATGTGGGTTTCCTAGTGAGGCTTGTCCCACATTGAAACTTTAAGAGAGTTTTGTTTAGTATATAAGTTCTAGTTTGCAACACTTGGGTTGGACCTCAAGGGGCACCCCAAGTTTGTACAACGGAGGAGTTTTAGACAAAGTGAACCTTACCCTAAACCACCACGCGCGCCGCCGCCCGTCCGTCTGGCCGGGCGCGAGTGTGGGTCGGATCGGTTCTAATATATATATATTTTTTTTTGACAAATTTTTTTTCCAAATTTCTTGCGAGAACAATTAATTTAAATTTTGCACTTTTATAATTTGAATTTGAATTCAAATTTTTGTCCAAAATTTGTGGCTTCTTTAGTCCAAATTCCTTACAAAATCTGCTGAACAGATTCAAACAGTTTATTACAGAAATTGCCAGATAAACAAATTCAAAACAGTTGAATAACTGTATCAGTTACCAATAGATCTGTTTGAATTTTGAATATGTATCTGTTCAAAACAGTGTACACATGTTCACTTCCTTTTTAGCACCTGTTTGGGTCAGTTTGTTGTGCCTTTAAATACCAACATTCCAGCAGTGTTATAGTATCGGAAAAACAATCTGAAAATAATTCTTTTATTGTTCAAATTTTTATCTTTGGTGCATTATTCTTCATATTAGTTTTAGAATAAAATTCAAAGAGTTAGAACACAGGTTTGGTTCGTCGTACAAATTGTTTGGAGTGCTACTACAATTTGTGAAGATCATTGTATCCTGAGAGATAGACGCCACTTAATCGTAAGCATCGTAGCGAGGCGAATCTGTCTTAAGGATAGAGTGTCACACACTCGACTTGGTCTTTTTATTTTTCATTTGGTTTGATAAAAAATAAATTCTGTAAGTTATTTATTTTATTTTGTTTGATTTAGTTTCAATTTATTTTATTTACACAGAAAATTGTTCCAACAATCTTAAGACAGATTTCAATTGTTCTATTTGCAGAATTTTTCGTTCGTTTCCCTTTCTCTTTCTTCTTTTACAAAAATTATTTTCTATGGATTTACAAAATAATATTCTGGTTGGAAAAACAAATAGTGATTATATGCTATTTGATAGATAGTAGTAATATATACTGTCTATTTTCTTTGACGACTAGTAGTACTATACTAGTGTCATTAACAATTCAGAATATTTATTTGTGGAATTTTTTTCAGAAATTATTTATGAGTGTTCATTAATTAAAATTTTGTTTTAGTGTTTTAATTATTGAAGTGTTACAGAAATTTAATTTTCTGTGTGGAATTAATTTGGTTAAATGAAATTTTTTTTTATTTCCAAATTAATTGAAAAATAAAAGTTACATTCTTGTTTGTTTTATTTTTACAGAACTTAATTCTGTGAATTTGGATTAATTTTCTGTATAGTATAAATTCTAATTATAATTTTGTTTTATAATTTAGAATTCATAGCTACTGAAACTAATGCCCAAACAAGTACTAGTGTAGTGGCTGCAATTGCGCCAACCCTCTCTCCTGTTGTGACAGTACCGGTAAATCACAGTGAGAAGCCAGAGAAGTTCTCTGAAATTGATTTTAAAAAATGGCAACAGAAAATATTGTTCTATCTTACAACTTTGAACCTGACTCGTTTCCTCCGTGAAGATGCTCCTATTTTGAAAGAGGATGAAACCGATCGGCAAGTGGTTGCTGCGGTCGATGCTTGGAAATATGTTGATTTCCTTCGCCGAAACTACATCTTGAACAGACTTGACAACACATTATACAACGTCTACCGTCCTATCAAGACAGCAAATGAACTTTGGGAGTCTTTGGAGAAAAAATACAAAACGGAAGATGCTGGCTCAAAGAAATTTGCGGTTGGCAAATTCTTGGACTTTATGATGGTTGATTCTAAGACTGTGATCAGCCAAGTTCAAGATCTCCAACTCATTCTGCATGACATTCACGCAGAGGGCATGTCTCTTAGTGAATCCTTTCAAGTTGCAGCCTTAATTGAGAAATTACCACAAGGCTGGAAGGAATTCAAAAACTACCTCAAACACAAGCGCAAAGAAATGTCTTTGGAAGAATTAATTGTGTGTTTGAAGATTAAGGAGGACAACCGCAATTCTGAAAAGCGGGCTGGTAAGCATCCTATGGAGTCTAAGGCAAATGTGGTGGAACATGCTTCAAAAATCAAGAAACGAAAGTCTTCTGGAGAAAGTTTATCACAAGGCTCTAAAGGGGGGAGGGGGGAAATAAAAAGTACAAGTTTAGTGGCAAATGTTACATCTGTGACAAAGAGGGACATCGGGCCAAAGATTGCCGTAGCAAAGGTAAAAGTAAAAGAAGAACAAGCAAGAAGCTTGCTCAAGCCCATATGACCAAAGTGGACAATATTTCCAACGGTATAGATGACATCAATCTTTCTGTAGTTGTTTCCGAGGCAAATCTTGTCGGAAATCCTAAATGGGTGGACACTGGTGCTACTCGCCATATCTGTGCTAACAAAAAGATGTTCACATCTTATTCTACAGTGGACAATGGTGAACAACTTTTTATGGGCAACTCCTCAATTTCCAAAGTTGAAGGACAAGGAAAGATTGTACTTAAGATGATATCTGGAAAGGAACTCACTCTCAACAATGTGCTGTATGTACCGGACATTCGCAAGAATCTTGTTTCCGGATCTTTGTTGAGTAAGAATGGGTTTAGGCTAGTGTTTGAGAGTGATAAATTTGTACTTACTAAGAATGGGATGTATGTCGGAAAAGGTTACATGTTTGATGGTCTTTTCAAGATAAATGTAATGACCATTGTACCCTCTATTATTAATAAAAATACATCTTCTTCTTACTTGCTTGAGTCTTCAAATTTATGGCATGGTAGACTAGGACATGTTAATTATGGATCTTTGCATAGATTAATTAATATGAAATGTTTACCTAAATTTGACATTGATTCAAATCATAAATGTGAAATTTGCGTTGAGGCAAAATTATCCAAAACTCCTTTTCATTCAATTGAAAGAAGTACGAAACCACTTGAATTAATTCATAGTGACATTTGTGATTTTAAATCAATTCAAACTAGAGGTGGGAAAAAATATTTTATCACTTTTATAGATGACTATACTAGATATAGTTATGTTTATTTAATTCGAACCAAGGATGAAGCTTTGGAAACTTTCATTCAATATAAGAATGAAGTTGAAAATCAACTTGGTAAAAGATTAAGAAATTTAGAAGTGATAGATGTGGTGAATATGAATCACCTTTTGGTGAATTTTGTAAAGAACATGAAATAATTTATCAAACCACCGCTCCTTACTCACCTCAGCAAAATGAAATTGCTGAAATGAAAAATAGGACTTTAAAAGAAATGATGAATGCCATGTTAATAAGTTCTGGATTACCTCAGAACTTGTGGGAAGAAGCAATACTTTCTGCTAATTATATACTTAATAAAGTACCCCGGAAAAAAATTAATCAAACACCTTATGAAATGTGGTATGGAAGAGTACCATCCTACAAATACTTAAAAGTGTGGGGGTGTTTGGCTAAAGTGGCTATTCCTAGTCCTAAAACGACTAAGATAGGTCCTAAAACCATTGATTGCATTTTCATTGGTTATGCTAAGAATAGTAGTGCATATCGGTTTTTGATTCATAAATCAGAACATTCCGAAATGCATGTAAATACTATTATTGAATCTCGGAATGCATCTTTCTTTGAACATGTATTTCCAAATAAGACTGGACAAGAGACTAGTAGTAATAAAAGATCTCATGATGCTATTACTAGTCAGGATCAAGAACATGAACATGAACATGATCAAGAGCAAGAGCTAGATCAAGATGAAGAAGAGGAATTTAGGCGTAGTAAACGTGCTAGGACCTCAAAATCTTTTGGTCTAGATTTTCTAACATTTTTGTTAGAAAATGAGCCTTTAACTTTTAAAAAGGCTATGTCAAGTCCTGAGGTTCCTTTATGGAAAGAAGCTGTCAATAGTGAAGTTGAATTAATCTTACAAAATCACACTTGGGAATTAGTAGACTTACCACCAGGTTGTAAACCTCTTGGGTACAAGTGGATTTTCAAAAGAAAAATGAAAGCGGATGGATCAATTGACAAATACAAGGCAAGACTTGTGGTCAAAGGGTATAGACAAAAAGAAGGTCTTGATTACTTTGACACATACTTACCGGTTACTAGAATAACATCCATTAGAATGTTAATTGTTATTGCATCTTTGTACAATCTAGAAATTCATCAAATGGATGTGAAAACCGCTTTCTTAAATGGTGAGTTAGATGAAGAAATTTACATGGAACAATCAGAAGGATTTTTTGTTCCAGGGAAAGAAAAGAAAGTGTGTAAATTGGTTAAATCATTATATGGTCTAAAACAAGCGCCAAAGCAATGGCATGAGAAATTTGGCAAGGCAATGATGTCAAATGGTTTTAAAATTAATGAGTGTGGCAAATGATTTTATATTAAAAATACAGACAAATATTATGTCATTGTTTGTCTTTATGTGGATGGTATGCTAATCATAGGTAGTAATAATGACATGATTAAAACTACCAAGAAAATGTTGAATAAACATTTTGACATGAAGGACATGGGCATTGTTGATGTAATTCTTGGTATGAAAATTACCAAAACATCAAAATGATATGCTTTGTCACAATCTTATTACATTGAGAAATTACTTGACAAATTCAGCAAAGACGATGATCATCTTGCTAGAACACCTATAGATGTTAATTTGTATCTATCTAAGAATGTACATGAAAGTGTTTCTCAATTAGAGTATGCCCAAATTATTGGAAGCTTAATGTACTTGATGAACTGTACTTGCCCGGATATAGCTTATGCAGTAAGTAAATTAAGTAGATATACGAGTAATCCAGGAGTAGAACACTGAAAAACAATTATAAGGGTTCTAAGATATCTTTGATTTACTCATAACATTGGGCTGAATTATACTAGATATCCAGTAGTACTTGAAGGTTACTGTGATGCAAACTGGATATCAGATACAAGAGACTCAAAGTCCACTAGTGGGTATGTTTTTACTCTTGGTGGGGCAACTGTATCTTGGAAATCTTCCAAACAAACTTGCATAGCTAGGTCTACTATGGAATCAGAATTCATAACTTTAGATAAAGCTGGGGAAGAAGCAGAATGGCTTTGCCACTTCCTTGAAGATATTCCAATATGGCCAAAACCGGTGCCTGCTATATGCATACATTGCGATAGTTAATCAGTAATAGGTAGAGCACAGAGTCATATGTATAACGGTAAGTCACGACACATTGTAGACGTCCCCGAACGTCCCAGGAGGGAATCCCCCATTTTGTTCATTAGGCTCACTACAGTTCAGGACTCAATGTCACGGTCCTGTATCTAATCTCGCAGAGTGCAATGCAAGACCGATGAATCATCAAAGAGTCCAAATCCGGCAAATCGTTTTGAAAAACAGATTTTTAGAAAGAAGTGCCAAACATGGACTGCTTTGCCAGATATAGAGTCGCCACCTAAATATTTATTTTGGGGGAATTTAGGAAACCCTGATTCGTTGCCTAAGGCCACGTGTCCGTCATCACCAAAGTTGCCTCGGCTCGGGAACTTGGGTACGATTGGGGAAGGTCACTTCGTAAGCAACCCCGCTCGCCCGATCAAAGATCGGCCTCTACTAACCATGATATCGAGTTTTGAAAACGTTATGTGTTCTTAATCCGGTTATTAGCCTAGCATTACTATGTGATGCGCACAACATACAAGTATAGACTGGGTCGCCTGAATTGGAACAAAACATCTCATGTTCGTTTTGAAAAACGGTTTGAAGGTGCTACTCGCAAGTAGGCTAAGATGTGGATTTGCCACCCTCAGGTGGGCTTAAGAAAACATGATTTTGCCACTCTCAAGTGGGCTTAAAACTCGCAATCAATGAATTGTCCTAATTCAGATAATCCAACCTTCACCCACAGGCATTCAGGCAGGTATATCACATAAGCACATAGCCTCATGGTAAGCATGCTATTATGGCAGTCACTCACACACATGTAAGGATGCTAAAGCGTAAAAGCTTACCTAGTACTCCGTGCCAAAACAGAAGCTATGTTAGAAATCTATGCATGATCCTAACTATACAGAAATGCCTAATGCAACACATGCAGGAATGCAACTACAGTAGGCTCGGCTATTCTAAGATGGCATATGATGATGCTACAACTAAAACGTATTCAATTTGGAATTGAAATACAAATGCAGTTAGTATGATGCGCCGAGCCCGGTGCATGCAAGACAGATGAATGAATGCAAACATGCTATCATACTGTATGCTAATTGAAACATGCCCTAAACTAACCATCATAAGCTGGTAAATAAAAGGGAGAAAGACGTGGGGTTGGAAGACATACATCACACGCACGCACACTTATTACAGTTGTGCCCTCTCTCGGAGGGTCCGAATAAATAATACAGTCCGAATAAATAATTACAGTCCGAATAAGTACAAAATCCTAATTAATTAACAAATTAACTAGGAAAGCAGTAAATTAGCATGCAAGCCCATGGACCGCCTCAGCTCTGTTCCGGATGATGAATGATGCATGCTTGAGTTGCCTTGCGTAGAAATCTAGTGCGATGCCCCGATTTGCCTCTGTTTGCAATTAATCCCGGAATGTTGTGCAAAGCTCTTGAAGGATGTTGATCCTTGATTTACTGCAACAGAGAGCAAGAAATGGGTATGGCAAAGTATTTTCACATATGTATGCTCGTCTCGATCCTCGTGCCATCAATCACGCATCTCGATGCATGATGGCCGAGGAGTCGAATTGCACGACTCAATATGAAATGAATGCACATGAAAACACAACAAGACCGAGACTCCATCATGGTTAATCCGGAGTGTCGGTGACCGGGAATTGAGACACGTTCCGTCACTTGGAGTACGAAACGTCCCTCGTTTCCCGTGCTTGGGCTAACTCCTATCCCAAACACGATGCAATATGCATGACATGCATGAATGCGACTAACATACAACCTAGCATATGCAATGCTATGAACTGGCATACACAATGCTCGATATAACATGGCATACACAATGCTCTAACATACAACCTAGCATACATAATGCTATGGACTAAGATGGCATACACAATGTAATATGGGCTTACACCAATATGAGTGGACCTCAGCCACACTCACATCAGCGGCCATAAGATGAAAATGAGACAACCGAAATGCGTGCACACATGCACGCAAACCGAGGACCGAACCTAAGGCACAACATGCAACTCTAACAAGGCATGGCAAGGATGAAGCATGGCATTCAAGCATGTAAATTTCAACACTGAAACATGATGCTAAATGGTCCCGAATCATGCAAATATGTCATACAATGCATGCTATAGGCCCCGAAACTCAAAGCTAGGCACATGTATTGAACCATAACCATGCAAAGCAAGCATTATTTGACTATGAAGCACAAAGACAGAGCCAAGGCAGTCCCAAAACATGCACATTACTAGTTTAAAGCATGGCCAAAAAATGCTAACATGATGGGCTAAAACAACATGCAACATTGGCTAGCAAGCATGGTTTACATGGCATGTATATGAAGCATATGAGAACTCATCAAACCAGCCAAAAATAGTGAATAAAACATGTCAAAATATGCCCAAATAACCACTGAAATGTAGCCAACACATGCAAAAATGATGAGCTCCTTTGGAGGGTCATGCAAGAGATTACTCAACACATACAAGATAGACACTTAGCATGGCAAAACCAACTCTGGAAATGGATTATCATAGCCCTAAAACTCACCAAATAGGCCCTGGAATTGGTCTAAGAAACATGCAAATGGAAGGCCCTTTGAAAGGCCTTGAATAGGATTGCTCTATACATGCATCATAGACATAAAATATGACCAAAGGGGCATCGGAAAGAGTCAAGGAAGACCTTAGAACTCACAAAATAGAGCATGGAATGTGACTTCACAACATACAAAATAGAGCCCCTTTGGAAGGCCAACAATGCTAGTAAAGAGAATGAGAGGTGAGAGGGTCACCCCTCTATGATTTTGAAGCTCAAAGATACATTTAAGCCACTGAAAATCTACTGGATTTCAGTGGCTAAAAGGCCAAATCAAGGCCAATGCAAATGCTCACATGCAAAGCTTAAAACATGAAGAAATAAAGCATGAAAGGGGGGAGATGACCCCAAACAAAGAAGTGACCTTAAGTAAACATGTTTATAAGCTCAAAAGGAAACTTTTTCTAGTTTATGGAAAATCTCAAAAATGCTCACAAGTAGGACTAAGATATGATGCAAAATAGGCCTACAAAGAGGGATAAAGTATACGAGGATGTAGGAGACCTCAAATAGAAAAGTGTCCTTATACAATATTCAAGAGGAGCTCAAAATATGACACTTTTCAGTTTATGACAAAGTCCAGAAATGCTTGAAACTAAGGCTAACCAATGGAGCAAAAAAATGCAAGTTTAAGGGAAATAGGTACTTACCCTTGAAGAGCAGCAAAGCAGGAGCTTTTGGACCAAGTTGGTGAGCCTTCAACCCTTGCAAATCAGTCCCAAATTGCTGGAATGGATGATAGAGGTGTTAGGCTTAGAGGTGTAGTGTAAAATGGCGAAGAATATGGGTGTTTGGAGGCTTGAAGTATAGAGATAGAGGGAATTGTATGTATGCTCCAGCCAAAAGCTTCTAACCCTTGCAAATGGAGGTGGAAGGTGTGTTTTATAGAGGGAGAGAGGTGAGGCTTCTTGGAGAAGCCATGAAAGGGGGTCAAAGCTTCTAAAAGAAGCTTGACCAAAAGGGTCAAGCTTCCTCAAGAAGCTTGACCAAAGGGTCAAACTTCCTTTGGAAGCTAAGCAAAGGGTGCAAAACCACCTTAAAAGGACCACAAACAAGGGCAAATCCTCGGATAGAGGGTCAGGTGCAAAACAGCTGGCACAGTTGGAATGCACTCAAGGAGACAAGACTGGCCAACCAGGTTCAAAAGGCCAAGGTGGTCGGCTGGCCACCTCCCCTGGTCGGCCGACCAGGGGTCAAAAGGTTCAAGAAGAAAAGCTGGCCGGCCACCCCAGAAAGGTGGCCTCCCAGATGAGTGCAACACAGCTGTATGGTGGAAAACCAGAAAATGTGGTCCAGGAGAGAGAAAAACCAGCTTTTTAGGGGGGTTCAAAAGGGTCAAGAAGAATTACTGGTCGGCCTACCCATATTGGTGGCCTCCCAGATGAGCACAACACAATGGTGGTGTGAAAAACCAGAAATTGTGGCTCAAAAGTAAGAAAAACCAGCTTTCTGTCAGAAAAACCGGCTTTAGGAGAGAGAAAATGAGAAAATTGGTTTTTCCATACTACCACCTCCAAAGCAAAGGGTGCAAAACCACCTTAAAAGGACCACAAACAAGGACAAATCCTCGGACAGAGGGTCAGGTGCAAAACAGCTGGCACAGTTGGAATGCACTCAAGGAGACAAGACTGGCCGACCAGGTTCAAAAGGCCAAGGTGGTCGGCTGGCCACCTCCCCTGGTCGGCCGACCAGGGGTCAAAAGGTTCAAGAAGAAAAGCTGGCCGGCCACCCCAGAAAGGTGGCCTTCCAGATGAGTGCAACACAGCTGTATGGTGGAAAACCAGAAAATGTGGTCCAGGAGAGAGAAAAACCAGCTTTTTAGGGGGGTTCAAAAGGGTCAAGAAGAATTACTGGTCGGCCTACCCATATTGGTGGCCTCCCAGATGAGCACAACACAATGGTGGTGTGAAAAACCAGAAATTGTGGATCAAAAGTAAGAAAAACCAGCTTTCTGTCAGAAAAACCGGCTTTAGGAGAGAGAAAATGAGAAAACTGGTTTTTCAGGGGAAAAGGTGGCCTCCCACCATACTACCACCTCCAAAGCAAAGGGTGCAAAACCACCTTAAAAGGACCACAAACAACGACAAATCCTCGGACAGAGGGTCAGGTGCAAAACTGGGGTGTCTACAGTTGCCCCTCTTTGACAGAACTCGAAAGTCATACGTGACGGGAGTGAATGTCAAAGCCTAGAGACGACCCATTTTTGACAAGGCCGAAGACTTAGACAAACATACAAGATAACAAAGAAATGTGCCCGCAGGCATGCCTGCAAGCGGGGGGCAAAATGCAAAACGATATACACAAAGCCGAATGTAACTCATGATCATGCAAAGCAGCAAGCTGTAATGAAGCGCACACGCAACAGTTTTAATCAAGAATGCAAAGCAAATCAAACTACATTTCATGCAGTTTTAAGAATGCGGAGAATTATTCAATTCTCGCCACGTCTCACATGGAGAAGATACAATACCTGCGCGATTCGTCTGGTCGCACCACCTTCAAATGAACCATACATACAATATCGTGCCTCATGCTATTGGGGGGTCTTTCACTTCTTCTTAGTCGAACCACATGTACTACTTTTCTCCCTGACTATGGTCGCAGCTTTCCCTATTCTCCAACAGGGTGACAGACTAGGTTGGTTCAGTATCCAGAATTGAGGTGCATACACATGGTATCTCAATCTATGGGGCTGCCATACAGATTTCAAGCCGAGGATATACCTCTAGGTATTTAAACCAGACTTTAGTCTCGGAAATCCCGAACCTTTGCGTTCTAGGCAAGAGCCATTCAAACTCTAGTTTCCATCGTCTCAGTTGGTCTCCTAGGAACTCACCGCAAACAAAGGCAGGTGGCTATACCAGACCACCGGAAGTCGTTCGGGCACACAAACACCAAAGGAATTGCACCTTTAGAGGATTTAAGGTCTCCTAGACCAGAGAGTGCACAAGACAATGCGAATAAAGGTGCAGGATTTAAGGTCTCCCAGACCAGGTGAGTGCACAAGACAATGCGAGCTAAAGGTGCACAAAACAATGCGAGCAGATGCACAAAATAGTGCGATGCTAAAGGTGTACAAAATAGTGCGAGCAGGGTGAATGCACAAAACAGTGCGATCTAGGGAAGGTGCGCAAGATAACGCAATGCAATGCACTAACAAGTGCAGGTGAGGTGCGCAAGGTACGCGATACAATGCATTAACAAGTGCAGGTGTGGTGCGCAAGGTAGCGCGAGCATAAACTGCACAAAACACTGCGAGGTGCAAGAAAGCGCGAGTGTAAATTGCACAAAACAGTGCGATGCGCAAGAAAGTGCGAGTGATAAACTGCAGAAGACAGTGCGAGGCGCAAGAAAGCGCGAGTGATAAACTACACAAAACAGTGCGATGCGCAAGAAAGCGCGAGTGTAAACTGCAGAAAATAGTGCGATTGAGATACAAAGTGTGAGTGCACAAGATAGTGTGAGTGACAAACTGCACAAGACAGTGCGATGCGCAAGAAAGCGTGAGTGAAATGCATGCATAATGCAGGTAAAGGTGCACAAAACAGTGCGATGCGCAAAATAGCGCGATAAAATGCGTGCACCATTTAAGACTTGGCACACAGCTTTTGACATAGCATTCTATTCATTTGGCACACAGCTCACAACACAACACTTTGTTTGTTTGGCACGCGGCTCACAACACAAAATTCTGTTCTTTCGGCACGCAACTCGAAACATAGCTGTAGACGTCCCCGAACGTCCCGGGAGAGAATATCCCGTTTTGTTCATTTAGGCTCACTACAGTTCAGGACTCAATGTCACGGTCCTGTATCTAATCTCGCGGAGTGCAATGCAAGACCGATGAATCATCAAAGAGTCCAAATCCGGCAAATCGTTTTTGAAAACAGATTTTTTTGAAAGAACTGCCAAACATGGACTGCTTTGCCAGATACAGAGTTGCCACCTAAATATTTATTTTGGGGGAATTTAGGAAACCCTGACTCGTTGCCTAAGGCCACGTGTCCGTCATCACCAAAGTTGCCTCGGCTCGGGAACTTGGGTACGATTGGGGAAGGTCACTTCGTGAGCACCCCCGCTCGCCCGATCAAAGATCAGCCTCTACTAACCATGATATCTAGTTTTGAAAACATTATGCGTTCTTATTCCGGTTATTAGCCTAGAATTACTATGTGATGCGCACAGCATACAAATATAGACTGGATCGTCTGAATTGGAACAAAACATTTCATGTTTGTTTATTTGAAAGATGGTTTGACAGTGCTACTCACAAGTAGGCTAAGATGTGGATTTGCCACCCTCAGGTGGGCTTAAGAAAACATGATTTTGCCACTCTCAAGTGGGCTTAAAACTCACAGTCAATGAATTGTTCCAATTCAGATAATCCAACCTTCACCCACAGGCATTCAGGTAGGTATATCACATAAGCACATAGCCTCATGGTAAGCATGCTATCATGGCAGTCACTCACACGCATGCAAGGATGCTAAAGCATAAATACTTATCGAGTACTCCAAGCCAAAACAGAAGCTAATTAGAAATCATGCATGATCCTAACTATACAGAAATGCCTAATGCAACACATACAGGTATGCAACTAAGATAGACTCGGCTATTCTAAGATGGCATATGATGATGCTACAGCTAACACGTATTCAACTCGGAATTGAAATACAATGCAGTTAGTATGACGCGCCGAGCCCGGTGCATGCAAGACAGATGAATGATGCAAACATGCAAGCATAAGTATGCTAATTGAAACATGCCCTAATCTAACCATCATAAGCTGGTAAATAAAAGGGAGAAAGGCGTGGGGTTGGAAGACATACATCACACACACGCACACTTATTACACAATTGCCCTCGCTCGGAGGGTCCGAATAAATAATACAGTCTGAATGAATAATTAACTACTCTAGCTAATTAAATATTAAAAAACCCTAATGAATTAACAAATTAATCTAGGAAAGCAAGTAAATTAGCATGCAAGCTATGGATCGCCTCAGGTTTGTTCCAAATGATGGATGATGCATGCTTGAGTTGCCTGGCGCAGAAATCCATCGCGATGCCCCAATTCGCCTCTGTTTACAATTAATGCCGGAATGCTGTGCAAAGCTCTAGAAGGCTGCTGATTTCTGATTTGCTGCAACAAAGAGCAAGAAAGGGGCATGGCAAAGTATTTTCACATATGTATGCACACCTCGATCCTCGTGCCACCAATCACGAATCTCAATGCATGATGGCCGAGGAGTCGAATTGCACGACTCGATGTGAAATGAATGTACATGAAAACACAACAAGACCTAAACTCCATCATGGGTAATTCGGAGTGTCGGCGACTGGGAATTGAGACTCGTTCCGTCACTCGGAGTACAAAACGTCCCTCGTTTCCCGTGCTTGGGCTAACTCCTATCCCAAACGCGATGCAATATGCATGACATGCACGAATGCGACTAACATACAACCTAGCATACGCAATGCTATGAACTGGCATACACAATGCTCGATATAACATGGCATACACAATGCTCTAACATACAACCTAGCATACACAATGCTATGGACTAAGATGGCATACAATGCAATATGGGCTTACACCAATATGAGTGGACCTCAGCCACACTCACATCAGCGGCCATTAGATGAAAATGAGACAACCGAAATGCGTGCACACATGCACGAATACCGAGGACCGAACCTAAGGCATCAAATGCTACTCTACCAAAGCATGGCAAGGGATGAAACATGACATGGAATAGCATAAATTACAGCTCTGAAACAACATGAAATATGGTCCCGAAACATGCAAATATGGCATACGATGCAAGCTAGGGGGCCCGGGTACCGAAACTAGTGAAGTGCGCTACACTAGAGGTACCCAAAGCAATGCACCAAAGGCGAAACTAACCCCAAACAGACCCTAGGCAGGTCTGAACAGTGGGAAATTGGACTAAAATGATGACTCGGAATGCAACGAAATGGAGCTCATTCAATGGTCGGTAAATGGGGCATACAAGCCCGACTCTCAAACGTATTTAAAGAGATAAAAACATGGCAACATGGCATTAAAACAAGCTCTGAAATGTGATGAATAATAGGCTCAAAACATGAACACACCTCAGTGTATGCATGGAATGGATCTCAAAACTCAAAGCTAAGCATGGACCTTGAACTACAAGCATGCAAAACTAACATCATTCAACCACAAGACCGAAAAACGGAGCTAGGGCAGTCCAAAATAAGAACATTATCAGTTTAAAGCATGGCCAAAAGGTGCTAACATGAAGGGGTAAAACAACATGCAACATTGGCTAGTAAGCATGGTTTACACTACACCTATATGAAGCATATGAGATCTCACCAAACCACCTAAAAACAGTGAATAAAACATATCAAAAAATGCCCAAATACCCACTGAAATTCAGTCAACACATGCAAGAATGATGAGCCCCTTTGATAAGCTACAAGAGAGGTTACTCTACACATGCACCAAGGACACTTAGCATAGAAAAACCAGCTCTGAAAATGAGTTATGGGGGTCCTAAACCACTGAAAAATGCTGGAAATGAATCTTGGAAGCTGCAAATAGGGGCCCCTTTGGAAGGCCAAAAAGGGAATCAAACAAGACAAGGAGAGAGGGGGTCACCCCCCTCTGATTTTAAGGCTCAAAAACACTCTAATGCATAGCCCTAATCATGAGGAAATGAAGCATGCAAAGGGGAAGATGACCCCAAACAGAAAAATGCCATTAATAAAACTTTAAGAGAGACTCAAAATAAGACTATTTTCAGTTTATGACAGATCTCAAAAATGCTCACAAATAAGGCTAAGATATGATGGAAAATAAACCCTAAAAGAGAGATGGAGGATACGAGGAGGTAGATGACCTCAAACAGAAAAATGTCCTTAATAAAACTTCAAGAGGAGCTCAAAATAAGACACTTTACAGTTTATGTCAAAACCCAGAAATGCTTTCAAATAAGGCTAAAGAATGAAGCAAAATAAGCCCTAAAAGAGAGATGAAGCATACAAGGGGGTAGATGACCCCAACAGAAAATTCTCTTAAACAAACATGAAGAGGAGCCCAAAATAAGACTATTTTCAGTTTACACCAAGACTCGAAAATGCTTGCAAGTATAGCTAATAGATGAAGCAAGATAATGACCAAAATAGGGAATAGGAGTGTTACCCTTGTAGCTAATGACTCCAGCAGCTTTTGAGGCCAAAAACTCAAATCTTAGGACCTCTTAAGACCTTCCAAGAAGCTTAGGTTGGTATTGGAGGGGTTAGGCTAAGAGATGTAGTGTAAATATGCAAGAAAAATGGACTTTTGAGCACAAAAAGAGAGAGAAGAGAGGGATGTATGTATATCTCTTAACCAAAAATCTTGAACCCTTGCAATGGAAGAAGAGGCCTCCATTTATAGAAGAGAGGGGCTAAATCTTCTCAAAGAAGCTTTAAATCTAGGTTAAACATCCTCCATACACGTGTATGGAGGATGCAGCAAATGGCAAACAGCTGGCACAGCTGGAATACACTTACTGAGACAAAGCTGGCCGACCAGTTAAAAAGGTCCAAGGTGGTCGGCCGACCACTTGGCATGGTCGGCCGACCAGGGGTCAAAAGGTTCAAGCCCCAAGCTGGTCATCCATGAAGCCCTTGAAGTTAGCTTTCCAATGCCGCAAACCTTGCATTAAAATTCATCCTGTAAAAAAGTTATGCCAGTTTTGGTGAAGCCGCGTAGATTCGGTCCAACCGAACTTCAACCAACCATATCTTCCCCAACCGGACTTGGCTTTAGGAGATTCTTGAGTGAAAATGAAGCCCGGAAGTAAGCTTTCCAACGGTGGTGGCCTCATATCTTAATTCCTCCTGTTCAAGAGTTATGCCCGTTTCGGTGAAGCAGCGCAGTTTCGGTCCTACCCGGATTCATGCCGAACCTCCCAAACTAGTTTTTCGTCTCTCTTCGCCTCTTTTCTTCAACTCCAAACCCCTAGACAAGGTGTTTTGAAAGATTTTTCAAAGATTTCATCTCTCTTTCATTCATTTCCACTTTGTCCTTGCTCGGTTTACCGAAAAGCGCAACATTTGACAAAATACGAGCCTCAGAACATCGTAAAAACTTTATTTCAAAAACATTTTGAAAGAGAGGGTTTTTAAGGTCTAAAATCTTTTGATCAAGATTGTTTTGGTCCAAAAAGGGGTATGAAGTTGAGATTTGGCTCTCCTCTTGCCGAAGAAATTGAACCTTTGCACTGCACAACTTCCAAAACCATCAGTCGCGTCCAAGTCTTAAGGGCGGTAAAAAATGGGGTGTCTACAGTTGCCCCTCTTTGACAGAACTCGAAATTCAAGAAGTGACGGGAGTGAGTGTCAAAGCCCAGAGACGACCCATTTTTGACAAGGCCGAAGACTTGGACAACTAACAAAATATAGATAAATAAATAATAGTTGTGCCCGCAGGCTGCCTACGTATCCCTTTGCAAGGAATCAAACCAGCGTAGTTCAGGGGCAGGATGCAAAATGATATGCAGAAAGATTTTGATAATTGGACTTATACG
>JAPPVO010000032.1:110655695-111057243 GCA_030407325.1 Camellia japonica
CGCAGAATTCAGAAGAGATCGTGGTCATGACGGCCCGTTGGATCAAGGAATCACCCTACACAGTGAGACTACTGTTGATATGCCGCATCCACCCAGATCGCCGGCCGCACCCAGTTTGGCCCCTCAACTATATCAGGCTCGCGAGCCTACTACATTTGAACTAATGGGAATGATAGGTGATCTTCAAAGATCCGTGGCGGATCTCGCCTATGGAATGTCTGTTTCGCCACCAGCCGCACCATATGCCGGAGGCTTTGTACCCCAGGAGCCCCCGCTATTGGACGGATAGTAATTGAACTCAGCCAACCGGAGATGACCTCCAGCTATGGCAACGACGCATCAAACCAAACTCTAGATCAGGCTGAGGCCAGAGACAAAGGCAAGATGAAGACAGATGCCGACCCTATCGAACAACTGCTGTGGGCAGTAGAGGCTTTGAAAGCCGGGGGATGAACAAGCAACAGATATCTGCAGTCATGACAAAAGCTGTGGAGGACGCTTTCCCCACTCCGCCTGAGGGCAGTTCCAGTCAATCAGAGAACCGGGATAGGCCCCGTCATGCCAAAACAGTTCTTCCCGCTCCCAACCTTGCATCCGGAAAGGATCAGAAATCCAAGGCCGCACCCGCCGATCCGTTCGCTAGTGCATCTAGCAAGAGTGCTCAGGCTCCAAAGTACCTGCCCGAGGGCGCAGGGTCTTCCATGCTCTCTACATGCCATTGTCCAAGGCACTTCAAATCCTTGCCGAGAGGGACACCTTAAACCCCGAGCCTCGGCCCCTCCCGAAGAATCTCCCTGCTACTCATGACCTGCTCAGTACTGTGCGTACCACCAGCAGACAGGCCATGCTACCGACAATTGTTTTCGCCTCCGCATGAGGTGCAAGATTTGATTGACAACGAGGTTATCCTCCCCCCACCTCAGCAAAGTCCCACCACCCAGTTGTTGGATTTTGAGGACACAGATACTGCGAGTATGTAATCAGAAGGTGAACCGCCTGTGGGCAGTGCCTGGCGCATTTTTGGATGTGGCGTTTGGCACGCATTTTTGGGCATCTGTTAATGTTAATTTTGTAAATTCTGACTTGGGTGTCGAGTCAGTCTTTTGTTTTGTCTTGAGTCTGTCTCTCTGTATTGAGTCAGTCTTTTTTGCTTACAGGGTCTGTCTTGTTGTAATGAGTCAGTCCCTCTTGTATAGTATACCAGGTGATTCCGGGTTGTTGCCTCGAACGCCGTTTTGTAATTATCCTTTTGTTTTTCCTTTTTGAGTCTGTCTCGGTTGAGGAGCCAGTCGCAATCAGAAATCTGAATGAAACAGCTGTGGCTATCACGTTCCGTACTTGTTGCTATTTGAGTCAGCCGTGCCAGAAGATGTGAATGGAACGACAGTACATACCACCTACTCTTTGTGCCTTAAACATCGTTATAATGACCTAAGCTTTTCATAAAACCCTTTTCGAACACTGCGGTGAGAAAACGAAGAGGAAGGAATTCCTCGGGTTTTGCAAAATTTTGATCATTTTGAGAGAAAGAGAGGCATGCTAAGCTTTTAATGAATGAAATCATGCTTGTCGGCGTGAGTACTGAGAAGGACCTGGTTTGATCCAGACTGGTTCCACACTATCTTCACGCGAGCGATTTGTCGCTTTCTTAAAAACTTTCAAAAACAAAATGTTTTGCGCGGTCCTGTGAAGACCTGTGTGGAATCGCTCTTGAGATTGTGCAGCCCAGGATCGCTCTCAGCCTCAAGATTCAATTTATCTGTTTCAAACCTGGAATCCGTTCAAAACATTCAACAGTGCCATGAAACGCCTGTGTGGCCCATTTTGAGGCAGCCCTCGAGCAAGAGGCGTCAAAGTCAGATCAAGGAGATCAGATCCCACCCGCAAGGCTCGTGAAGCAGCCGTGATGAATTTCTGCAAATCAACACAACAGTCATCCTCCTGGATACAGAAAGGCTCAATCTCAAAACCATTTGGCATGGGCTTGCTACACTTTTACCCTTTGAGAGGCTCGCTGGGCCGAAAACCCGGAAGGGCGACCCAGGCAAAAGTTAGAGCAAAGAAAAAAAGAAAAAGAAAAAAATACAAAAAGAAGCAAAAAAAAGAAAAAAAAAACAAAAAATAGCAAAAAAAAAATGAAATGCAAAAAGAAAGAAAAGAAGAAAAAGAAAAACATAGCTCGCAAGGTCGAAAACCCGCATTGGGCACCTTGGCAAAAGTTAGAGCCTAAACAGTGAAGGTTAAAATACCCGAGTGTACCTTAACCGGAACTACGTAAGGCTTGATTCCCATGTTTGGGATACGTAGGCAACTTCATCCTGAAGTCCAGCCCCCAACGCTTCCATAGCGTCTCAGTCCATGTCATGGTTTTGATCACTTGTGCCTCCTCCGAATCCAATGTCTCGATTGCAGCAACTGGAACTACGTGATTAACTTCCTCTTGAAGTCCAACCACCAACACCTTCCAGGTGACTGTGTCCATATATTGATTCAAACCGTCTTCGTCTCCTCCGCGTCCGAGGGTCCGATCGTCATCAACAAGGACTGGCTTACAATGTGCCGCGGCATCATCCAAACAAGGGGCAACTTTCCGTTGCCATACAGTGCCATAAGTTGCCCTGAGTTACCGTCCAAACCAGGGGCAACTTTCCGTTGCCTTATCCCCCTTTAAGCAGGGGCAATTTTCCATTGCCTCCGATCCGAGGTTGCATATCTCGAGGGTAAGTTCCGCGCTCGTTGAGCGTTGACTGTTTGCAAAAATAGTTTTTGAAAATTTTTCACTGAGGTTGACTTATTTTCTCGAAAACTATTTCATTTTCAAAATTGGACCATGTTTGGACCCAAAAGGAGAATTTTCAGTGCTCACAGCCTGATTGCATGATTTTCAAAAAAAAATCGAATAAGTGTGTTAATCAACTCTCATTTTGATCAAAACTGTTTTAGAAAACAAAAAATGGTCAAAGTGACGAACTAGGGCACAATTGAGTCAGGTCTTCTGTCTTTCCCCCGTCAACATACTCGCCAGAAAGGCACCCTATCCACTAGAAAAAAGCCTGAGCTAACTGCGGGCGTGAACCCACGACTTCCTTTATCCATCAACACCCTGGGAGGGATGAAAATGAGAGAATAAAGAATAGAGAGGAGTAAGTTGAGAGAAAAGTAAGAAGAGGTTTTGAGAGAAAAACCGAGCCTGAGGGCCGAGTGATGTGAGTATCACAAATCAGAAAGGGTGGGAATAATACCCGGAGGAATTGGCTCCTCGAGATTTGAGGTCTTTTTGTAAACATGTCCGTGTGTCGTGTCTTTTGATTTGTCGGTCTCGATTTTGCTTTGAGTCTTTTCCGAGTGTGTCTCGTTGTGTTCAGGTCGTGTGCCTTTTGTTTGAGTCCTCGCTGTGTTCTGTGGTAGGCTCGATACCCCGGTTGAAAACCCTTCTTTATTTCAAAAAAAATCATTTGTGCTCAGAATGCTGTGCCATTCTCTACATTCGTGTGAAGCAAGAGAAGGAAAAGGAAAATTTGGGACATCTGAGAGTGTTTCAACTGCAACCGTGTCAGCTTTTGTGACCCGTCTTGTCAGATTGGGGTTATTTGTTCAGGGTTTGCTGTGTGCAGAATGAACCAAGTGCTGTGTTATGGGCTGTATGCAGATCAATCCCCAGTAGAGTATGGGCTGTATTATCCAGTCTGAGTAGTGCTTTGTATGAGTTGTTTGCTGTTAGTTGGTTGGTTACCCGATTATCATAGTGCAAGTGCTCGATTTTCAGACAACAGATCAATATCATTTACATCTGAGGTGTAATATGATGCAATACAGTACAAGGTATGAAATATACACAAATGTAAACACTCTTTTAGACAAAAGTTTGTTTCATTTCATATCATCTTCTCAAGTACATAAATTTTGGGAAGCAAAATCTGCCTGCGGCAGTACAAAGTACCCTAACTACTGACAAAAGGGGAAAATGCAAAAAAGAAACAAAAAACAGCAAAAATCTGTATCAAATGTCAAAAATGACTCCGAGGCTGTCAGTCTGTCCTAGTCCTCTTCCTGGACGAAGGTCCAGGAGCGTCATCAACAGGGGTACCACTAGGGGCATCACCATCTGAGCTCGAGTCCAAGCCATCATCGGTCTCTCCGCCTCTGTCTCTGCCTCAGACTCATCATCCGGAACCGGAGCCCGCGAGCTACTCCCGACATGAGTGCGCCCCCCTCTGGTGCAGGGATATGCTCTGCCATCCCGGGTAGAAATGGGAGGTCCAGCTGGAGCGCCGCCCACCGGGGGAATCTGGAAGGGAGGCTGAAAAAGCATGAAAGACAAATGCATCAGAATACCGTGAGCAGTAAATCAGTGCAGAATACAGTGTATGAGTACAGTGTATATACGCTGTGAACAGTAAATCAGTGCAGAATGCAGTGTATGAGTACAGTGTGTGAATGCCATGAGCAGTAAATCAGTGCAGAATGCAATCTATGAGTACAGTGTATGTATGCCGTGAACGGTAAGTTAGTGCAGGGTGCAATGTGTAAGTACAATGTGCAGATGCCGTGAGCAGTTTATCAGATGTTGTGTTATGCATCAGATTATGTAAAGCAGTTTGTGTATGGTTTGAGGCTGTGGTCAGGAACAACATATCGGAATGCTGTAGAGGGCTAGGAGGTCGAATGTCCGCTGTAGCATCCCCATCATGGAGGCATTCATCTCCAATGACTGCCGGGTGTACTCAGAAGACACCTGCAAAAGTATCAGATGCATCAATATTTTGTGGAATATCAAATAAACTGAAATGAAATAACAGTGCAAGACGAATAATGCAGCAATACATACCGGAGGCAAGTCGGGGACACCGACAAACTCGTGGTCAGCTGGTGGAGGAGCAAAGGGGATCTGATAGGTCGCCCCACCCTGTCCTCGGAAAGTCAAAGCAGCGGGCAGAGCAGGCCAACCGGTCCCTCGCCCTCGTTGAACTCCACCCCTGCCACGGACTCGAGCCCTCCTCGGCGCTCCCCCTCCAGCTCCTGCTCCAGCCGCTGGCGCCGCTGGTCCCTCTCTCTCTACTCGGCGGCCGCCGCTCAGAGGTCGCATGATGAAGGTCCAGACGTACTCCGAGTAATCGCCCTCGCCTCTGAAGTGGTCTGCCTCCCAGCCGATGGTGTAATGTGCCATCTGCTCGGCAATGAAGCGCTCAGTATCCCGCATGTGCTCGGGAGGGTGCACCGGGACTATCTGCTCAGGCAGGCCTAGGGTCTGACGCAAGAAACGCTCACCCAGGTACCAAGCCCGACAGACCGGGCCCTTGAGCAGAATCCGGTAACGTGAGGTATCATCGGCATCGGCAAACCGATCCCGCATCATCACCGGCAGTGGAGCCCACGGCCGCCAGGTGATCTGAAAATGCAATACAGTTTGTTACCTACTGTTATTGAAATATGCAGTGGAAAGGCGAAACCTAAATGAACTGAGAAGTAAAACATACCTCGGCAGGGGTGATGGTGTCGAAGTAGCGGCGGAAGAAGCTGAAGGTCTCCCGGGGCCTCCGTACGCATCTCCCGTCAAAGCGGCGTGAAAAAGGGACGACCAGAGGGGTCTCTGCATCGGGTACAGGAGCGAGCCTAGGAAAGTAGGCGTAAACCCACAACTGCAAGATAAATACCAGTGCATTTATCAGATAAAGCAGAATACAGAATAGAAAGCAGAAATAGCAGATTCGTGTGTTGTGCAGTGTATTGTGCAAAGTGTACAGTGTGAGCAGTGTATAGTCAGTGTGAAGCAGAGTATGTGTGTGCCGTGTGTACAGTATACAGCAAGTGTAAAGCAGACTACAGTGTGTGCAGTGTGCAGAGTACAGAAAGTATAGAACTGAAATGAAAGGCAGAAAAAGAAATGTACCTCCCAAGCACGCCAATAACCCCGAGCAACTGTCCGCTGCCGCGGGAGGCTGAACTCATATATCCATAAAGGTGGCCAGAGCGGCGCCACCCCAGTCATAATGCAAAATGTCTCTGACATCCACAGTGCACTGAGAAGGCAGAGAGGCACTGTGTTCGCCCGGTTGGGAAGATGGTCATCCCAAATAGGAACATGAGGAAGCCGCGGGCATATCTCTCCACGGCCTCTGGGGTCATCGGAGCTGCATCAACGAGGAGGGGCTGGACCCGGAACTGCACCTCGAACCAGGAGTATCGGACGAAGCCGGGACGCGCGAGAGGCGGTGCCACGCCAAGCAAGTAGACCTGAGCCACAGTCCACTCATCCATGTCTATGTCAAAGGGGATCCGATCACCCCCTACCCCGATGCCGGTGAGCATCGAGAAGTCGTAAGAGGTCATCGTCATGTCCCCGGTCGCAGAAAAATGAAACGAATCGGTGGTGTCCCACCACCTCTCCACCAGAGCGGCGAGGAGAGGTCTGCATGTCGTGAGCTGGGAGAGTCCCCTGTAGAATGCGCAAAGCCAGCCTGGTCTACGATGCGGCGAACTGCATCAGGAAGCTCAGCGTACCACGCACGAGCAACGGTATTCCTATACCCGCGGATGGTATGGGAATCTCCCTGTTTTCAAACAAATTATTGCGAAGCAATATAAAATGTACAGTTTTGAGGAAACAGTAAATCAGTGCAAATTTGGCATGTGTGCAAGCTTATCAGATTCAAACAGGTACCGTGTGCCGGTGTGCTTTTAGTGAACTACAAAGTGTGATGCGTCAGCGTGTTTGTGTGGTTCGGTGCAAATTTGGCATGTGTGCAAGTGTATCAGATTCAAACAGGTACCGTGTGCCGGTGTGCTTTTGGTGAACTACAACGTGTGATGCGTCAGTGTGTTTGTGTGGTTTGGTGCAAATATGGCATGCGTGCAAGTTTATGAGATTCAAACAGATACCGGGTGCCGGTGTGCTTTTAGTGAACTACAACGTGTGATGCGTCAGCATGTTTGTGTGGTTCGGTGCAAATATGGCATGCGTGCAAGTTTTTCAGATTCAAACAGGTATCGGGCAACGGTGTTTGCAGTGAAATACGGTGTGTGCCGTGGTTTGAGTGGTTCAAGGCTAGTGCAGTGTGTGCGCATGTGAGTCTTAAACAGATAATCGGTTGCAAACGCGTTTGTAATCAAACTACAATATACAGTGTATCAGTGTGTTGGCACTAAGCAGTTAAAGACTATAACTAGCTATGGCAGTTGGCATTCAAAATTTCTACTTTGCAGAAAGTAAAACGGAGAAAGAAAGTTACCTCGGAAGCGCCGGAGGATAGGTGGGAGGCAGGCTCGCGTAGCAGCAGCTCGGGGTCCAACGCCATGTCGAAGCTCCTGAACTGGCGCAGTCCGTCGGGTGGTAGAACATGAATCGCCGGCCGGTAGGTCACCGGGTCGAACGGGCACTCGCTCAACGGAAGGAGCTCGACCTCGGGATCCATCTCGTGATCCGAGGGAGTCCCACCGCATGGAATGTCGTCGGCCATGTTGAGAGATGACAAAATGGTCGAGGAATGAAAACCGGGTCGGAATACGAAGAGTCAACTGGAAAGTCAACCCCCGAGAGGGTGGAAAATGGTCGGAAAGGCCGGGATGTGAAAAGGCACGGAAATGAAGAGGAAATCGAGGGGAACAAGTCCCAAAAAGGTGAAAATGGCAAAGGATGTGCCGAAATGAAATTTCAATCGGTCGAAAATGTCCGAAACGCGATAAACTTCGCGAATCGAACGACGAAAAAGGCGTGAGAACGCGAAGAAATGAGGAAATGAGGAGAGAAAGGGGCTCTAGAGAGAGAGAGAGAGATGGTTTTCGGCGGAAGGGAGATAAGAAAATAGGGTTTAGAAACCCTATTTTAAAACACCCGAAGCAAAAAGTCGAATCTGCCCCGACTCAGCAACTTTTTGCCGGTCGGCAACATTTTGTGCCGGCCGGCATAATATTGTGCCGATGGAATTATTTTTCAGCCGATGGACAGTCGGTGGCCTCCTAGCCCGGCTGGTGATGTTCCCACAGCCTTGTTTAGGCAATATGAGTGGTTTCTGGTCTTCATAGCTCAAGAAAGTGCAAGAAAGTGTATCTCCGACGCTCAACCGGCCTCCGTTTTGACCTCGGACCGTGTCTTCTGTGCGTAGCACTCAAATTCATGCAATGTTGTATCCTTTTGTATCCTTTTGTCTTTCACAAGATTCAAAAGTTGCCCCGCGTGCGTTGCATGCATTCATCATGTTGTCTGGTGCGTTGCGTCGCGCCGTCATGCACATCCCTCATGCATTGTCATGCATGTTGTTACAAGCGTTGTCATGCATTGTCATGCATCTCAATACATACATCACCTCGCACATCATTCGTGTTGTCGTTGCTTGGCACATCATTTGTGTTGTCATGCATCTCCTTGTTTTGCGTTATCACGCATTCCAAAAAGAAAAACACGTGCGTTGTCACGCACTCGAGTTCATTTGCATTGTTTTGTATTTCGTGAGGCATACGTGTCTCACATACATTTTCCATTTCATGTGGCATGCGTGTCACACTTGCATTGCTTTACATTTCGTGTGGCACGCGTGTCACACTTGCATTGTTTTGTATTTCGTGAGGCATGCGTGTCTCACTTACATTTTCCATTCCGTGTGGCATGCGTGTCACACTTGCATTGTTTTACATTCCGTGTGGCATGTGTGTCACACTTGCATCATCTTGCATTCCTTTGAGGCACGCGTACCTCATTGGCATCATTTTCCATTCCGTGTGGCACGTGTGTCACACTTGCATCATTTTCCATTCCGTGTGGCATGTGTGTCACACTTGCATCATCTTGCATTCCTTTGAGGCACGCGTACCTCATTGGCATCATTTTCCATTCCGTGTGGCACGTGTGTCACACTTGCATTGTTTTACATTCCGTGTGGCATGTGTGTCACACTTGCATCATCTTGCATTCCTTTGAGGCACGCGTACCTCATTGGCATCATTTTCCATTCCGTGTGGCACGTGTGTCACACTTGCATTGTTTTACATTCCGTGTGGCATGTGTGTCACACTTGCATCATCTTGCATTCCTTTGAGGCACGCGTACCTCATTGGCATCATTTTCCATTTCGTGTGGCATGCGTGTCACACTTGCATTGCTTTACATTTCGTGTGGCACGCGTGTCACACTTGCATTGTTTTGTATTTCGTGAGGCATGCGTGTCTCACTTATATTTTCCATTCCGTGTGGCATGTGTGTCACACTTGCAGCATTTTGTATCCTTTGAGGCACGCGTACCTCATTGGCAGCATTTTGCATCCTTTGAGGCACGCGTACCTCATTGGCAGCATTTTGCATCGTTTGAGGCACGCGTACCTCATTGGCAACATTTTACATCCTTTGAGGCACGCGTACCTCATTGGCAGCATTTTGCATCCTTTGAGGCACGCGTACCTCATTGGCAGCATTTTTGCATCCTTTGAGGCACGCGTACCTCATTGGCAGCATATTGCATTCCTTTGAGGCACGCGTACCTCATTGGCATCATTTTACATTCCGTGTGGCATGTGTGTCACACTTACATCATTTTTGCATTCTTATGGGGCATGCGTGTCTCATTTGTTTCATTTGTTTCATTTGCATCATTTTCCATTTCATGTGGCATGCGTGTCACACTTGCATCGTTTACCATTCTCATTGGCACATGTGCCTCATTTGCATCGGCACGTGTGCCTCATTTGCATCGGCACGTGTGCCTCATTTCCATAGGCACGTGTGCCTCATTTCCATTGGCACGTGTGCCTCATTTTCGTTGGCACGTGTGTCACATTTTCGTTGGCATGCGAGTCGTCTTATCTGCATTAGCATGCGTGTCTCGTTTGCCTTGTCATGCATGCTGCTAACGACATTGTACCTGTTAAGTTTGTTTTCTTTTCAGGCACGATATTGTATGTACGGCTCATTTGAGGCCGGCGCAACCGGACGAGCCGCACAGGTATTGTATCCTCCGCGTGAGACGTATTGAGAATTACATAATTCTCTTACATCCTTTCTGCTTTGTAGTGTAGATTGGCGTATGCTAGCTTATAACTGTCGCATGCGTGCTTCATTACAGCTCTCTTTGCATGATCACAAGTTATGCTCGGCCTCTTGCATTGTCTTGCATTTTGCCCCTGCCTTCGGGCGCATACCTTGTTTGTCTTGCATGTTTGTCCAAGTCTTCGGCCTTGTCAAAAATGGGTCGTCTCTGGGCTTTGACATTCACTCCCGTCATTGTTATGACTTTCGAGTTCTGTCAAAGAGGGGCAACTGTAGACACCCCATTTTTGACCGTCCTCAAGACTTGGACGTCACCGTTTGAACACTCGGTGATTATCCATGTTCGTGTTCGTTTGGAGTTCCCGGAGTTCTCGGCTACGCGCCTTGCCTCAGGATCCCCGAACTTCATTGTTTTGTGTCTGGTTCTGCACCAAACACTTGTGTTTTGCCTTGGAGGGGCAGGGAATGCCTTTTAAGGCATCCCCACACACCACCGGCACTAGCTAGAGGCCACCGGCTAGTTTTTGTTGCCACCGGCAATATATATTGCCGGTCGGCACTCTTTGTTGCCGGTCGGCACTCAATTTTGTCAAAATGACAATTTTGAGTGGCCGACCACTGTTCATCTACTTTTTGTAGATATTTTGCGCCAACTGTGATAGCTGGCACCCACCCCATTCCCCTCCATACACGTGTATGGAGGGATTTCCCTCTTGGAAGGCTTGTTTTGTAAGCTTTACAAGAGGGAATTGCCTATATAAGAGAGGGTCTTCTCTTGGCATTAGGGTGAGACACTTGTTAGACATTTTAGACAGCTTTGGAAAAGCTTGAGTTCTAGGGTTAGAGTTAGATATATTTTCTATCTCCATAAGTGTGTGTTTTGTGCCATTTTTGCTCACACACACACACTAACACACTATCTCTTGGACTTGAGACCCTTGGAGTTTTGTTTGAGTGTTTTGGAGGTGGATTCAAGCCAAGAAGGGCTGTTGGAGCATCATTGGTGAAGGTGGTCTTCAAGGGTAAGAAACTTCCCTTTTATTCCCCATTTTTGCATCCTATTTCTACCTATCTTAGAGCTGTTTTTGTGCTTAGTGTTTAATACAAAAAAGTTCTGTTTTTAGGCCCTCTTGATTGTTTGTTAAGGTGTTTTGTGGTTTGGGTGTGTTTGACCACCCTTAGGCCTTGAAAGGCCTCATTTTTGTGCCATTTTGTGCAAGTTTCGAGACTTTGGTGTTTGGGCCTCTTCACCACTGAAATCTTGAGGGATTTCAGTGGTGGGGATGGTGCCTTGAAGTCTCCAAAAAGAGAGGGCCACCCCCTCTCCTTGTTGTCCTTGAAAGGGACCATTTTTGGTCTCTTAAGGAAGTCTTTATTCAAGTGTGTGTTGAGCATGCCATGGCTGTATTTTATGCTTATATTGCCATGTTGTAACTTTGTATTAAGTTGGTTTTGGTACTCCATGCATGTTTAGTATAGTTGCCATGTAATGCCTCCTTGATCCCTTAACATGCCTTAGGTTGTGTGCCTTTGTTTTAGCATGTTTTAGGCTTAGATTTGTGAAGTTCTTATGCTTATTTTACCATGCTTTAGGTCTGTCCATAGTTGTTTGGATCGATTTTGGCATGCTTAGTATAGCTCCTTTGCATTTGTGGCTTGCCGGGCTTGTACGCCTCAAGTACGTGAATGTGTAGCTTGTGTTGCTTGCATCATTTTGGTGGTTTGGAACCATCCAACATGTAATTTCAGTCCCTTTGGCATGTTCATATGCTTACCTTAGTTGCCTCTTTGTTGCTTTGAGAGCGTGTGTTGGATGCCCTATGTTTTGACCATTGTGCATGCCTTTGAATTTGAGCCACTTAGATGCCATCTAAGTAGTCCTTTGGGCTTGATTTTGTGTACTAAAACTCTGATTTTAGTTTCTTAAGTCTTGCCATGTTAGGTCTTGTTAAGTGTAGTTCATTACCTCTTTGGTGAGCCTTGAATACTTGGGCCATTTGCATGCTTTTGTTTATCTTGTGCGAGTCGGTTTGGCACCTCTTCTAACATGATTTTAGAGCTTAACTTGCATGCTAATTGTTCATATTTGTGCCCTTTTAAATGTGTTTAAAAGTTGCCCCATTATGCTTTAAGTTTTGGACCATGATTGCATGCATGCGTGTGTGCATTTTGGCCTTCACTTCCATGGTTTTGGCTACTGATTTTGGGCCTATTTGGAGTTGCCTAAGTCATGTTTAAGTCCCTCTTTTATTTGGTTTGCATGCTTGCCTTGCATGCTTGCTTGTGTGTTTGTATAAGTGCCTTACATTGTCCATATTGCATGCTGGCCAATATGTCTAGGATTGCATTGCATCGTGCATACTTGGCCTCTTGAAGTGAGTGTGATAGAGGTTAGGATTCTTTGGTTTGTTGTTTGCATTGCATTTCATTTGACATGAAAGTGCACACTTGATTCTTTGGGCCATCATGCATGGAAATGCGTGATTGGTGGCCCGAGAATCGAGGCACATCCTCCTTTGAGTCGCAAACATGATAAGGAATGTGTTTGGTGCATACATAGCTTGAATAGCATTGCCATGCAAGATTTTGCCCTCTGCTGCTATGAGTTGCAGGTTCTGCAGGAACTTATTGCCGGCCGGCAGTATTTAGTGCCGACCGGCAGTCAATCTATGGCCGGTAGATCTATTTTGTGCCGATGGCCACATCCTAGTGCCGGTGGTCACTTCCTCCAGCCGGTGGTGATTCCCAGTATCCAGAGAGGCATCCTTGAGACTTTGGCAGTTTTCAGAGGAGCAAAGCAGGGAAAACAGAGGCAGACTATGCATGGCAGTGCGATTCCGAGCAAGTCCCGAGCATGCGCTGCATCTGACCCGCTTCTCGAGGGCTTTACTGTTTTAATTAGATTGATTAATTTGTTTAGTTAATTTAATTAATTTGTAATATTTAATTAGCTTGCGTAGTTAATTAATTTGTATTATTTATTTGGTCCCTCCGGGCGAGGGCAAATCTGTAATAAGTGTGCGTGAGTGGTGTGTATGTCTTCCAACCCCCCACTTCTTTCTTCCCTTTTATTTACCCGCTTACGATGGTAGATTAGGGCACGTTTATTTTAGCATACCTTATGCAATGTATGCGTGCATCCATGCATTTGTCGACATGCACCGGGCTCGGTACATCATACAAACCGCATTGTATCTTCAAATCATAACTTGAATACGTGCATCAAATGATTGCATTTCACATGCCATTTTAGGGTTAGCCGAGCCTATCCTAATCACATTCTGTATGCGATGCATTAGTCATTAACATGAACTAGGACATGCATGTTTGCTAACTAGTTTATTGTTTTGGCACGGAGTACGATGTAAGTATTTATGCTTTAGCATATCGCATGCGTGTGAATGTTAACATGACAGTATGATTACCATGTGGCTAAATGCTTATATGAGATAAACTGTTTGAATGCCTGTGGGTGGAGGTTGGATTGCTTGAGTTGGAAAAACTCGTTGAAATCCGTGTTTTAGCCTACTTGCGAGTAGCAAATTCCAAAACACTTTCAAAACGAACGGATATGCAATGCTTATTTCCAAATTAGGCAATCTAGTCTATACTTGTTTGCTGTGCGCATAACATAGTAATTCTAGGCTAATAACCGGAATAAGAACACATAACGTTTTCAAAATCGGATATCACGGTTAGTAGAGGCCGGTCTTCGGACCGGGCGAAAGGGGGTGCTCATAGCTGACCTTCCCCGATCGTACCCAAGCTCCCGAGCCGAGACATTTGGTGATGACGGACACGTGGCCTTCGGCACCGAGTCAGGGTTTCCTAAATTTCCCATTTTAAAATATTTAGGTGGCGACTCTGTATCTGGCAAAGCAGTCCATGTTTGGCACTTCTTTTCAAAATCTGTTTTTCTTCAAAACGATTTGCCAGAGTTGGACTCTTTGGTTCAGATTACGAACCGCAACAAAACAAAACAGGGGAGTCCGAACTGTAGAGTGAGGCCCCAGGGCGCGTCTACAGTGTCCGTCATCACCAAAGTTGCCTCGGCTCGGGAACTTGGGTACGATTGGGGAAGGTCACTTCGTGAGCACCCCCACTCGCCCGATCAAAGATTGGCATCTACTAACCATGATATCTAGTTTTGAAAACATTATGCGTTCTTATTCTGGTTATTAGCCTAGAATTACTATGTGATGCGCACAGCATACAAATATAGACTGGATCGTCTGAATTGGAACAAAACATTTCATATTTGTTTATTTGAAAGATGGTTTGATAGGCTACTCGCAAGTAGGCTAAGACGTGGATTTGCCACCCTCAGATGGGCTTAAGAAAACATGATTTTGCCACTCTCAAGTGGGCTTAAAACTCACAGTCAATGAATTGTTCCAATTCAGATAATCCATCCTTCACCCACAGGCATTCAGGCAGGTATATCACATAAGCACATAGCCTCATGGTAAGCATGCTATCATGGCAGTTGCTCACACGCATGCAAGGATGCTAAAGCATAAATGCTTACCGAGTACTCCAAGCCAAAACAGAAGCTAATTAGAAATCATGCATGATCCTAACTATACAGAAATGCCTAATGCAACACATACAGGTATGCAACTAAGATAGGCTCGGCTATTCTAAGATGGCATATGATGATGCTACAGCTAACACGTATTCAACTCGGAATTGAAATACAATGCAGTTAGTATGACGCGCCGAGCCCGGTGCATGCAAGACAGATGAATGATGCAAACATGCAAGCATAAGTATGCTAATTGAAACATGCCCTAATCTAACCATCATAAGCTGGTAAATAAAAGGGAGAAAGACGTGGGGTTGGAAGACATACATCACACACACGCACACTTATTACACAATTGCCCTCGCTCGGAGGGTCCGAATAAATAATACGGTCTGAATGAATAATTAACTACTCTAGCTAATTAAATATTAAAAAACCCTAATGAATTAACAAATTAATCTAGGAAAGCAAGTAAATTAGCATGCAAGCTATGGATCGCCTCAGCTTTGTTCCGAATGATGAATGATGCATGCTTGAGTTGCCTGGCGAGGAAATCCATCACGATGCCCCAATTCGCCTCTGTTTGCAATTAATGCCGAAATACTGTGCAAAGCTCTAGAAGGCTGTTGATTTCTGATTTGCTGCAACAGAGAGCAAGAAAGGGGCATGGCAAAGTATTTTCACATATGTATGCACACCTCGATCCTCGTGCCACCAATCACGCATCTCAATGCATGATGGCCGAGGAGTCGAATTGCACGACTCGATGTGAAATGAATGCACATGAAAACACAACAAGACCTAAACTCCATCATGGGTAATCCGGAGTGTCGGCGACCGGGAATTGAGACTCGTTCCGTCACTCGGAGTACAAAACGTCCCTCGTTTCCCGTGCTTGGGCTAACTCCTATCCCAAACGCGATGCAATATGCATGACATGCACGAATGCGACTAACATACAGCCTAGCATACGCAATGCTATGAACTGGCATACACAATGCTCGATATAACATGGCATACACAATGCTCTAACATACAACCTAGCATACACAATGCTATGGACTAAGATGGCATACACAATGCAATATGGGCTTACACCAATATGAGTGGACCTCAGCCACACTCACATCAGCGGCCATTAAATGAAAATGAGACAACCGAAATGCGTGCACACATGCACGAATACCAAGGACCGAACCTAAGGCATCAAATGCCACTCTACCAAAGCATGGCAAGGGATGAAACATGACATGGAATAGCATAAATTACAGCTCTGAAACATCATGAAATATGGTCCCGAAACATGCAAATATGGCATACGATGCATGCTAGGGGGCCCGGGTACCGAAACTAGTGAAGTGCGCTACACTGGAGGTACCCAAAGCAATGCACCAAAGGTGAAACTAACCCCAAATAGACCCTAGGCAGGTCTGAAACAGTGGGAAATTCGCCTAAAATGATGACTCGGAATGCAACGAAATGGAGCTCATTCAATGGTCGGTAAATGGGGCATACAAACCTGACTCTCAAACGCATTTAAAGAGATGAAAACATGGCAACATGGCATTCAAACAAGCTCTGAAATGTGATGAATAATAGGCTCAAAACATGAACACACCTCAGTATATGCATGGAATGGATCTCAAAACTCAAAGCTAAGCATGGACCTTGAACTACAAGCATGCAAAACTAACATCATTCAACCACAAGACCCAAAAATAGAGCTAGGGCAGTCCAAAATAAGCACATTATCAGTTTGAAGCATGGCCAAAAGGTGCTAACATGAAGGGGTAAAACAACATGCAACATTGGCTAGTAAGCATGGTTTACACTACACCTATATGAAGCATATGAGATCTCACCAAACCAGCCAAAAACAGTGAATAAAACATGTCAAAAAATGCCCAAATACCCACTGAAATTCAGTCAACACATGCAAGAATGATGAGCCCCTTTGATAAGCTACAAGAAAGGTTACTCTACACATGCACCAAGGACACTTAGCATAGCAAAACCAGCTCTGAAAATGAGTTATGGGGGTCCTAAAACCCACTGAAAAATGCTGGAAATGAAGCTTGAAAGATTGCAAATAGGGGCCCCTTTGGAAGGCCAAAAGGGGCATCAAACAAGACAAGGAGAGAGGGGGTCACCCCCCTCTGATTTTAAGGCTCAAAAACACATCTAAGCCACTAAAAATCCACTAGATTTCAGTGGCTAAGAGGCCAAACCAAGGACAATGCAAATGCTCTAATGCATAGCCCTAATCATGAGGAAATGAAGCATGCAAAGGGGAAGATGACCCCAAATAGAAAAATGCCCTTAATAAAACTTCAAGAGGGACTCAAAATAAGACTATTTTAAGTTTATGATAGATCTCGAAAATGCTCACAAATAAGGCTAAGATATGATGGAAAATAAACCCTAAAAGAGAGATGGAGGATACGAGGAGGTAGATGACCTCAAACAGAAAAATGTCCTTAATAAAACTTTACAGTTTATGTCGAAACCCAGAACTGCTTTCAAATAAGGCTAAAGAATGAAGCAAAATAAGCCTTAAAAGAGGGATAAAGCATACAAGGGGGTAGATGACCCCCAACAGAAAAATGCTCTTAAAAAAACATGAAGAGGAGCCCAAAATAAGACTATTTTCAGTTTACACCAAGACTCAAAAATGCTTGCAAGTATAGCTAATAGATGAAGCAAGATAATGACCAAAAAGAGGGAATAGGAGTGTTACCTTTGTAGCCAATGACTCCAGCAGCTTTTGAGGCCAAAAACTCAAATCTTAGGACCTCTCAAGACCTTCCAAGAAGCTTAGGTTGGTATTGGAGGGGTTAGGCTAAGAGATGTAGTGTAAATATGCAAGAAAAATGGACTTTTGAGCACAAAAGAGAGAGATAGAGAGAGATGTATGTATATCTCTTAACCAAAAATCTTGAACCCTTGCAATGGAAGAAGAGGCCTCTATTTATAGAAGAGAGGGGCTAAATATTCTCAAAGAAGCTCTAAATCTAGGTTAAACAACCTCCATACACGTGTATGGAGGATGCAGCAAATGGCAAACAGCTGGCACAACTGGAATACACTTACTGAGACAAAGCTGGCCGACTAGTTAAAAAGGTCCAAGGTGGTCGGCCGACCAGGGTTCAAAAGGTTCAAGACCCAAAGCTGGTCTTCCATGAAGCCCTTGCAGTTAGCTTTCCAATGCCGCAAACCTTGCATTAAAATTCATCCTGTACAAAAAGTTATGCCAGTTTTGGTGAAGCCGCGCAGATTCGGTCCAACCGGACTTCAACCAACCATATCTCCCCCAACCGGACTTGGCTTTAGGAGATTCTTGAGTGAAAAATGAAGCCCCGGAAGTAATCTTTCCAACGGTGCTAGCCTCATATCTTAATTCCTCCTGTGCAAAGAGTTATGCCCGTTTCGGTGAAGCAGCGCAGTTTCGGTCCTACCCGGATTCATGCCGAACCTCTCCTAAACTAGTTTTTCGTCTCTCTTCTCCTCTTTTCTTCAACTCCAAACCCCTAGACAAGGTGTTTTGAAAGATTTTTCAAAGATTTCATCTCTCTTTCATTCATTTCCACTTTGTCCTTGCTCGGTTTACCGAAAAGCTCAACATTTGACAAAATGCGAGCCTCGGAACATCGTAAAAACTTTATTTCAAAAACATTTTGAAAGAGAGGGTTTTTAAGGTCTAAAATCTTTTGATCAAGATTGTTTTGGTCCAAAAAGGGGTATGAAGTTGAGATTTGGCTCTCCTCTTGCTGAAGAAATTGAACCTTTGCACTGCACAACTTCCAAAACCATCAGTCGCGTCCAAATCTTAAGAGCGGTCGAAAATGGGGTGTCTACAACAGCACTCTGTTTATCTGGGCACACAACTCTTTTGGGCACACAGCTCATTTCGGGCACACGGCTCATTTTCGGGCATACGACTCGTTTTGGGCACACATCTCATTCTCCGGGCACACCGCTTGTTTCGGGCACACAGCTCATTTCGGGCACACAGCTCATTCTTCGGGCACATAGCTCGCTTCGGGCACACAGCTCATTTCGGGCACACAGCTCATTCGTCGGACACACGGCTCATTCCGGGCACACAGCTCATTCTTCCAGCACACAGCTCGCTTCGGGCACGCAGCTCATTCTTCGGGCACACAGCTCATTCTTCGGGCACATAGCTCGCTTCGGGCAAACAGCTCATTCTTCGGGCACACAGCTCATTTTCGGGCATACGGCTCGTTTTGGGCACACAGCTCATTCTCCGGGCACACCGCTCGTTCAGGCACACAGCTCATTCGGGCACACAGCTTATTCTTCGGGCACACAGCTCGCTTCGGGCACACAGCTCATTCTTCGGGCACACAGCTCGCTTCGGGCACACAGCACATTTCGGGCACATAGCTCATTCTTCGGGCACACAGCTCGCTTTGGGCACACAGCTCGCTTCGGGCACGCAGCTCATTCTTCGGGTACACAGCTCATTCTTCGGGCACACAGCTCGCTTCGAGCACACAGCTCATTCTTCGGGCACACAGCTCGCTTCGGGCACGCAGCTCATTCTTCGGGCACACAGCTCGCTTCGGGCACACAGCTCATTCTTCGGGCACACAGCTCGCTTCGAACACTTAGTCTATAACACAGCATTCTATTTGCATTTCGAACACGCAGCTCAAGCACTTGAATTTTTGAACACGCAGCTCAAACTTTTGGCGTGAACACGTAGCCCATATTTTTGAAATCTGAACACACAGCTCAAACTTTTGTCGTGAACACGCAACTCACAATTTCTTGAAATCTGAACACACAGCTCAAACTCTTGCGGTGAACACACGGCCCACATCTTCTTGAAATCTGAACACACAACTCAAACTTGTTGTCGTGAACACACAACCCACAATTTTTGAAAGTTGAACACGCAGCTCAAACTTTTGAATTTCCGAACACGCAGCTCATTTTCTGATTGTGAACACGCAGCACACACTTTTGAAATCTGAACACACAGCTCAAACTTTTGTCACGAACACGCAGCTCACAATTTCTTGAAATCTGAACACACAGCTCAAACTCTTGCGGTGAACACGCGGCCCACATTTTCTTGAAATCTGAACACATAGCTCAAACTTGTTGTCGTGAACACACAGCCTACAGTTTTTGAAAGTTGAACACGCAGCTCAAATTTTTGAATTTCTGAACAAGCAGCTCATTTTTTTTATTGTGAACACGCAGCACACACTTGTTGGAAGTTGAACACGCAACCCAAACTTTTGACGTGAACACGCAGCCCACATTTTTTGAAATCTGAACACACAGCTCAAACTTTTGAGGTGAACACACAGCACACACTGGTTGAGAGTTGAACGCGTAGCTCATTGTTTTTGAAGTCTAAACACACAGCTCAAACACTTGATGTTGAACACACAGCTCGAACTTTGAGATGAACACACAGCCCATAGTTTTTTTTTTTTTTTTTGAAGCCTGAACACACAGCTCAAACACTTGACTTTTTGAACACGCAGCTCAAATTTTGATTGTGCACACGTAGCACACACTTGTTGAAAGTTGAACACGCAACCCAAACTCTTGAACTTCTGAACACGCATCCCATTTTGAATGTGAACACGCAGCACACATTTGTTGAAAGTTGAACACGTAGCCCAAACTTTTGAATTTCTGAATACGCAGCCCATTTTTTGATTGTGAACACGCAACACACACTTGTTTGAAGGTTGAACACGCAGCCCAAACTTTTGAATTTCTGAACACGCAGCTCATTTTTTATTGTGAACACGCAGCACACACTTGTTTGAAGGTCGAACACGCGGCCCAAACTTTTGAATTTCTGAACACGCAGCTCATTTTTTGATTGTGAACACGCAGCACACACTTGTTTGAAGGTTGAACACGCAGCCCAAACTTTTGAGGTGAACACACGGCCCACTATTTTATTTGCACGCAGCGCATATGGAACACATAGTTCTTACATTTCACTTTTGAACTCACAGCTCATTCATTTCATTTGCACGCAGCTCATGCATTTGAGTCTGAATACGCAGCTCATGCATTTTCATTTGCACGCAGCTCATGCATTTGATTCTTAATTCTGAACACGCAACTCATAAATTGTCGTTTCTGAACACACAACTCATTCTTTTCATTTTGAATACGCAGCTCACACATTTCAATTATGAACATGCAGCTCATTCTTAATTCTGAACACGCAGCTCATAAATTTTCATTTCTGAACACACAGCTCATTCTTTTCATTTTGAACACGCAGCTCATGACACGACACTGCTCGATCTGAACACGCGGCTCATAACACAGTATTCTTTTAATTTTGAACACACAGCTCATTCTGAACATACAGGATGCGATAATGGAACTTGCAGAAGTTGAAACAAACTCAGATGCCCGACATTTTTCCCTTTTTTCTTTTGCTTCAAAGTCTGGAACCTATATAGCTTCAGATAGGTCCTGGTTTTACTGTTTTCACAAGACCCGGGTTGAACCCTGCGGTTTTTGAAAGAACAAAATCTCGTTTTGCACAAGCATGGAGAATGGCACAGCACTTTGAGCACAAAGCGATTTTTTTTTTTTTAAATTGAAATTGAGAATGATTTCTCAACCAGGTATTGAGCCTACAACTGACCACAGCCAAAACGACTCAACAACGGAAAACAAAGGTAGAACAACCTAAACACAACTCAACAAAGGGAAAACAAGGTAAAACAACCTAAACACATCGAGTGACACTCAAAACGACTCAAAACAAGAAACGAGAGAAAGCAAAAGACACGACACTCAGACGTATTGGAAAGACGAGAGAACTCTCAGATCGTGAGGAGCCAGTTTCTCTGGGTATTTGTTTCCCACCCTTTCTAATTTGTGATTCTCACATCACTCGGCCCTCAGGCTCTGTTTTTTCTGAAAAAGCCCTTTCCTCACTTTTCCTCTCAGTGCACATCTCTCTATTCTTCAATCTCTCATTTTTTATCCCTCCCCTGAGTGGTTGATGGATAAACAGGAAGTTGCGGGCTCTTGCCCCTAGCATGCTGCTAGATTCTCTTTCTTCTGCTCACAATAGTGAACTTCCCCCACAGAGGGGTTGTGATGCGGCTGGATGTGCAGCAGATCTGCAATTGACATTGGTTGACGATGCTCTACTGGGGAGTTTGGACGTTATTAGATCTATTCAGATGAGGGAATGGAATATCCTGCCCCATTCCAGTTTGTGCTTCGCACTTGGCTTGATACCTCGCTGCTCGAAGGATGTGAGAGCTTTCAGCCCTTTTCTATTAGCTTCCGCTGTGCCCTTCTTGGCGAATAGGGTGCCCTTTCCGGCAAGTATGGTGCCCTTTCTGGCAAATGCATTGACAACGGGGGAAAGACAGGAAGCCTGACTCAACTGTGCCCCTAGTTCATTATTTTGACCATTTTTTATTTTTGGCTTCTGCTTAAAACAATTTTAACCAAAATGAGAGTTAGATTAACGCGCTTGTTCGATTTTCTGATTTGAAATCATGCGAGTTAGATTATGAGCAATGAAAATTTTCCTTTTTTGGGTCCAAGAAATGGTCCAGTTTTGGAAAAGTGGAATAATTTTTGAGAGAATTAGTCAACTTCAATAAAAATTCTCAAAAACTATTTTTGTAAACGGCCACTGCTCAACGAGCATAGAACCCACTCTTGAGATGCACAACCTCAGATCCGAAACAAATGGAAAATTGCCCCTTGTCTGAACGGCACTGCACGGCAACGGAAAGTTGCCCCTAGTCTGAATAGCACCGCAGCACATTGTATGGCAACGGAAAGTTGCCCCTTGTTTGAATGGCACCGCAGCGCATTGCAATCAGTCTTCAGAGTGACGATCACAACCGAACTCTCGGATACAGAGAAGACAAAGATGACCAAAACCATCACATGGACACAATCGAATTTTGAAGTGTTTTACGGCTGGACTTCAGAATGAAGTTGCCTACGTATCCCAAAGATGGGAATCAAGCCTTACGTAGTTCGAGGTTAAGGTACACTCGGGTATTAACCTCTCCTTTTGCGCTCTAACTTTTGCCAAGGCCGCCCTTCCGGGTTTTCAACCTTACGAGCTCTGTTTTTCCTTTCTTTTCATTTCTTTTTTTTGATTTTCTTTTTTGTTCTTTTCCTTGCATTTTTCTTTTCTTTTGTTCTTTTGTTCTTTTTTTTGTTCTTTTTGTTCTTTTCTTGCTCTAACTTTTGCCTGGGCCGCCCTTCCGGGTTTTCGGCCCAGCGAGCCTCTCAAGGGTAAAAGTGTAGCTTTGTCCACGTTGATCGGTTTGAGATCTCGAAGCCATCTAAATCCAGGAGAACGGCTGTTGTTTGCTGACGATACAGGAGTCCATCCCATGGGGGCTAAATTTGCCCCTAGTGTTGTGGATAGGAACTCAGTTGTTCTTCAGCAATGCTTTCTTCTTTCTTCCCTTCTGGGATTTGGCATTCTTTCCAGTCTTTATTGATTTGCAGGATGATCCATCTTCGGCTCTTCAAGCACATCTGACATTTTTCTGCCCCTAGGTCGAGGGCTACTTCGAATCTGGCCACACAGGCCTCACATTGTAGTTGACTGCTGAACATTCTGAATTTCAAGTTCAAGGTTTGAAAGTGAGGGGTCGAGTCTCGAGGCTGAGAGCGATCCTAGGCTATACAATCTCAAGAGTGATTCCACATAGGTCTTCGCAGGACCGCGCAAAAACATTTTTTGAAATCTTTTAAGAAAGCGACAAATCGCTCGCGCTGAAGACAGTGCGGAACCAATCTGGATCAAGCCAGGATCCTTCCCAGTACTCACACTAACAAGCATGATCTCATTCATTAAGGGCTTAGCATGCCTCTCTTTCTCTCACTTGACCAAATTTTTGCAAATCCTGAGGAATTCCTTCCTCTTTGTTTTCACCGCAGTGTTCAAAAAGAGTTTTTGAAAAACTTAGGTCGATGTAATGAATTCAAGGCACAAAATAGCAGGTGAAATGCACTGCCGTTTCATTCTAAACTTGCTGGCACAACAGGCTCAAAAATAGCAATATGCACAAAAACATGTCAGCCACAGCTGTTTCGATTAGATCTCCTGGTGTAACTGGCTCCCCGGCAGAAACAAACTCAAAAGAAAGCAAAAAGACAGACACAAAACAAAATAGTGGTATTCGAGGTAATGCCCCCGGGATCACCCGACTCTAACAAAACAGGACTGACTCGATACAACAAGACAGACCCAACTGACTCAGTAAGAAAAGACTGACTCTGTACAAAAAGACCGACTCAATACAATGCAACAAGACTGACTCAATACCCAAGTCAGAAAATACAAAAAACTAGCATTCACAAATGCTCAAAACAGTGCGTGCCATTCCCACGTCTGGAGTAAACTGAGCGCCGCCCAAAGGTGGTTCATCCCCCGATCACATATTCGTACTATCCCCCAAGTTCACTGATCCAGTGGCGATAGACTTTGCTGAGCTGGTGCGGCGATGACCTTGTTGTCAAATAGATCCTATACATCATGGCGTAAACGAAAGCAACTATCAGTGTCATGACCGGTTTGTTGATGGTAGGCACAGTACTTAGTCTGGTCATGCTTTGGAGGGAGAGGATCGGATAGAGGCCAAGGCTCCAGGGGTCTAAGGTGACCCCTTTCAGCAAGGATCTGGAGCGCCTTAGACAAAGGCATATAAAGGGCGTGGAAGACTCTGCGCCGTCGAGACACTCGAAGTTTGCTGACTTTTGCCGGATGCACTGGCAAAAGGATCGGCAGGTGCCGCCTTGGCTTTCTGATCTTTTCCCGGTACAGGGTTAGAATTGGAGGGAACTGTTCTGGCATGACGGGGCCTATCCCGATTTTCTGTCTGGCTGGAACTCCCTTCGGTTGGAGTGGGGAAAGCATTATCCACAGTTTTAGCCACCACTGTGAATATTTGCTGTTTACTCAATCCTCCGGCTTTCAAAGCCTCGACTGCCCACAGCAGTTGTTCAACGGGATCAGCACCTATTCCCACTTTGTTCTTACCTTTAGCCTCAGCTTGATCGAGGGTTTGGGTTGCTATATCAGAGCGAAACCCGGTTGTTGTTGTCATGGCATGGCCATAGCTTGAGACAGCCTCAGGTTGGCTGAGCTCGATCACAATTCGCCCCAGTAGCGGGGGCTCTTGTGGCACAGAATTCCCGGCGTAGGATGTGGTTGGTGGCGAAGCCGAGATCCCGTAGGCGAGATCAGCCACAGATCGCTGAAGATCGCCGATCATTTCCATCAATTCAAACGTGGTGGGCTCACAAGCTTGACACAACTGTGGCGTCCAGACCGGGCGCACGGCAGGCGACCTGGGCGGATGCGGTACATCAACATTGGTCTCATCCTGCAACATAATTCCTTGGTCTAATGCGGCTCCCATAACCACAATTTCCTCTGAACTTTGCGTCATCATAAGTCTGCTGAACTGAATGGTGACTGATGGATCAGATGTTTATCGTGCCTCAGCAAAGGAGAACACTGGCTATTCTGTACTAAATCTCTAAACCCCCCTTGAAAGAGAAAACACGCATCATTTCGGCCCAATCAGAACAGACACAAGCATAGCTAAATAACTGTACTCTACGACTGATCACTGTTCCCCAAAATCACTGCTCCCCCAAAACTGAATCGGATACCCGCAGATAACTGATTCCCAAAATACTGAACTGGTGCCCGCAGGCCTGATACCCAAACTTGCGAACTGATACATGCATTCCCTGTAGAGACGCACTCTAAAAGCACATAACAGATAAGTGAGAGCCAAAACACCCCTATGTTGGGGTAGGGTTTCCCTGTCCTATTTTGTCAAGAACTAGGGTTTCACTATGCATGCAGCCATTTCAAACAGCCTAACATCGGGTAAGCAACCTGTTCTAGTTTGGAATGGTCACTATGGATTCCGAATATGCACTAGGTCGAATGGTCAAAAGGGTGCCCCGGTAAAACCGGGGTTTGTGTTTCCATACTGGCAGAGCCCATAACTGGTAAGCCTTAAGGCACGCAGCCTCTGGCAAACCGCTCAGGAATAGCAGATGGCAAACACGGTGTCCTAGGCGCACCAATGCACATGCAATGCAAATAAACACATAAGTGTAATCAAAACAAGATATCATGAGTTCGAGTCAAGCTCTCTAATTCCCCAGCAGAGTCGCCAGAAACTGTAGACGTCCCCGAACGTCCCGGGAGGGAATCTCCCGTTTTGTTCATTAGGCTCACTACAGTTCAGGACTCAATGTCACGGTCCTGTATCTAATCTCGCAGAGTGCAATGCAAGACCGATGAATCATCAAAGAGTCCAAATCCGGAAAATCGTTTTGAAAAACAGATTTTTAGAAAGAAGTGCCAAACATGGACTGCTTTGCCAGATATAGAGTCGCCACCTAAATATTTATTTTGGGGGAATTTAGGAAACCCTGACTCGTTGCCTAAGGCCACGTGTCCATCATCACCAAAGTTGCCTCGGCTCGGGAACTTGGGTACGATTGGGGAAGGTCACTTCGTGAGCACCCCCGCTCGCCCGATCAAAGATCGGCCTCTACTAACCATGATATCGAGTTTTGAAAACGTTATGTGTTCTTAATCTGGTTATTAGCCTAGAATTACTATGTGATGCGCACAGCATACAAGTATAGACTGGGTCGCCTGAATTGGAACAAAACATCCCATGTTCGTTTTGAGAAACGGTTTGAAGGTGCTACTCGCAAGTAGGCTAAGACGTGGATTTGCCACCCTCAGGTGGGCTTAAGAAAACATGATTTTGCCACTCTCAAGTGGGCTTAAAACTCGCAATCAATGAATTGTCCCAATTTAGATAATCCAACCTTCACCCACAGGCATTCAGGCAGGTATATCACATAAGCACATAGCCTCATGGTAAGCATGCTATCATGGCAGTCACTCACACACATGTAAGGATGCTAAAGCGTAAAAGCTTACCTAGTACTCCGTGCCAAAACAGAAGCTATGTTAGAAATCTATGCATGATTCTAACTATACAGAAATGCCTAATGCAACACATGCAGGAATACAACTACAGTAGGCTCGGCTATTCTAAGATGGCATATGATGATGCTACAACTAACACGTATTCAATTTGGAATTGAAATACAAATGCAGTTAGTATGATGCACCGAGCCCGGTGCATGCAAGACAGATGAATGAATGCAAACATGCTATCATACTGTATGCTAATTGAAACATGCCCTAAACTAACCATCATAAGCTGGTAAATAAAAGGGAGAAAGACGTGGGGTTGGAAGACATACATCACACGCACGCACACTTATTACAGTTGTGCCCTCTCTCGGAGGGTTCGAATAAATAATACATTCCGAATAAATAATTACAGTCCGAATAAGTACAAAATCCTAATTAATTGACAAATTAACTAGGAAAGCAGTAAATTAGAATGCAAGCCCATGGACCGCCTCAGCTCTGTTACAGATAATGAATGATGCATACTTGAGTTGCCTTGCGCGGAAATCCAGTGCGATGCCCTGGTTTGCCTCTGTTTGCAATTAATCCCGGAATGTTGTGCAAAGCTCTTGAAGGATGTTGATCCTTGATTTACTGCAACAGAGAGCAAGAAAGGGGCATGGCAAAGTATTTTCACATATGTATGATCGCCTCGATCCTCGTGCCATCAATCACGCATCTCGATGCATGATGGCCGAGGAGTCGAATTGGACGACTCAATATGAAATGAATGCACATGAAAACACAACAAGACCGAGACTCTATCATGGTTAATCCGGAGTGTCGGTGACCGGGAATTGAGACACGTTCCGTCACTCGGAGTACGAAACGTCCCTCGTTTCCCGTACTTGGGCTAACTCCTATCCCAAACACGATGCAATATGCATGACATGCATGAATGCGACTAACATACAACCTAGCATACGCAATGCTATGAACTGGCATACACAATGCTCGATATAACATGGCATACACAATACTCTAACATACAACCTAGCATACACAATGCTATGGACTAAGATGGCATACACAATGTAATATGGGCTTACACCAATATGAGTGGACCTCAGCCACACTCACATCAGCGGCCATAAGATGAAAATGAGACAACCGAAATGCGTGCACACATGCACGCAAACCGAGGACCGAACTTAAGGCACAACATGCAACTCTAACAAGGCATGGCAAGGATGAAGCATGGCATTCAAACATGTAAATTTCAGCACTGAAACATGATGCTAAATGGTCCCGAATCATGCAAATATGTCGTACAATGCATGCTATAGGCCCCGAAACTCAAAGCAAGGCACATGTATTGAACCATAACCATGCAAAGCAAGCATTATTTGACTATGAAGCACAAAGACAGAGCCAAGGAAGTCCCAAAACATGCACGTTACTAGTTTAAAGCATGGCCAAAAAATGCTAACATGATGGGCTAAAACAACATGCAACATTGGCTAGCAAGCATGGTTTACATGGCATGTATATGAAGCATATGAGAACTCATCAAACCAGCCAAAAATAGTGAATAAAACATGTCAAAATATGCCCAAATAACCACTGAAATATAGCCAACACATGCAAAAATGATGAGCTCCTTTGGAGGGTCATGCAAGAGATTACTCAACACATACAAGATAGACACTTAGCATGGAAAAACCAACTCTGGAAATGGATTATGACATCCCTAAAACTCACCAAATAAGCCCTGGAATTGGTCTAAGAAACATGCAAATGGAAGGCCCTTTGAAAGGCCTTGAATAGGATTGCTCTATACATGCATCATAGACATAAAATATGACCAAAGGGGCACCAGACAGAGTCAAGGCAGACCTTAGAACTCACAAAATAGAGCATGGAATGTGACTTCACAACATACAAAATAGAGCCCCTTTGGAAGGCCAACAATGCTAGTAAAGAGAATGAGGGGTGAGAGGGTCACCCCTCTATGATTTTGAAGCTCAAAGATACATCTAAGCCACTGAAAATCAGCTGGATTTCAGTGGCTAAAAGGCCAAATCAAGGCCAATGCAAATGCTCACATGCAAAGCTCAAAACATGAAGAAATAAAGCATGAAAGGGGGGAGATGACCCCAAACAAAGAAGTGACCTTAAGTAAACATGTTTAAAAGCTCAAAATGAAACTTTTTCTAGTTTATGACAAATCTCAAAAATGCTCACAAGTAGGACTAAGATATGATGCAAAATAGGCCTACAAAGAGGATAAAGCATACGAGGATGTAGGAGACCTCAAAAAGAAAAGTGTCCTTATAAAATATTCAAGAGGAGCTCCAAATATGACACTTTTCGGTTTATGACAAAGTCCAGAAATGCTTGCAACTAAGGCTAACCAATGGAGCAAAAAAATGCAAGTTTAAAGGAAATAGGTACTTACCCTTGAAGAGCAGCAAAGCAGGAGCTTTTGGACCAAGTTGGTGAGCCTTCAACCCTTGCAAATCAGTCCCAAAGTGCTGGAATGGATGATGGAGGTGTTAGGCTTAGAGGTGTAGTGTAAAATGGCCAAGAATATGGGTGTTTGATGGCTTGAAGTATAGAGATAGAGGGAATTGTATGTATGCTCCAGCCAAATGCTTCTAACCCTTGCAAATGGAGGTGGAAGGTGTGTTTTATAGAGGGAGAGAGGTGAGGCTTCTTGGAGAAGCCATGAGAGGGGGTCAAAGCTTCTAAAAGAAGCTTGACCAAAAGGGTCAAGCTTCTTGAGGAAGCTAAACCAAAAGGGTCAAGCTTCCTCAAGAAGCTTGACCAAAGGGTCAAACTTCCTTTAAAGCTAAGCAAAGGGTGCAAAACCACCTTAAAAGGACCACAAACAAGGACAAATCCTCGGACAGAGGGTCAGGTGCAAAACAGCTGGCACAACTGGAATGCACTCAAGGAGACAAGACTGGCCGACCAGGTTCAAATGGCCAAGGTGGTCGGCCGGCCACCTCCCCTGGTCGACTGACCAGGGGTCAAAAGGTTCAAGAAGAAAAGCTAGCCGGCCACCCCAGAAAGGTGGCCTCCCAGATGAGTGCAACACAGTTGTATGGTGGAAAACCAGAAAATGTGGTCCAGAAGAGAGAAAAACTAGCTTTTTAGGGGGGTTCAAAAGGGTCAAGAAGAATTACTGGTCGGCCTACCCATATTGGTGGCCTCCCAGATGAGCACAACACAATGGTGGTGTGAAAAACCAGAAATTGTGGCTCAAAAGTAAGAAAAACCAGCTTTCTGTCAGAAAAATTGGCTTTAGGAGAGAGAAAATGAGAAAACTAGTTTTTCAGGGGAAAAGGTGGCCTCCCACCATACTACCACCTCCCTAGCAATGAAAATAGGGTCCCTACCAAAAATGGACCAAGACGGATGCAAAACGAAGGTTTGGGAGCCAAAACGCGCAGTCTGGGGCCCCGAAAACAGGCTGTTAAGCACCAGAGGTGGCGTACGACCACGAAGGTGGTCTCCCAGGCGACAGTGTCCCTCTAAAGGGAGGAAACAAGGTGTGTGCCAAAAATTGGAGCAAACAGAGGTAATTAGACGGTCCCGAATCGAGGCACACGGCCGACGGCTCCGAAAATCAGAAACCGGGCTCCAAACGGGAAAAATGTCCTGCGACCACGAAACGTAGCCTACGGCCACTGAGAGATGGTTTACAAGACCTCTCCCTCCTCTCAGGAAGAGAAAATGGAGAAAACGGGACCCGATTCGAAACCGAGGCAAAGCACAAATGAGTCCGGAAGTCCGGAGGCAAGGCTCGCAGCCGAGACTCTAAAACCTCAGGACGAGCACTATATGCAACATCACCGAGCGCTCAGTTGGTGACGTCTGAGTCTTAAGGCCAGTCAAAAATGGGGTGTCTACACACATTCGTCGTCGACATAACACCGTGAGACAACTACTCTTTAACGGAATTATTTCCATTGAATATGTGAAGTCTAAAGACAACATAGCGGATCCACTAACTAAAGGGTTAGCAAGAGAGTTAGTTGAGAATTCATCGAGGGGAATGGGACTTAAGCCTATTAAATAAGAGTTACCACAACAGCAACCCAACCTAGTTAACTGGAGATCCCAAGATCTTGGTTCAAAGGGACAACCGAGTTGAGTATGACTTAGAAGAATCACTGGGGAGTCCAACTCCTACCCATTTCTAGGATGAAATAGTGATGTCTGCAGCATTTTAGGTTTAAGTAAAATTTTAATGATTCTTATATCTAGGTAAACCTAGTGGAGTATGGCATGATACTCTTCATAAGAATCACCTATGTGAGTGTGAACTGGGCTAGTTCTATGAGATTTGTGAAGGGCTACAATTTTCTAGAGCACTCATGAAAGACCAGGTTGTTCAGGGCCAAAATGAACACAATAGTGAGAACTAAACTGTGTTTGGGAATACACTGTGTGAGTTTTATTGTCTTGGTTTACACAAACGGCTGAACAGTTCAAGACATCATGTTCACTGGTTAGCTAGTAAATCCGATAGTGTCTCACAAGGGAAGGTTCAAAGCCAAAAGCTACTTATCCTTTGTACAATATTTCCAATTTCTGTATTCTTTGTATTTAGATCATGTTGTTGCATTTTCTCTCCGTCAAATTCCATTCATATGGGGGATTGTTGGAAAAATGGTATAATATAGGCTTATTTTGGGCCATCTTTGAGCCCAAAATTGAGTGGGCCCCAAACGTCTTTTGGGTTGGGTCCGAAGAGGTGATGTGTTCCTTGCCGTGTGGCAAGTCACACGGTGAAGACAGTATGTCAAAACCATTTATGAGTGAATGGGAAGTTGACGCCGTTTTCGGGTTCGTGGAATTGAACATTTAAGTTTTAAATGTGGGTTTTCTTGTGAGACTTGTCCCATATTGAAACTTTAAGAGAGCTTTGTTGAGTATATAAGCTCTAGTTTGCAACATTTGGGTTGGGCCCCAAGGGGCACCCCAAGTTTGTAAAGGGAGGAGTTATGGACAAAGTGAACTTTAGCCCAAACCACCACACGCGCGCGTGCCGCTGTCCGTCCGATCGTGCTAGGCGCGGGTGTGGGTCTGGTCAGTTCTAACATTATTTTTTTTGGACAAAATTTATTTGAATTTTTTCCAAATTTCTTGCGGGAAAAATTAATTTAAATTTTGCACTTTTATAATTTGAATTTGAATTCAAATTTTTGTCCAAAATTTGTGCCTCCTTCAGTCCAAATTCCTTACAGAATCTACCGAACAGATTCAAACAGTTTCTTACAGAAACTGCCAGACAGACAGATTCAAAACAGTTGAATAACTGTAGCAGTTACCAACAGATCTGTTTGAATTTTGAATATGTATCTGTTCAAAACAGTGTACACCTGTTCACTTCCTTTTTAGCACATATTCGGGTTAGTTTGTTGTGTCTATAAATACCAACATTCCAGCAGTGTTATAGTATCGGAAAAACAGTCTGAAAATAATTCTTTTGCTGTCCAAACTTTTATCTTTGGTGCATTATTCTTCATATTAGTTTTAGAATAAAATTCAGAGACGCACACAGGTTTGGTTCGTCGTACAAATTGTTTGGAGTACTACTACAATTTGTGAAGATCATTGTATCCTGGGAGATAGATGCCACTTAATCGTAAGCACCGTAACGGGGCGAATCTGTCTTAAGGACAAAGTGTCACACACTCGACTTGGTCTTTTTATTTTTCGTTCGGTTCGATAAAAAATAAATTCTGTAAGTTATTTATTTTATTTTGTTTGATTTAGTTTCAATTTATTTTATTCACACAGAAGATTGTTCCAACATGCGTTACAAAATAATAATATTAATTTTAATTTAAAATTAAAGTTTTAATCTAATTATTTATTTTGATAATCTTAATCCTATCGTTGTATAAAAATGTTACTAGAATACTTATGTTGAATAATTTCAATTAATTATTTTTGTATTTTGATCATTTTAGGCCTATCGTGTTATAAAATATAATTATCATACGAGAATTTTATATGATATATATTAAATTATAAGATATTAAAATAAATACTTATTTTGATATTAAAAATACCAGTCACATTAGAATGAGAATTAGTAATATAAAATTAAAAGTGATTTTAATTATTTAATTTTTTTATATTTATCTACAAAATAAAAATATGTAAAAGTAGAATTTATACAAAATTTATTTATCAAATTTAATATAAATATGTTGTAGTTGGATTAAGAATAGAATACATAAAATTTAAATTAAATATAAATGTTTTGTAATAAATAATTGCATGTTAAATAGAAAACTCAATATAAATTAATCATAAGATATTAATATTTAATAGAAGAAAGTTAATTCGTAAAATATTAATTCTATAGGTTGTTTAAATTAAATAGAATTCTTTTACATATTAGATTCTAGCACTAAGTATGTATAAGGCTATATATAATTTTTAGAAAGTAGGACATAAGAGAGATGTGCCACATAAGAGAGAGAAAAAAAGAAAGAAAGTAAACACTACTTTTGATAATATGTATATAATGAAATGATTTTAATATCTAATAGTTATGCATTCACATTCAAACATCGTTTTTTTTTGTATTTTAGATTGACAAACAGCGTTTGTTTTGAATATGAATAGTTATGTGTGTTCTAAACAGGAACCAAGTAGTTTGGAAATATAGGATTCTTTTACCATACATACAATGTATTCTGATATCTCTTTTCCCTCATCTACTATTTTCTATATATTACATTTCTGGGCACCCATAGTGTCACGCCTCGGAAATCAACACAATATAGATTTATCCATTTCCAATTACGTCATCTTGTTTCCAAATCAACCATTCCAATGCTTAACATATATATATATATATATATGGAACAAAATCTCAACACAAACATTATCATCAATCCCTATCATGGATATTCATTAAACCTTAGATATTTACAAAAGAATGTTCCACATGCAGTTATACATTCAACATTCCTAGAATATGAATTTATAGCATGTGGCATAATAAGTCAAGTACGAATTGATGCCCTCAAGGGCTACAAATTCCAAGGCTTAAGTCCGATTACACAAAAGTGATTTTTGAACCCATACATATAAAGCCTTTGGCTTGTCAAAAATGATTACAGCAAAAGAAAAGAGCCTTGTGCTCTCAAAATATATTACATGCCTCTAACTTGGTGGGATCACCACATTTTTTTCTGCACAAATGTCATAACCCGAACCCGCCCCTAAAAGTTTGGGTCATAACTGGCCAGTAATCTGTGGATTACCGAAGGCCTTAAACGAACATACAAAATATTTATGCTAATGAGGCCATAAACAGAAGCATATAATAAAGAGAAGTCCATTGAGTTGTGCCAATCATGAGCAAAATTATAGAGTTAAACACGTAGCACATTAATACATTTACATGTCCAGCAAAAATATAAGAACCAAAAAAAATTTGCACACAATGTTTACAACCCAAGACCATAATAACAAAAACATAATAAGATCAAGGTGTGATGTGAGTTAAAACAAAACTCCGTCTTGGAGGCATGACTCGATTGGGTCACAAAAATAGTTCCTGAAGCTGGCTTTAAGGGTCTTTAAGGGTGTGCTCCATGCTGCTGATCACCTACATGTACATACATAATATTGGGTGAGCAAAGCTCAATGAGCAATAATACAGTAAAACAGTATAAGTAGATGATCACAATGTTCTTACAATATCCATAATCATATAAACCAAGCGGCCTAAGGCCCAAGCATATAACAAGTGGCCTCGGGTCCAAAGATATATCAAGTGGCCTTGGGGCCCATTTATCTAATAAGCGATCTCAAACCTAATCATGTAACAAGCGGCCTTGGGCCCAATCATATTACACATGTTATATAATATTGATGAAGTTTCTTCATTTCCAATCAATCTGTAATGTTGGCACCATTCACCATTCATGGTTCAAGGTACGCAATAAAGAGCATAAATGTATAATATTACTACTCACAGTGTGTTTGATTTCGTGGCGTCTCCTCTGCCATACGACTTAGACAAATATTTCACACATACATTCGATAAATTATTGCTTCAATTTGAACACTTATCTTTCATAATTTGGAACCTCATTTAATGAATTTCTAATCATCATTTCATTCCTAAAAGGGTTTAAATAAGGTTGGGAATGCGTTTTGGAGGTCGGTAGTAGCAACACAAAACAACACAGATTTTTCCCTGCCTGGCCGCACGTGCGGCCGGTCCAACCACTCAAGCGCTCTAGCTCTGCACGTGCGAAAATTGTAGCCGCTCATGCGCACAGTGCATCCCACTTTTGGTTCAAGGCATGGGCCGCTCATGAGGAGCCTGTGGCCATACGAGCGGTCTGGGCACACCTAGATAGTTCGAAAATGACACAAAGACGCAAACTCTCCCACCTTATTTCTAAGCCCAAAATCATGTAAAAACAACTCAAAAACATGATATATAAGCATGATATAAGTGTAATTTCACATTAAACATATCAATCTTGCATCAACATCAAATTTATGGACTCATTTCTTTCTCATATTCATACATTACATAAACAAGTTCAAAATACATAATCCATGAATAATTTTCCAACAAATCTTGTTTTCATGAATCATCTAGGGTTTGTTAAATGGGTCAATCACAAGAATGAACTCAAATCAAACAAAGATGAAGAGATTAGGGTTCAATTTCATGCATTTAGCTCAAGCCATCACATAACTCAAAACCCTAGCTTAAAATTCTTAATTTCTTCTTGATTTCATGACAAAGATGAGTTAAAGAGAAAGATTGTAAGTAAATTAGCATACCTTAACTCAAATCTAAGGTTTGTCCCTTGTTTCTCTTCAAAATCCCTAGCTTTCTCTCTTCTTCTCTCTCTAACTCACTCTTAGAGCTTTTCTCCAACAATGAAGAACAAAAGAGGGCTAAACATATACAACTTAACTCATAAATTTTAATTTATTCATTACGAATTATAATTTTTCAAAATTTCACCGTAAGCTCTATAAATCATGCTAATCACAGATATGAAGTTGGTTTTTGTTTATTGTGCCTCTAAGGCTTTCAATTTCAGTTCAAAAATCTCAATTAGAACATATATTCCTACTTTCAAAAGATATTTTTTTCCAAATTCACATAATTCACATATTAAATTTGAAAATTCATATCAACACATAATCACATGCATAATTAAGCATAGTATAGGTTGGTTATCACAACAAAATCCCATAGGGTGAGCACAGAGCCTAGTAGGAAAAATCTTAACAAAGTATATACGTTTTATACAATTTTCTGAGATGAATACATATGCTTGTAGACCGCCCGAAACTCCAGTTCGCGCGCGAAGGTGCGAATTGTAGTTCTTAGCTACTACAGTTCGGACTCCTGTCACGGTTCTGAATCTAATCTCACAAAGTGCAATGTAAGACTGATAAATCACCAAATAGTCCAAATCCGGCAATTGGTTTTGAAAAATCAATTTTGAATCAAAAGCGCCAAGCATGGACTGCTTTGCCAAATTTCAAAGTCCCCACCTAAATATTTTGTTTTGGGAAATTTAGGAAACCCTGACTCGTGCCTAAGGCCACGTGTCCGTCATTACCAAAGTTGCCTCGGCTCGGGAACTTGGGTACGAGAGGGGAAGGTCCTGAAATGAGCACCCCCGCTTGCCCAATCAAAGATCGGCCTCTACTAACATGATATGTTGTTTTTGAAAACACATGTGTTCTTATTCTGGTTTATTAGCTAGCTTACTATGTGATGCGCACAGCATACAAGTATAGACTCAATCGCAAGAATTGGAACAAAACATCTCATGTTTGTTTTTGAAAGTGGTTTGAAAGTGCTACTCACAAGTAGGCTAAGACGCGGATTTGCCACCCTCAAGTGGGCTTAGAAAACAACATGATTTTGCCACTCCGCAATGTGGGCTTAAAACGCACATTTTGATGAATTGTTTCAATTCAAGCAATGAAGCCTTCATCCACAGGCATTCAAGCAGTTAAACACATAAGCACATAGCATCATAGCAAGCATGCTATCATGGTAGCACTTACACGCATGCAAGGATGCTAAAGCATAAACATTCACAGTGTACTTCGAGCCAAAAAAGAAGCTAGTTAGTAATCAATGCATGATCCTAGCTATGTTAAGAATGCCTAATGCAACACATGCAAAATGCAACTAAGATAGGCTCGGCTATTCTAAGATGTCATGAGAATGCAACTAGATAACATGTATTCAAATTGGTATTGAAATACAATGCAGTTTGAATGATGCGCCGAGCCTGGTGCATGCAATACGAATGAATGATGCACGCATGCAAGCATAAAGATGCTAATTGAAATATGCCCTAAAACTAACCATCGAAAGCTGATAAGTAAAAGGGAGAAAGAAATGGGGTTGGAAGACATGCATCACACACACGCACACTTATTACAACATTTGCCCTCTCGACGGAGGGTCCGAATAATAAGCTAACTAGCTACGCTAATTAAACTAATTATTACAAACCAACTAATTAACTATGCTAAGCTAATTAATTATTACAACACCAAATTAAAACTAATTAATTACAAAACATGCAATTAACTACAACTAGCTAGTAAAGCGGTAAAATGGCCTCGCGGGTGAGGGAGGCATGCATGCTCGGCCGGCTTCGCTCGGAAATCCACTACCGTGCCTCATGATGCCTCTGTTTGCACTCTTTTGTACCTCTGAAAATTATGCCAACTTCCAGAATATTTCTGACCCACCTTAGGAACATGCTGAGGGATGGTCTGCCAAGAGGGATGGCCATCGGCCAGAGTTGATGGCCATCGGCCACTTCTGATAGCCGATCGGCAGAATTGGTTGTCGGTCGGCAGCTTTGATGGCCAGTCGGCCACTGCTTCCTGCAATTTCTCCTTTTGCTGCAACAGAGCACAAACAGAGGCATGACTGTGTATTTGCAAGGAAATGTGTGTACCACCACACTCCTTATCATATCTCAAGCTCAAAGGAGTGTGGTACTCGACTCTCGGACCACCAACCAAGCATCACAATGCATGATGGCCGAGAAGCCAAATGTGCACAAGTCAATGAATACACAAATAGACTCGATGAAACTTCCACCCTATCATGCATGATCAAGGGTGTCGGTGACTAAGAAATGAGGCACGTTTCATCACTTCAAGTATGAAACATCTCTCATTTCTTGTGTTTGGATTAACGTCCGATCCAAACACATGCAATGCAACACAAACATGTTATCTCGGCATGTTTTACTTTGATTCATTTTGTTTACTCATTTTAGATTACCGATAAGTCCTTTAACCGATTAAGTCCAAAAGTGAGAGTCCTCTAATTTTGAAAGAGGATCTAAGCCACAAGCACCTTGAGCATGGAAGAAGCCTCATGCTTTTGGTTAGTAGAAACCCTCAGGAGAAGGCTAAAACCATTAGGCATGAGAGCCTCAATTCCATGCTCAAGCCAACAAGGGGCTTAAGACCTCTTTCAAAGTGATACAACAAATGAAAGATGGCATGCGATGGCATACATTTCAGTATTGAAAAAGGATGCTAAAGACCTTAAATCATGCAAACAATGCAAGCATAACATGTTGAAGGCCAAAAACATCAAAGCTAGTAAAGAGCATTTCACAAGAGGCATGCAATACCAAGTTAAAATGGCTAAACCAACCATGGATAGACCTAAACCATGCCAAAATAGTGGCCTAAACATGCTGAAAAGGGGGTCCAAAAACTTATACAAGCATGCATACACATTGGCTCACAAACAAGGCATGAAGACACAACTCTCAAACACATTGAAGGAGTGGAAAATGTGAGAGTGTGGCAATGAAATATGCTCTAAAATCACATGCCAAGTAATGCCAAAACATGCACATACCCTAAGCCAAGCATGCAAGATACCTCAAAACTCAAAACTAGTCAAAGCTATTGCACTACAAGCATGCACAACAAGCATCATACAACCAAGAAGGCTCAAAATAGAGCTAAAGCATGCCAAAATATGAACAAAAGCACGCTGGAGTATAGCCAAAATGAGCTAGAATAATGGGCTAAAGAGACAAGCGTGCAAGGCTAGCTAGCAAGGATTACACTACAAGTGTATAAAGCATGCAAGAGGTGAGTCCACCAATGAAAATTAGAGTTATAACATGCCAAAATAACACCAAAAATGGGCTGAGACTAAGCCAACACATGCTAGAATAACAAGCTAACTCATTAGGCATGCAAGGCTAGCAAAGAGGATTTACACTACAAGTGTAAGGAGCATGCAACAAGTGATCAAGCCAACTAAAAACAGAGTTATAACATGTTAAAAAAGTCACAAAAACATGCTCAAACTAAGCCTCAAGAAGGGAGAAATACATGCTCATTTGATAGGCTAACCACACATGCTAACAAGACAAGAGGAGAGGGGACCACCCCGTCCTATTTTGAGCCTCAAAACCACATTTCTACCACTGAAAATCCACTGGATTTCAGTGGTTTTAAGGGCAAGAAGAATTTTTTTGAAAAGTTTGAAAGTTAGCTCAAAAGGCCTTACAAGCCAAGGAGCAAAAGGGAGGACAACCCCCTAGCCAATCAAGGCTTAAACCACCACTTTTAGGACTGAAAAATAGAAGTTCAACACCACCCCAAAAACAACCCCAAAGTAGTGTGAAAAGATGGCCAAGAAAGCATGCAAAATAAGCTAAAAGGGAGAGAGTTCTTACCCTTGATGCACAGCTGCAAAACAGACACAAATCTGAGCTCAAATCACCTTTTGGAGCTCAAACAAAGTCCCAAAGAATCTCAGTTCAATGGTGGTCAAGTTTGGTTAAGGGTGCTTAGGTAAAAGAGAGGTGTATCTAAGCTTTTATGCACAAAAGGGCAAGAGGAAGTGAACTTTTAGAGAGAGGGGCAGAGATTTAGCTCTGAAAATTCTAGAGAGAGAGGAGTTTTTAGAGAGAGAGAGGCTCCCAAAATTTCTTCAAATGTTCTACCCCCTTCAAAACAAGAGATGTGGCTTCTATATATATAGCAAAAATACAAGCTTTGGCCGAAAATATCTTAATTGGAAATATCTGGAGCAGTGTACAACAGCTGGAGGAGAGATATTTGCCAATTCTGGGCTTTCTGGACATTTTTGGCCGACCAGCCACCATTTGTGGCTGATTAGGTTCACTCTTGGCCGACCTATGGCCGATGAGCTCCAATTGTGGCCGATGCACTCCCATAGAGGCCGATGGCAAAAACTAACCCCAGTCCCCGACTTGCACTAGGCATAAATCCTTCATCTGGACTCCTTTTCAGGTCATTCTTATGTCCAAATTGAAGCCTCGGAAGTAATCTTTCCAATGGTGGAAACCTTGTATCAAAATTCCAAGTGTGCTAAGAGATATCCCTCTTTTAGTGAAGGCTGCTTAGTTTCGATCCAACCGGAATGATGCACAACTTCAACCAATCATATCTCCCCCATCCGGACTCGGCTTTAGGAGATTCTTGAGTGTAAAATGAAGCCCCGAAAGTCTTCTTTCCAATGGTGGTGGCCTCATAGCTGAAATCCAAGTATTCAAAAGGATAGACTTGATTTAGCGAGGGCTGCTCGACTCTCTCTTAGCAGTTCATGCCCATCTTCTTCCCCAACTCGGTATCTTCCCTCTTCTCTTATTTTCGTCAACTCCAAACCCTAAACAAGGTTTTTTGAAATATTTTTCAAAGAGTTCACCTCTCTTTCATGCATTTCCACTTTGTCCTTGCTTGGTTTACCAAAAAGTGCAACATTTAACAAAATGCGAGCCTCGGAACATCGTAGAAACTTCTTCAAAAACTATTTTGAAAGAGAGGGTTTCAAGGTCTAAAATATTTTGATCAAGATTGTTTTGGTCCAAAAAGGGTATGAAGTTGGGATTTGACTCTCTTCTTGCCGAAGAAATCGAACCCTTGCATTGCACAACTTCCATCACCAAGTAAACCATCAGTAGCGCCCAAGTCTTAAGGGCGGTCAAAAATGGGGTGTCTACAATGCTATATCATGTTCAAAAACGTATATCTCTATCTTTTTAAACCTTTGTGCATAATGCAATTTGAGAATTTAACAATTCAATGATTTCAATGTAGTTCAAAGGGGCAGTAAATATGACTCAGGTAATCTCTAAGTTGGTGTTTGCAAGTAGGCATAACAAGCATTACCAATCCCCACTTTACCGATTGCTAATCGGAAGGCATGTACTACCTCCTCTGTGCATGTTTTTGGTCTTTCACCATGGGCACTCAGGCCAACTTAACCAATACCAACTACAACCCCTATCCGGACTTACCAACGTATTTACCCCCAAAACAAATCAATATGATCTTGTTTCACAAAACAATTTCCTTTCTCAATGCAATACTTTTCCAATGCACTATTCAAAATCAACTGCATCAATGACAAAATGGAATAGTAATGCAAATGTCCAATGTAATAATAAAGTTCCATTTAATAATATCAACAATGCCAATTCGAAAGGTGATGATAATGAAATCAAGTTCCAATGCAATGTATTTCTATATCAATGCCTTGAAATTTCTCAATTTCTCAATTCATCCACACAATCCTCCATTATGATCAAATTCCACATCTCTTATCAACATTCATAATAACATCATAACATATATTTCCAAGAGACAATATAACAATGTCAACATTCATGTATTATCTACATGTTAAACATCATTTTCTAAACTCAGTTTTCCAAGACAAACTGACGATAAGTTTTAAAATAAACTATTCTCATTTCTTTCATGAAATTCTCTCATTTGATACAACCATAGTAACTTCTTCATCATTTCTTCACATAACAATTTACTAAGCATACATTTCACAATACCTTAACTTTTTCCCAAAATCCCCAAATTCTAAGTCTGGGGGCGAGTAATATCAATTAGGAAGGCTAAGAACTTTGATCGGCATCTGGCTAAAGTAATTCAGCCTTGACCAAGGACAGCCGAATAAACGAGTCGGCCATATAAAGAGTCGAACAGGAGCCAACACTCAATAAGAATGTCGAATAGGTAACTATGTGCGAGATCAAGAGTCGGCCCGACCCTTAGGCCTAGAGGTAATATAAAAAAGGAGGAATGCCAACTAAAGAAGGTATGAGAAAATAGATGACATAACTTGAAATAGAAGTAAACTAGAGAAAATACTGGCTTGTTCATTAGAGTGCTAATTCCGGTGCCCCTGACCGGAGTGTTCATCCCTTTTCAGGTAACGATCAAAGGATCAAGGATGTTTGACTGAATTCAGGAGTATTTCCAAACCACTTCTCCACAATTGGCGATGTCTATGGGAATACTCAAGTACGTTCATGGAAGGCGTAACAAATGATCCTTCGCTCATTGCTGAAGATGTTACACCAAGAGATGATGTTAGTCCAAGAAACATGCTTGGACCGGAGAATATCGCCGCGAGAAGGGCCCTGAATTTTGACTCAGTAGCTCAAACTTCACTCTCAACCTCAATGCAGGAGACTATGTAAACGATCATGGATTAAGCGAAGGGAAATGAGCAACTCCTTGAAGATATGGTGGCCGATAACGAGCGTTTACGTAAAGAATTGGCCTTGGAGGTAGCCAAATCCCAACAGGCCGCATGCCTTAACCGAAGTCGATTCCCAAGAAAGAAAGACGATCGACGACATCGACTTCGGAAACATGGTAATGGCAGCGACTCTGACTTATCATCCCAGGAGCCCAAAAAGAAGGGACGAGTCGATGTATCCAGCTCATCCGAAGGGAGTCCATACATAAAGCACATGCGAGGGAAATAAAGTGATGATTCAAATAAAGAAGACAGTCATGACCCTTTCGTATGACACATCGCAAGGGCTGTGTTGCCTAAAAAGTTCAAAGCACCACCGTTCACCCTGTATGACAGAAAATCTGATCCCACTGACCATATTTATCATTACAAACAAGCGATGACGTTGTATGCTAATGATGAAGCCCTCATGTGTCGAATGTTTCCAAGTAGCTTGGGATCGTTGGCCGTGAGATGGTACTATAAACTGGAGCCGGCGTCAATAAAAAGCTTTCACCAACTCCAAAAATCCTTCAGGGCAAGATTCATTACCAATGAAGTTCATCCAAAGCAAGCTGACTCTCTTTGGGCAATGCAAATTAAACCAGAAGAAACCCTTCATGAGTATTCGGCACGATATTGGGAATGTTTCAACCTGGTGGATGATGCCTGCAATGTCTCCATGGCCATTTAAGATGGGACTACATCCTAAAAGTCCTTTACGCAGTTCATTGACCAGATGGCCCCCTAAAACAGTTTGGGCATTAATGACAAAAGTAAAAGAATATTGTAAGGTAGAAGACAATGCCCTGCGGATCAAAGTTGAACAAAAAGCTATTAAGACAACTCAATCTGGTCTCGTTCAGCTGATAAACGTTGTGCTGTCAAGGAGCCCCAAACCGCGGAATCGGGCTAAATGAGATAAAAGGCATGATTCGTGCTGTTCAAGCGATCAGTGTTCACATAGATCAAATGAATAATATCAAGTGGATAGCAGGCGCACAAGACATTCAGACAAGAAGTACACAGAATTGGCAGAGCTGATTAGCAGGATCTTATCGAAAGTCCAACACCTTCCATTCGTTAAATGGCTGTCCAAAATGATGGGGCCTCCTGATACAAGGAGAAGGGATAAGTGGTGCGAATATCACAAGAATCGTGGCCATGATACCGACAGTTGCAACCAAGCCTGCATAAGCCAATCACACTAACCAAACGGCTCCATGAAACTGGGAGGATTAGCTTCGATGACACTGACTTAGTTGGAGTAACTCTCCCCCACGCCGATCCTTTCATCGTCGAACTACGCGTGAACAGATTCACAGTCCAACGTGCTCTCATCGATCAGGGAAGCACTTTGGAAATAATGTATTACAAGATGTTTGTTAAACTCAGCTTCATTGACTCGGATTTGTTGCCAGCTGATTGCCCATTATTCGGCTTCAACGTTAACCCCGAGTATCCCTTGGGTAAGATCACACTACTAGTTCAGGCGGGCCCAAATCAGTAGATGTAGAATTTCTAGTTGTCAAACTTTCAGCACCATACAATCTCATCATAGGAAGAACTTGGTTGTATACTATGCAAGCTGTGCCGAGCACCTACCATCAATTACTCAATTTTCCAATTGAGTATGGCATTGAACAAATTCGGGGTTCTTAGAAATCAGCACAGGCATGCTACCTTGTTACTGCTACAAAGAGGCCAAAGGAACTGGAAGTGAATTCGATTGAAGTACTAGATCGGGAGAGCCTCGAGGAAATTGGAAAAATCCCCAGCGAAAAGGAAACTGAAGACCTGGATCAGATTGAAATCAATGGGAATCCTGACAAGTTCTTTATGATCGGCACTTCCTTGAATGAAGGTGACAGACGCGAGGTTGTATTCTTCTTACTCGGCAACCTCAACGTGTTTGCGTGGACACTATACGATATGCCAGGGGTGGATCCATTTGTGGCCCAGCACCGCTTAAACGTTGATCCAAAATGTAAGCCAATCATTCAGAAAAGTCGGCGGTCAGCCCCGGAGCATGCTTCGGCTGTTGTTGAAGAAGTTGACCGATTGCTTGATGCTGGGGCAATTCGCGAAGTAACTTACCCTACATGGTTGTCCAATACCGTGGTTGTGAAGAAGAAGAATGGATCTTGGCACGTTTGTGTGGATTTCATAAACTTAAACAAAGCTTGCCCCAAGGATTGTTTTCCCCTTCCTGAATCGACCAACTAGTAGATGCAACGGCACATCATCAATGCATGAGCTTCTTGGACACTTACAGAGGATATCACCAAATTGCCATGCATCTGGAGGATCAAGAAAAGACTGCATTCCTCACCCCAAGAGGATCTTATTGCTATAAGGTCATGCCTTTCGAGCTGAATAATGCGGGGGCAACTTACCAGACACTAGTTACTTCCATGTTCAAGGAACAGCTCGGCCGCACCATGGAAGTATATATCGACGACATGGTGGTGAAATCCAAGGAAAAGCATGCCCATCTAGCCGATTTGGCAGACACATTCGGCATTCTTCGAAAGTACAATATGAAACTGAACGCCTCAAAGTGTGCATTTGGCATTGGATCTGGCAAATTTCTCGGCTACATTGTCAACCACCGTGGAATAGAGGCCAACCTGAGGTAGATCATAGCAATTCTAGAACTTGGCTCTCCTCGGTTGGTCAAAGAAGTTCAGAAGCTGATGGGAATGGCCGCCGCACTCAACAGGTTTATCAGTCGTTCCATAGATCGCTGCCGACAATTCTTTCACACACTTCGGTAGGGAAAAGCTTTTGAATGGACTCCTGAGTGCCAGGCCACTCTGGACGACTTGAAAACTTGCCTCCAATCAGTACCACTATTGGTAACCCCCTCAGCAAGCGATCCACCATTTTGTATCTGGCGGTATCTGACCGGGTGGTCAACGTCGTACTTTTAAGAAAAGAACTCGAGGAGTAACGACTAGTTTACTATGTAAGCAAGGCAATGGTTGATGCCGAAACATGTTATCTATCACTGGAAAAGCTCATCCTTGCTCTCGTGATGGCTACAAGAAAACTGATGCATTACTTTCAGGGCCATACCATAGGGGTAGTAACGGACTATCCCCTTCGGTTAGCGCTCCGTAGCGCGGAAGCATCAGGGTGAGTTTCGAAATGGGCTTTGGAACTCGGCCAGTATGATATCCAGTTTTTGCCTAGAACTGCCATCAAGGGGCAAGTGCTTGCCGACTTTGTAGCCGAATTCATGGGATGCCATGCCGATTTCAAGTCCGATCGAGTGCAACCTAAACCCAACTGGCAAATATATGTTGGAGACATTTGGCAGATATACTGTGACGGGTCATCCAACCAACGTGGCAGTGGGGCAGGCATAGTAATCATGACCCCCTAAGGGGCAATAATCGAGCAGGCGGTCAAACTGGGCTTTGATGCATCAAATAATGAGGCCAAATATGAAGCATTGCTAACCGGCCATCGTAACGCACTTCACCTTGGTGCGCGGAAGTTCCTTGTTTTCTGTGACTCGAAACTAGTCATCAACCAGTTGAAAAGGGGAGTATGTAGCTAAAAATGACCACATGGCAGCTTACATGAAAACGACAAATTCCTTGCTCACGAAATTTGACCACCACAAATTGAATCAAATAAACCAGGATAAGAACATGCATGCGGATGCCCTTGCTTGCCTAGCCTCCGCCATTAACTCAGAAGTCAAACGAATAATCGAAGTAGGATTCATCCTAGAGCCGAGCATCACCTCTTCTGAACTAGTTCAAATTAACATCATTGAACCAGGACCAAGTTGGATGGACCCTATCGCTGCATTCCTTTCCTTAAGACAACTCCCAATGGATAAGAAAGAAGCCCACAAATTGTGAAATAAAGCCTTGCGATTCTACTTGGATCCGCAGGGAAAACTTTACAAAAAATCTCTTTCTGGGCCGTACTTGGAATGTGTTCACCCAGATAAAGTTGAGGAACTCTTGACCGAAATACATGAAGGCAGCTGTGGAGCCCATTCTAGAGGACGTTCATTGGCCCACCGAGCTGTAACGCAGGGGTATTATTGGCTGACCATGCGAACAGATGCCGAGAATTATGTCAAGAAGTGCGAACAATGCTAGAAGTTTTCCCCTTTAACTCATCTACCTGCCGAGGAGTTAAACTCTATCACTAGTCCTCGGCCGTTCGCTTAATGGGGACTTGATATCGTCGGACCATTACCATAGGTTGCAGGGAACAAGCAATTTCTGATTGTCGCAACAAATTATTTTACAAAATGGGTCGAAGCAGAGGCATTTACACATATTCGAGATGTCGATGTTAAGTGTTTTACATGGAAAAACATCATAACACAATTCGATATACCGAGAGCACTTGTCTTAGACAACAACACCTAATTCGATTGTGGCGTCTATTGGGAATTATGCAACACGTATGGTATTCGGCCCTACTTTTCCTTGCCGGCATATCCACAAAGCAATGGCCAGGCGGCGGCCCCCAATAAAGTGATCCTGGATGGCATTAAGAAACGGTTGGAAAAAGCCAAAGGCAGGTGGGTTGAAGAATTTTTACCCAGTGCATTATGGGTTCATCGCACTACTCCAAGGCGATCTATTGGAGAAACACCGTTCACTTTGTGCTTTGGGACACAAGCAATTATCCCTTTTGAAATTGGCCTGCCCACACTAAAATCCAAGGTTTTTGATATGGGCCGTAACGACACGATGTTGGCCCTAGATCTAACTTTGATTGAAGAACACCGAGATCATGCTCTTGTGTGCATGGCACAGCATCAACAGCTGCTGGCAAAGTCATACAACCAGCGTGTGCAGTTGTGTCGTTATACACTTGGAGAACTAGTTCTCAAGAAAGTGCTTCCTGCTACTAAGAATCTGGCACACTATAAATTAGGCCCCAACTAGGACGGTCCTTATCAGATTGACTCAATTGTAGGAACAAGAGCGTATCGGCTCAAAGACATGAATGGGAGAAGTTTTCCACGCCCCTGGAATTCCACACATTTGCGTAAATTTTATCACTAAGACAACTTGTACAGCGTGCTAGTTTGTTTCAAATTTTTGCTAATATGTTATGTACACATCTTTCAATTCCCCAATGCAATGACCTTTCTTATCGCAGTCTCGTTAATAATGGTTTAATAACAAATAAAGCCTCCGAATTCGGAGCGCCTTCGTGGCCATCATAATTGGCCAACACAAAAAGACTCCGAATTCGAAGCCCCATTCGTGGATGTCATGTTTGGGCCGAATAAAGCCTCTGAATTAGAGCGCCCTTTGTGGATATCACGATTGGCCAACACAAAAAGATTCCAAATTTGGAGCTCCATTTGTGGATGCCACGTTTGGGCCGAATAAACCTCCGAATTCGGAGCGCCCTTCGTGGATATCATGATTGGCCAACACAAAAAGAATTCAAATTCGTAGCCCCATTCATGGATGTCAAGTTTGGACTGAATAAGCCTCTGAATTCAGAGCGCCCTTCGTGGATATCACGATTGGCCAACACAAAAAGACTCCAAATTTGGAGCCCCATTCATGGATGTCACGTTTGGGTCGAATAAAGCCTCCGAATTCGGAGTGTCCTTCGTGGATATCACGATTGGCCAACACAAAAAGACTCCAAATTTGGAGCCCCATTCATGGATGTCACGTTTGGATCGAATAAAGCCTCCGAATTCGGAGTGTCCTTCGTGGATATCACGATTGGCCAACACAAAAAGACTCCAAATTCGGAGCCCTATTCGTGAATGTCACATTTGGGCCGAATAAGCCTCCAAATTTGGAGCGCCTTTCGTGGATATCACGATTGGCCAACACAAAAAGACTTCGAATTCGGAGCACCATTCGTGGATGTCACATTTGGGCCGAATAAATCCTCTGAATTTGGAGCGCTCTTCGTGGATATCACTATTGGCCAACACAAAAGGAATCCAAATTCGGAGCCCCATTCGTGGATGCCATGTTTGGGCCGAATAAGCCTCCGAATTTGGAGCGCCATTCGTGGATATCACGATTGGCCAACACAAAAAGACTCCGAATTCGGAGACCCATTCGTGGATGTCACGTTTGGGCCGAATAAGCCTTCGAATTCAGAGTGCCCTTCGTGTGTCACGATTGGCCAATAGACTCCGAATCCGGAGAGCACCTCATGTAGAACCACGAACGGCCGAGTAGTCTTCTGAATTCGGAAGGACCTTTAAATTTGGCAATAGAATGGCATGGACCAACATACGATTGTCACAAGTGGACACAAATATTAAACGAAACAATGTAACAAATATTTATTTCACTAAAGAAGTACAAATACATAGCTTTTGACGAATTCGAAAGTACAATAATGTGTATTGATATCTAAGTCTTTCCCGGCTCAGCATCCTCTTCATCGTCGGTTTTCTCGATGTCGTAAGCTTTGAAGGGAAACTTGAAATTCTGATATAGAGGTGACGCTGAATCGATACCCACGGCCTGCAGAGCCTTAATCCATCTATGCTTAAATCCACGATTTTCGCACCGACAGACATCATCAGCTAACTTTTCCTTCGTCTTTTCAATACCAATTTTTCAGCCGCCAAAAAAGCCTTGTTCATAGGCCTTCGTTCTTATAGCTTCTCTTGCGAACATGTTCGCCGTATCTCAGTCAGCAATCGCATGATCAAGAAGGCGCTGGTTTACTCTTTCTGTCACGATCGGGTTCGTTTGACTCGCCGACTGTGTTTCAAAAGCCATAGCTTTTTTCAGCTCGTTCTTGGGTTTTTTTGCGTGATGTTCCAAGTTCCGAATGCGGCCATCTTTCACCTCTATCTCCCTTCGTGCAACATGAAGGTGCATGCTAATTTCGTAAGAGGTTTATAGTCCCTTTACCACTCCATGGACGCCTTTCCAAAAAATTTCATAATCAGACCGACCGACCATTGATTACTGGACTTCGAGTGAAAAAATTTGTCAAGAAAACTCAACTACCACATTTAGATCACGGATAATCGAATTCGCTTCAATCATTGATTTATTCCTAATGAAAACTAAAAAACTCAACGGGCGTGGTGGCTTGCTGGTTTTGTTTCGTGAACGGGGGGAGCTCTCTCGTTGCTGCCTCTCTTTTCTGGGTGACTTCTCTACCCCACCCCCTCTTGGAGACCTACTTCGACAACGGGGAAGCGACGCCTCTCACGTTCCTCCAATGTCCTGCTACCCGTTCACATAGGTTCGCCACCTCGATTCATTTCTAAATCCAGTTCAGCTAGTGTCTTGCCCTCCCCTCTGCTATTAAAGAATATTCTTCGTGACATACAAATTTCCTCAGTTTGACACAACGCTCTTTTCCCTCTCAGACTCTATTAAATTTAAGCAAAATATAGTTATCAACAGCATAGAACCCACGAACGCCTAGCCCCTACCCCGCTTATTAATTACGGGTGCAGCGTTTCTAAAGCAATCGCTTCAAAGTATTTTGCAGAAAATTACTATGCCCCATCTAATCCATGAACTACACATATTCGGCGGTTATGTTCATTGATTAGCTGGGGCAAGGGCAGATTCATTAATCTATTCAGCCTACTTTTAAAGCATTTCACCAAAAAATTACTGTGCCCCACCCAATCCATGAACTACACATATTTGGCGGTTATGCACATTGATTAGCAGGGGCAATGGCAGATTCATTAATCTATTTGGCCTACTTTCAAAGCATTTCGCCAAAAAATTACTATGCCCCACTTAATCCATGAACTACACATATTCGGCGATTATGTTCATTGATTAGCTGGGGCAAGGGTAGATTCATTAATCTATTCGGCCTACTTTAAAAGCATTTTGCCAAAAAATTACTATGCCCCACCCAATCCATGAACTACACATATTCGGCGGTTATGTTCATTGATTAGTTGGGGCAAGGACAGATTCATTAATCTATTCAGCTTACTTTCAAACCATTTCACCAAAAAATTACTATGCCCTACCCAATCCATGAACTACACATATTCGGCGGTTATGTTCATTGATTAGATGGGGCAAGGGCAGATTCATTAATCTATTCGGCCTACTTTCAAAGTATTTTTGCTGAAAAATTACCGTGCCCCACCCAATCCATGAACTACACATATTTGGCGGTTATGTTCATTGATTAGCTGGGGCAAGGGTAGATTCATTAATCTATTCAACCTACTTTCAAAGCATTTCGCCGAAAAATTATCGTGCCCTACCCAATCCATGAACTACACATATTCAGCAGTTATGTTCATTGATTAGCTTAGGCAAGGGCAGATTCATTAATCTATTCGGCCTACTTTCAAAGCATTTCGCCGAAAAATTGCTGTGCCCTGCCCAATCCATGAACTACACATATTCAGCAGTTATGTTCATTGATTAGCTGGGGCAATGGCAGATTCATTAATCTATTCGGCCTACTTTCAAAGCATTTTGCCGAAAAATTACTATGCCCCGCCCAATCCATGAACTACACATATTCGGTGGTTATGTTCATCAATCAACTGGGGAAAGGGAAGATTTATTAATCTATTCGACCTCTATTTATAAATATATTTACAAACTACAATGCCCCATTTGATCGGTAGATTATATTCACCCATTATGTTAACGTTGCAAACCAAATATGTGATTATTCGGCATATAATGTTATAGCCAAAGGTTGCAAGGTTAAACTTAATACGGCTATTCTTCAATCTAAATTAGTAAATTTAGTATAGAGACAAAAAGGGCGATTTTCATTAATAAACTGAATATAAAACACGAACAGTCACTTTACACATGAAAACTGCCCTATGAAAACTTACAAACAAAATGAACAAAAACCTACAAACACTGCATACAAAAGATGCCTAACATAAAGCAAAATTACGCCAATTCTATTTTATTCTTCAGGGTTCGATTCCAACGGCTCAACATCCAACTGCTCATATGGAATTGGCTGCCCCAATGTCATGTTAGCGGCCGCCAAGGCTTTAAGCCAGCTGTGTTTAAAGCCCCAATTTTCAAACTTGGGCACCTCCTCCACGTACTTTTCCATGGCGGCATTCTCTCCGGCTTCGAATGACTTTGAATTCTCAGAGTTAGCAAGTTCCTTCGCCTTTTTCAATTCCTCCAAGTTGGCTTCTAGCTTTATGATCGCCTCTTTGGCCAATTTGAGCGCATCATCACTTATATTTGTCCTCTCCTTGGTGGCCGCCCTGAGGAGGTTGGCGCTTTTGGCCTTTTCTTCCTCAATGTTGGCCCTAACTCGCTCCTCTTCTGCCTTCCTAGCCTCGGAGTCAGCTCTCAAAGATGCCACTGCAATTTGACCAGAGCCTCCTTGGCTCTCCCCTTTTCGTTTTCAACTTCACCTTTGAGTAAGTCGATTTGTTCAACGGTGTCATAGTGATGGCGGCAGATTTTTGCGATTCTGCCCGCCGCTTGAAACAAGAACATGGGAAAGTTAATCGGCATACAAAGGAATAAAATATAAAATTTGCCAATTATGTACCAATATCATCGACTGAGCAGCTAATGCTATCAAAATCATATCCGGTTCCACACGAAACGCAGCCTTGTTCGTTGGCAAGGAGATCAACAAGGCCACATTTAGGGCTACGACGGCATCCTTCAAAGCCGACGTGTCGACATAAACCGGCGTGTTCTTGATTCTGGGTTGGATAATAAACGGTGCCGCCAAGTCCTGGGACTTTTCTATGCGAGGCCGTTTATCGGTTAAATCTCCAGAAGAGTCGGCTCAATCTCTTTTGCCCCAATCTCGGCGGGGCGTTTCTCCCCCCTTTGTTCAGTAACATGGTCATCTGATTTATCAATGACCGAGTCAGTAGGATGTTGTATAATGACCGAATCGGCCACAACAGTCTCTTGCTTAATTCCTCAACAAGAACAGGCGGTGGGGGTTCGGATTTGGCAATTTCGGCCCTCCTTCGGGCTGCCATCTTTTCGACATTCTTCCTTCTTGCCATCTATGCGAGCGATTCACCAACCATATTTTCAGGTCTGTGCCGGGTAGATTTCCTAGATCGGTGAAAATATCGTCTTCTAGAGATGTATCAATTCGACCTAACGTGGACGGGAGGTTGAAGCCGACTTCTTCAAAAGCCAAATTAAGAGTTGCGTCGACTTCCTCCTCCTAATGATCCTCAGATCTATCCGAGTTGGACTGACTTGGTTGTTCATCGACCTGATCACCAACTTCATTGCCTTGGTCTGAATCTGAACCCTCAAGGCTGATGGCCCTAAGGCTCTTGTAGTTTGGGAAGATGAGAGCCTTAAGATGCTCTTCCCCTCTTGGAATCGGGGTATGATCTGCAGCCGAAAAAGTTGAATACTTTGGATCGTATCACAGCAGCACGTGGGTGGCCCGCCCTTGCTTCTGAAGATTTGGACGGCCAAAGAATTTGAGTGCGGTTTTGACTTGCTCAAGCATGGCGTCATCGGCCGAAGTGAGTGCTTTCTTCAGATCATTGCCTGCACAAATGAAACGATAAGTACATGGAATAGAAGTTGAATAAGCATATAAAAAATGTGCGAAGAAATGGGACTATATGGCCACCTGGTTCGCCTTTTTGTCTAGGCACAGGATCTAGGCGATCTTCGCTTTCGCCGAATTCCCAATTGCCTCAAACAATGACCATGACGTTATCGACACACTTACCAGAGCTGGCAAGCATAGTCACCAGATGGTGATCACTGTCCTTGGCCTTGAGAAAGTAGCATCCTTGCCGATCAGAAGACTTCGCCAAGGCATAACAATGCTGAATAGCAGGGATGCCTAGATTAATCCTAAGACGACGATTTAATTCTATTATGCCCATTATGATTCTGTAAAATTTTACATTTGGCTGAAAAGGGATTAGACCCCAGTAATGAAGAACGACCCTCAGAACCAGATGAAGAGGGAAACAGACTTTGCGTTCAGTGATTGACAAGAGAGAAAAGATGATCATACTTGCATCAGCCTTCTCCATATCAACTATGCTGTCTACCACAAGTGATAGATGGACGTCATCTAGAATCGAAAAATGGCATTGAAAGGCTGAAATACGGTCCGTAGAAAGGAGGTCTTTCAGGTGTTTCGCCATTTGAATCAGAACGGAAAACACACTAACTAAAAAATGAACAAGAAAATGGGAGCTGGAAAGAGGACTAAATACAAGGAAGAGAGGAACTTACAGTTTAGAGAGAGGAAGACAATGGGGAGCAAGCAGAAGTCGCAGAGGTCTTCGAAGAGAGATACTGCGAACAAGCCAAAAAGCTTTGCACATTCAAAAAATATTCGAAAAGATAGTGCGGTTATGTACCGCATTAAATGACCAACGTGATTCTGACGTTTCGGTATTGGAAATAGTGTGAGCACCATCTTTTTTGACTTTCCATATGCAAAACCAAACATGCTGCATAATTGGTATTAGTCGAATGTTCGGGGGGCAATTGTGGGGGCCGAGTAATATCAATTAGGAAGGCCAAGGACTTTGATCGACATCCGGTTAAAGTAATTCAGCCTTGACCAAGGATAGCCGAATAAACGAGTCGGCCGTATAAAGAGCTGAACAAGAGCCAACACTCAATAAGAAGGCTGAATAGGTAACTACGTGTGAGATTAAGAGTGGGCCCGACCCTTAGACCCAAAGGTAATATAAAAAAGGAGGAATGTCAAATAAAGCAAGTATGAGAGAATAGATGACATAACTTGAAATAGAAGTAAACTAGAGAGAATACTAACTTGTCAATCGGAGTACTAATTCCCGCACCCCTGACCGGAGTATTCATTCATTTTCAAGTAACGATCAAAGGATCAGGGATGTCTGACTGAATTCAGGAGTATTTCCAAACCACTTCTCCACACTAAGGTTTCCACCAAAACAAGGTTTTTGTTCCATTTTTGAAAAGATTTTTCCAAAACAACACCCACACCTTAGAACATAACTCATATTCTCAAAAGTTTTGGGGAAAAATAGATAAAATCATTTTCTAACATCACCTAGGGTTCAACAACCCAAAATCATAACTCTAACATGTAATAAATGCTTCAAACAAGCATAATCTTGCATATATATATATATAACTCAAAGATTATCCCTACTTCAAGCTTGGAAGATAAAGAGGAAGAAAACCCTAGAACTCAAAGTTGACGAAAACACGATCCAATCGGTTACAAACGTAGCCCTTGTTGCCCTCTTCAATTTGATGTAAAAAGCCCCATCAAACTCTTGAATATTTGAGCTAAATCTTAGAGAGAAGTTGGATTTTGTAGAGAGAATTGAGAGAAAAGATAAGTATAGAGTGAGAGAGAGAGAGAGAGAGAGAGAGAGAGAGAAAGAGAGAGAGAGAGAGAGAGATGTGAAAATCTATGTGTATCACATTTTTGGCATCAGTTTTTAGGAAAAGAACATGAATTTCAAGATAGACGTGCCGAAATCCTTACGAGTGGTTTCAATTTCACACGAGCGGAATTTCTAATCCGTACGAGCAGAAATTTTTGCCTCACGGGCAGATTGCTCCAAAGAGTTGCCTAGAAAATTCCACCAAAATTCGCTTGAGCGGGATCCAAAATTTGCTCGAGCGATTTTCTGCCCAAAAAATCGAAAAGACCCTGTGATGATCTGCTCGGGTGGTTCTAACTCCACATGAGTGGTTTTGCCCAGAAACCCAGAGTTTGATTTATATTTCGAAACAAGTTCCAAAGCCCAAAACTCAAAATTTTCAACTTGGAAAAGTTAAGAAAGGTGAAGTAGGAGTAGAAAAGGAATCTCAATGACCTGATACAGTAAACAAAACACCGAAAGAAATGTATACTACCCTACTACACTATACTGCTAAAGCCCAAGACCCGGGACATCATAGATAATGCAATGGTTCATGAATCATATTCCTATGATTTTAGGTTATATATCTTGGAGTTGTTTGCTACCATCAGAATTTGCACGGAAGAAGCAGATAACGACTTTGGAATAGTGTTTTTGACGTGTTGATCACAATTATACATTGCTGTGAACCTTCTTTTGTGTTTTGTCTTGATATTCTATTTGATTACACTTTTTAAAATTTTATATTTTCTTCATTTTTAAATATTTTATTTTTTAAGGAATTAAACTACTATCTCCGTAACAATTTGAGGATTCTTCCTGGTAAACTCTTTCCCTACTAATTGAATCATTGTTTTAACTTCTTTTAAACCCTAACACTCATTTTCAATTCCAAAGACTCAATATGTTTGGATTATCTTTCACCTTAATTTTATCAATTCATTATCACAACTTAATATTTGATATGCTTGGAAGTGGTTATGCTATTGTATAAATTGGAATTAGGTGAAGTAATGAAATTGTTGCTCATTTTAAACTTTGAGTGAAAGGTTTTTTTTTTTTCTATTTGATTTGGTGTTCAAGAATGTTTGCAATTGGATTGTTTTCCTCAAATTTCTTATTCGTTAGGAAAAATTCAATTGGGAATCTTAAAAGTATGAAATTAAAGACAATGATATGCAAATATAATTTTCACATAAAATTTCTGATAATTCTATTATATACACTCTATATCATATGCACTTTTAGTTACGTTATTTTTTTTTCTTTAGTTATAATTGATTTTCTTCTTTAGTTATGATATTATTTTGAGATCTTTGGTTGTGACTTTTTTGTGTTTGGTTATGGCTTTTGTTTTTAATTTAGTTATGACTCAGAAAAGATGGAGTGATTTCATTTTCGTCTGTAGTTATAAGGTGTATATGGTACAAAGGGTGTGTACCATAGCCTTTCCCAAAATTTAAGATAACAATAATATAATAGTGACATTTTTGTAATTATGAACTAAAATTATTATGTAAAATAATTTAATATAATAATATTGTAACAGTGACATTTTTATAATTATAAATTAAAATTGTTATTATTTTGATTTCCAATGAATAAATTTAAATGAGACAGATTATTTTGTATAATTTTTTGTATACGAATTGTATTTGTATAATGTCATTCATGTATTAATTTAATCTATTAGATAGTAGAAACTCTATATTCTGATAAGGTTACTAACTTTCGAGTTGACCTATCCACTTTATTACATTACATTAAGAAACTAGATTGGTTATTAGTATATACATCTGTACATTTATCTATATTATATTATTAAATAAAATGTGCAACTCAATTTGATGTGAACATTGCCACTTTTTTATTTCCAAATTTCTCTATATAATCATCTCATATTTTGATTTCAAATTTTAATTTTAATTAACTTCTTCGATTTTTTTTTTTAATTTTTTTTTTCCTATATCTAATTTATTTTTTAACAATCAGTTAAAAAAATGGATACCCATCTATATTCATTTAGTTGATTTTAATGACACACTCATTGCGTGTGCACTTATATTATGTTCAAACCCACATTTTTAGATGTTTGTGTCCAAATTCACATGGTTTGCCAATGTAGACAACTGCATAAAAATTAGTTCAATCTTCTTTTTCTTCTTCTTCTTCTTCTTTTTTTTTTTTTTTTTTTTTTTTTCTTTTTTTTTTTTTTTGGATGGGAGAGCAAAGCTATTAAAAAAAAAAAAGAAAAAGAAAAAAGCAAACCCAAAATGCCTAACTTGCCATAGGAATAGGGGTGTAAATATGGCTTGGCCCGACTCGGCCCATAGCGGGCTGTGCAGGCTTCTGCTTTTTTGTAGGGCCAAGTTGTGGGCCGAAAAGTGAGACCTAGGCCAGGCCTAGACCCACTTAGATTAGGGCCTAGGGTCGGGCCTGGTGGGCCTTCTTTTTTTTTTTTTTTTTGAAAAGTAAACGATAAATATATGATGTATATAAATTATTTGTAAGGGATAAAAATAAAATAAAAATTGAACTAGAATATTTTCGTTAAAATTAATGAGATGTTTGGTTATGTTTCATGTGTGATGGTATTAAAATATAATTATATATGACTTATATTTTTTTTGGTTCTGAACTTAAGACTAAAAACGTATAAAAATGTATAATTATCTTCTTTTGAAATGAATAATTTTATATCTATCAAAGTGAAACTTGAAATATGACAATCGTTAAATTAAATATATAACATCTATTGAATGAATAATTTTTATTTCAAAATGAAATAAAATATTATAAAAATTTATATCATTAAATAAAATAGATGTAGATTATTGATGATGGTAGAACAATTGTATCACTATAGGTCAAGTGCACCATCACTAGGTAGGCACCTATTAGCCTACCAGTCATTTGCATAATACGCTACTTCAATAATCTAAAAAAAAATAAAATAAAATAACGAAATGAAATAGTGAAAAATAAATTGTTGTTTGAGGATATGTCATGCAAATCACTTTGAATTCTCTCATTTTCACTATAATTTGATCTTCTTGTAAGCATATGCATATGGATATCATTGGTGCCTCTACCATTTGGAACGAAAGTCTGCAGCGGTAATCGCTCAACACCCGTCCACTTGCACTAAAAGTTATTTCCAAAGGAATTGTAGAAATATGAACGGTTAGTATGTCATGCCCCCAAAATATAACAATAAAACCATCTCACAATATTTATCTATTAACAATACATTTTCGAATATGATATCTTTACATTAATGTGATCTAGTTGTACAAAAGATGACACATGAAACTATACATTCATAAGCCCTAATCCTAAAACTATAGCATGTGTCATAAGCAAAAGATATGAAATAAGAGTTAAATATATAACTTAGTGCCTTAATGGCTACAACTTTCTAAGTCGATGTTTGGTTACAACAAAAGTGAGTTTGAAACTCAATGCAAATAAAGCCCTTGGCTTGTACAAAAATAATTACCACAATAACAAAAGAAGCTCTTGGCTCCAAGTCCTCCCAAGCTATGGTCTTGGTGGAGGCATATCATCAGCACTTGAAAATAAATTTCCACATAGGGTGAGTCAAAGCTCAGTAGAGAAACTCTATCACATTGTATGAATCTTAACAAAACTATAAGGTGAATGCATATGCAATACTCATACCAAAATATTTTATATCTCTTTCCAAAAACCATGCAATGTCAAGTTTTATATCACAATTTATGAAATCATTTCCTTTACAATAGAAAAACAAGGCAAGGGATACAACACTGGGAATCTCTAGGACATGTCTGCAAGTAAGCTACAAGCACTGCCAATTGCCATTTTTACCGGTACTAACCGGAAGGCTCGACACCTATCCTCGCAGGTTTTTGAACTTTCACCAAGGACATATAGGCCAACTTAATACCACAACTACACTTCTTATCCAGATTCACCAAGGTATTTACCCATTTTTCTCAAAATAATAAACATTTTCAATGTGTTAAATATGTTACAATGCTCAATGCAAATGGATGAGAAATTAGTTTCAATTCACTTAATTCTTATGCAGTTTCTACAACAATCATACTATCCTCTACCGATAGCCCAAAATAGATATCTCCAAACAGATAGATAATTTCCAATAGAGATATACTTTCCAAAATCTCAAGATGGGAGTGATAATGCATACCTAACTCCACTATCATCATCATCATCATCATCATTCCATATCCATAAAACCCACATCATTTCCATTTCCTCTTTACAAAATCGAATATTCACATGTTAGGGTAAAATCTCATTTTCTTTATAAATCTATTCCAAAGATAAAAAAAAAATACATCATTTTACCACAACTCAACCACATTTATAATTTCACAATCCTTTTCAAGAACCCATTTGAAAACCCCTCTTTTGATTTCAAACCAAAACCCTAGATTTGTTATAAAATCCCCAATATCAAGATTTCTTTAAAAAGACAAATAACCAAATTAAAAATCATGCTAAATTGTAGAGAAATCCCTACCTCAAAGCTAGAAGACGAGAGAGAGAGAGAGAGTGGAGAGACCTCGATGAAGCCGAAAACAAACTTTGCCCTGATTAGAATGAAGCTCTAGGTGAGCTCTACATTTTTAACAAAGGGAATAGGGTATAGAGATAAATAGATTAAGAGTATTTGGAGGTTAAAGGTGAGTTTTAGAGAGAGAGGGTTTAGATTTAGGGTTTTGAAATGTTTAGAAAGAGAGAGATATGAAAAACTGACTCAAAAAGTGACTTTTAGGAACTGATATATGTGCAGACCGCTTGAGCAAACAATGTACCGCTCGAGCAAAGAACACTACCCTCCCAGTACTTTTGCAGACCAGCAAAAGTGCTTAGAGTTCCAAAAGACCGCTAGAGCACAAGAAGGATCGCTCGAGCGCAAGAAACACCACTTGAGCGAAGAATGCCATACTCCTAGTAGTTTTGCAGACCTACAAAAGCACTAGAAGTTCTCAAAGTTTGTTTGAGCAAACAAGCCAAAATCTAGGCAGCAACAGTCTTGAAAAACTAACTCCCAACCTGTTTCAAACACAATCAAGACACTCCAATAACCAATCTCAATAACGAATAGGATGAAAGAACGCATGAACAACCATCAAGACAAGAAATCCCAGACCCAAAACAATGAATGGGTCCAGTTTAAACTAGAATCGTTATAACCTATCCCCTTAAGGAATTTCGTCCCTGAAATTTTAAAATCAACACAATAACCATTGTATTTAAATCAACATAGCAAAGATCCAACCATCCTCATAACCATGATCCATCCACCGGTCATTCATTTTCATAACAACAATAAACAAGGATCTCAACATTGAACATACAATTCACTTTTTCCAAAACATATGCAATGTTTTACACTAAATCAACATAACAAAATTTTCCTTACAAGTTTCAAAACAAAAAGGTCCAGATACGTCTCATGGACTTTCGCCTTACGCTCTCAAGTTGCGTCCTCAATACCATGGTGTATGCACAACACCTTTACCAATGGAATTGTCTTGCCTCGCAAGACTTGGTCTCGTGTATCTATGACTCCAACCGGTCTCTCCTCGTATAAGACATCCTCATCTACTCTAACTCAGTCCAATCCAATACATGTGACGAATTTGGCTCATGCTTCCAATGCATATAGCTATGAAACATGTCATGAACCCCAGAAAACTGTGGCGGCAAGGCCAAACGATAAGCTACCTCCCCAGCGCATTCTAAGATCTCAAAAGGCCCAATAAATTTAGGAGACAACTTTCCGCTCTTCCCAAACCTCATCAAACCCCGTCTAGGCGATATTTTCAAGAAAACGTGATCTCCTACTTCAAATGATAATGGTCTCCTCCTATAATCGACATAGCTCTTCTGACGACTCTAAGTCGAGACCAACCTCTTACCGATAAGCACAACCTTGTCCGTTGTTTCCCAAACTAACTTAGGACCTAACATAGGTGCATCACCCACCTCGGCCAACACACAGGAGATCTATGCGGTTGACCATACAAGGTCTCAAACGGTGCCATGCCAATACTTGCCTGAAAGCTATTGTTTTAGGCAACTTCCACTAAAGGTAAGTGTCTTTCCCACAACCCCTTAAAGTCTAGAACACAACCCCGGAGCATATCCTCTAAGATCTGAATGGTACGCTTTGACTACCCGTCAGTCTGAGGATGATAAGCGGTACTAAATGTCAATCTAGTGCCCAAGGCATTCTGTAGGCTTTGCCACAATCAAGTCGTGAAACGCGAATCTCTATCCGAAACAATAGTCACAGGGATGCCGTGAAGTCGCACTATGTCCCTAACATAAAGGTCAACAAGGTAATCTATCGAGTCACTCGTGTGCATAGGTACAAAGTGTGCTAACTTAGTTAAAAAGTCAACTATCACCTATATGGCATCATTATCCCGTTGAGTCCTTGGAAGACCCACAACAAAATCCATCGTGACATTCTCCCACTTCCACTCGGCTATAGGCAAGGGTTGCAACAAACCCGTTGACCTCTGATGCACGGCCTTCATTTCTTGACAAGTAAGGCACCTCGAAACAAACAAGGTTACGTCTCTCTTCATCCCTCTCCACCAAAACTGGCGACTAAGGTCTTGATACATCTTTGTGCCTCCCGAGTGTACCGCAAGGTGCGAATGGTGAAACTCGTGGACTACCTCTTCTCTACAAGACTCTGGCATGAAAAAACGGTCAAGATATCTAACGCTAGAGTCAGAATACATGTTCATGGCCTTCTCTACCTTCCTTTAGATATCTTCTCCTAGATGGATTTTACCTCATGATCACCCCGCTGTGCTTCCACAACACGGCTCACAAGTGTAGGTTGTGCAACCATAGTAAATAAAGCTGCCGACTCAACAAACTCATCAAGATGCATGTCAAACTCGCCAATAGCGCCCAACATCTCCCATTTTTGGATGGCAATACTAGCTACATTACTAATGGATTTCCTACTCAAGTCATCGGCCACTACATTAGCCTTTCCCGGATGATTATGCAAATCAAAGTCGTAATCCTCTATAAAATCCATCCACCTCTTCTACCTCAAATTCAAATATTTTAGTGAAAACAAATACTTCAAACTCTTGTGATCGGAGAATACCTCAAACCTCTCACCATACAAGTAATGTCTCCAAATCTTCAAGGCAAAGATCACTACAGCTAGCTCTAAGTCATGGGTAGGATAGCTTCTCTCGTGTGTTTTCAATTGTCGTGAGCCATATGCTACTACCTTTCCCTCTTGCATCAAGACACAACCCAAACCTTCCCAAGACGCATCACAATACATAGAATAACCTAAACCCCTCTTCGAAATAATCAACACTGGAGCAGTGGTAAGTCTAACCTTAACTTCTTGAAACAATTTCTCGCAAGTTTCACTCCATACAAACTTAATTCCCTTTCTCGACAGTCTAGTCAACGGTGAGGCTAATCTAGAGAAATCATTTACAAAACGATGGTAATACTCGGCTATCCCTAAGAAACTCAAGATCTAAAAGGCATTCTTAGGTTGTTCTCAATCTTGCACTGTCTCTATCATAGAAAAATCTACAGTTACTGCTTCCCCGGATACCACATGCGTAGACACCCCATTTTTGACCATCCTTAAGACTTGGACGTCATCATTTGAACACCCGGTGATTGTGCTTGCTCGTGTTCATTTTGAGTCTCTGAAGGTCTCGACTGAGCGCCTTGCCTTGGAGCCTCTCAACTTGTCTGTTTTGTGCTTGGTTGTGGACCAAGAGCTTGTTTCTTTGAATCTAGAGGAGATGATGGCTTGTCGGCCATCCCCAGTGTCCATCGGCCATGGCTTGTGCCTGCCGGCCATCAGTGGTGGCCGATCGGCCACATTGATGGCCGATTGGCCACATGTGTGGCCGGTTGGCCACTACTAATGGCTGACGGCCATTTTTCTCCTTTTTCAGATATTTATTTTCCAGTTTGTGCCAGCTGTTGATCACTGAGTGCATCCTCCATACATGTGTATGGAAGGATGAAGCCAAGCTTTTGGCTTATTTTTCTATATAAGGGAAGGTCCCTTCCCCATTTTGAGGGTTCAAAATTTTAGGAGCAAAATTTCCTCTCTCTCTCTCTCTCTCTCTCTCTCTCTCTCTCCTTATTTTAGGCTTGAAAGTGGGAATTCTCTACATATTTACCTACAACCCCTTGACCAAATACCTTCATCTTGGAGCTGAGGTCCTTGGAGGTCTTATTTGAGGTCTAAAGCTTGGTTTTAGCTCAGAATTGTACCTGTTTTGCAGCTATGCTTCAAGGGTAAGAACTTAACTCTTTTAAGCTTTGTTTTAGTTAAGTGCTTAGCCATCTTTTTATGCTACTTTGATGCTGGTTGTAACTTCTAAAAACTCTGATTTTAAGATTTTAAAATGGTGGTTTAAGCCTTGTTTGGTTAGGGGGTGGTTCCCCCCATTTGCTCTTTGGCTTGCAAAGCCTTTTAAGGCACCTTTCAAAGCTTTTGAAACAACCTTTTTTTGGCCTTTTAACCACTGAATTCCAGAGGAATTTCAATGGCAAAAAGTTGGTTTTGAGGACCAAAATGGAAGGGGGTGGTCCCCCCTCCTCATGTCTTGTTTGCATGTGTAGTTGGCCTAAGAGGTGAGCATGTTTTTCTACCCTTTTGGGACTCCATCTCAGCATGTTTTTGCTAATTTTTTAGCATGTTTTAACTCTATTTTGGTTGGTCTTAGTCATATGACTGATGCTTTGTATGGTTGTAGTGTAAATGGCCTTTACTAGCTTTGTGTTTTGAGGCCCCTAGCATGCTTTGCTTGAGTTATTTGCATGATATGACATCATTTGATATGTGATTTCAAAGCATATATCTCTGTCACACTCACACATGTCACTTCTTTATTGCTTTTGAGGGTTGTGTATTGTGCCTTGTTTGTAGGTTAACATGTGTGCATGTTTTCCTAGTCTTTAAAGCTTCTGTCTCAGCATGTTTAGACCATTGTTTTGGCATGTCTAAGCTCTATCCAGAGCTGGTTTGGTCATTTGAGCTTGATAATGTATGCCTCTAGTGTAATGCTCTTCATTAGTTTTATGCTTTTGCCCTTAACATGTTGTGCATGTGTTGCTTGCATGTTTTAGCATTATTTGTCATGCCACTTCAGCACTGAAATTCTACAACCTCCCTCATTTCTTCACTTTTAATTTGCTTTGAGGGTTGGTTGGCCTTAGGGTTGTGTTTAAGCTTGAGATAGAGCTTATGCTCAATGGCTTTAACTCTCTTTTGAGGGTTCCTCCTAGCCAAAGGCATGAGCTTTCTCATGTCTTAAACCATCCTTTGGTTGACCCCTCTCCAACTAGAGGACTTTCACATTGGACTTAATCGGTTGAAGGACTAATTGGTAATATAAAATGTGTAAACAAAATGAGCAAAGTAAAACATGAACAAGATAAGCATTTGTGTTGCATTGCATGTGTTTGGATCGGACGTTAATCCAAACACAAGAAATGTGGGACGTTTCATACTCAAAGTGATGAAACGTGTCACGCTTCTTGGTCACCATCACCCTTGATCATGCATGATAGGGTGGTGGTCCTTCGAGTCTTATTTGTGCATTCATTGACTTTGTACAAGCTTGACTCTTTGGCCATCATGCATTGAAAATGCTTGATTGGTGGCTTAAGTGCCAAGAATTACACTCCTTTGAGCTTGAGAAATGATAAGGAGAGTAATGGTACATATATTGTGTGAGAATACACTGCTTTGCCTCTGTTTGCTCTCTATTGCAGCAAAAGGGAGAATTCCAGGAAAAGGGCTGCCGACTAGCCACCAGTGGTGGCCGACAGCCACAAAAGGTGGCCGACCGACTAGTATTAGTGGCCGACAGCCACCTATGGTAGCTGACTGGCCAGCAGTGGAAAAGTTGTTCAAAATGTTCCTAAGGTGGAGCAGAAATAGTCTGGAAATTGGTGCATTGTTCAGAGATCAAAGCAAAGTGCAAACAGAGGCATCCAAAGGCAAGGCGGTGGATTTTCGAAAGGAAGCCAACCGAGCATGCATGTCTTCCTCGCCCGCGAGGCCACTTTATTTTCTTTAATTAATTAGTGTAGCTAATTATTTGATTCAAGTGTTGTACTTTATTAGTTTGTGTAACTAGTTATTCACTTTCAATGTGTTGTAATTAATTAGCTAAGTTAGTTAATTAGTTATTTTGTAATAAGTAGCTTAGCTTAGCGTAGCTAGTTAGCTTATTTATTCGGACCCTCCTTCATGAGGGCACAATGTTGTAATAAGTGTGCGTGCGTATGTGCATGTCTTCCAACCTCACATCTTTCTCTATTTTATTTAAATCGCTTTCGGTGGTTAGATTAGGGCACATTTTGATTAGCATACCTTATGCTTGCATGTTTGCATCATTCATTTGTATTGCATGCACCGGGCTCGGCGCATCATTCAAACTGCATTGCAATGTCAATACGCTTCTTTGAATATATGTTATCAAATTGTTGCATTCATATGCCATCCTAGATAGCCGAGCCTATTTAGCTGCATTATTGCATGTGTTGCATTAGGCATATTGTATAGTTAGGATCATGCATTATTTCTAACTAGCTTTTGTTTTGGCTTGGAGTACACTATAAGTTTTTACTTTTTAGCATACTTGCATGAGTGTGAGTGTTGCCATGTTTTGTATGTTTGCCGTGAGGCTATCTGTTTGAATGATTAACTGCATGAATGCCTGTGGATAAAGGCTTTGTTGCTTGAATTGGAACAATTCACCAAGTGTAAGTTTTAAGCCCACTTGAGGGTGGCAAATCCGCGTTTCAGCCCACTTGAGGGTGGCAATTTCAAACCATTTTCGAAAACAAACATGAGTTGAATTGTTCCAAGTCTTGCGATTTTAGTCTATACTTGTATGTGCGCATCACATAGTAAGTTAGCCAATAACCGGATAAGAACACATGTGTTTATCAAACAACATATCATGCTTAGTAGAGGCCGATCTTTGATCGGGTGAGTAGGGGTGCTCATTTCAGGACCTTCCCCTCTCGTACCCAAGTTCCCGAGCCGAGGCAACTTTGGTGATGACGGACACGTGGCCTTTAGCACAAGTTAGGGTTTTCTAAATTTCCCAAAAATAAAATATTTAGGTGGTGATTCTGTAATCTAGCAAAATAGTCCAGTTTTGGCATTATTTGATTTAAAATCTGATTTTCTAAAATGATTTGCCGGATTGGTGACACCTCATTTTTGACCACCCTTAAGACTTGGGCGCTATCGATGGTTTCTTTAGTGGTGAAAGTTGTGCAGTGCAAGGGTTCGATTTCTTTGGCAAGGAGAGAGTCAAATCCCAACTTCACGCCCCTTTTGGGACCAAAACTATTTTGAATGGTTTTTAGACCTTAAAACCCTCTCTTTCAAAACATTTTTGAAAATAGGTTCCTACGATGTCCCGACGCTCGCATTTTGTTAAATGTCACGCCTTTCGGTAAACCGAGCAAGGACAAAGTGGAAATGAATGAAAGAGAGATGAACTCTTTTGAAAAATCTTTCAAAACACCTTGTTTAGGGGTTTGGAGTTGAAGAAAAGAGGAGAGGAGAGAAGAAAACAAGTTTGGGAGAAGTTCGGCATGAATCCGGGTAGGATCGAAACTGAGCGGCTTCACGAAAACAGGCATAACTTTTTTCACAGTTGGAATTTCGATGCAAGGATGCCACCATTGGAAAGCTTACTTCCGGGGATTCAATTTGGACACAAGAATGACCTAAAAAGGAGTCCAGATGAAGGAGATATGCCCGTTTGAAGTTGGACCTATAGAGCAGATTTTCTCTGCCAGCCACCGGTGAAGGGTGCCAGCCACCAGTGATGGCCGGCCGGCCAACAATGTCAAAAATTAGATTTTTTGCAGATCTTTTACCTCCAACTGTTATGCACAAGCCCCCAGCTTAGATATTTCAACCAAAAGCTTTGAATTGCTATATATGAAGCAAAATATCTCATATTCAAGGGAGAACTTCTTGAGCAAGTTTGGGAGCCTCTCTCTCTAAAAACTCCTCTCTCTCTAGAATTTTCAGACCAAAATGTCTGCCTCTCTCTGTATAGTTCACTGTCTCTTCCCCTTTTGTGCATAGAAGGGTATAGAAGTAAAGAAACATAACTAGTTTGCCTAGGCATCCTTCATCAAAGTTGCATATCCATGGGTTGAGGTCTCTTGGAACTGATTTTTGGGCTGATAGAAGGTCATTTGAGCCAAGAAAGAGGCCCTTTTGCTGCTGTGCTACAAGGGTAAGCACCTTTCCTCTTTTGTATTTGTTTTGCACACTTACTTCACCATCTTTGCACACTACTTTGGGACTATTTTTTGGGGTGGTGTTAAACTACAAAAACCTCTGTTTTTCCTCTATTTTTCAGTCCTAAAAGTCTTGGTTTGTGCCTTGGTTGGCTAGGGGGTTGTCCTCCATTTTGCTCCTTGGCTTGTAAGGCCTTGTGAGCTAACTTTCAAACTTTTCAAACAACTTCTCTTTTGGCCTTAGAACCACTGAAATTCAGAGGATTTTCAGTGGTAAAAACCCTATTTTGAGGGCCCAAATAGGAGAGGGTGGTCCCCTCTCCTCTTGTCTTGCTTGCTAGTGTTGATGGCCAACCAAATGAGCATGTGTTTTTACTTCTTTATGGCTTTGTTTAGGATCATTTTTGTGACTTATCAGACCTTCCATAACTCTGTTTTTGGCTGTCTTGGTCATCTCTTGCATGCTTATTGCACTTGTAGTGTAAATCCTCTTTGCTTGCCTTGTTAGCCTTACAAAGTTGCATGCTTTTGTGGCTTGTGTTAGCTATTTTCAAGCATGTTTTTGTGACTTTTAGGACATGTTATAACTCTGATTTTGATTGGTGGGCTCACTCCTTGCATGGTTTATACACTTGTAGTGTATTTCTCACAAACTAGTCTTGTATGCTTCATGAAGTAGCATGCATTTCTAGCATGATTTGATTCTATTTCAGCATGTTTTTGGTGATGTTTTGCCATGTCATACCTCTGTTAAGGTTTGGTTTGGTTGGCCCTTGCATGCTCCATGCACTTGTAGTGCAATTCCATGAATTAGCCTAATGTGTATCATGTTTTAACATGTCATTCTAACATGCTTTTGGCTTAACTCTAAGAAGCTTTTGTCCATGATTTAACATGCTCTAGCTCTAATTTTGGTTGTTTTGGCCATGCATGACTTGCTTTGTATAGCTATAGTGCATTCTAGCTTGTTGGCTTTGTGAGTCAAGTCCATTAGCATGCATTACTTGGACTATTTGAATGATTTGACATCATTTATTATGTGATTTCAGTCCATGTTTCATGGTCACACACTTGCATCTTTCACCTATTCCATGCTTTGGATAGTTTGTGTTTTATGCCTTAAAATGAGCCATTGCACATGCCCTCATGCCTAAGCTTACGAGCTACCATTTCAGTGTTTATTTGGGGTTATTTTGCCATAATATAACTCTGATTTTTGCTGGTTAAGTCATCCCATGCTTGGTCTTGGTAGGTGTAGTGTAAACCACCTTATTTGCCTTGCATTCACCATGTCTTATGCCCTTCATGCTAGCTTATTTTGGCTTCCTTCCTTACATGTTTTAGACTCATTTTGACATGTTCTAGGACTATTTTGGGTTGCCTTGATCACATGCTTCATGATTTGCATAGTTGTAGTGCAAGTGCTCTTGCTTGCTTCAAGCTTTGAGCACCATTGCATGCTTCATTTGTGTTGTGTACATGATTTTGCATCATCTAACATGACATTTCAGAGCTTTTAGCATTGCCATGTTCCCACTTCATTTACTCTTTGAGTGTTGTGCATTGTTGCCTAGTTTATGGCTTAGCTTGTATGCTTGCATGCCTCGTCTTTTGGTGCCGTTGTTTTGGTGTTTTGGCCACTGATTTGGGCATGATTTAGGTCTGTCCATTTTGGTCTAAGTCCATCTTTGCATGTTGTTGCATGCTTGTCTTGCATGTTGTTGCATGCTTGTTCCATTTTGCATGTTGTCGCATGCTTGAGTTGCATGGCATTTGCATGCTTGTTACATTACATGTTTGCATGCTTAAGTCATATTGCATGTTTGCCATGCTTGTGTTGCATTGTTGTTTGGATTAAATGTTAATCCGAGCACGAGAAACAAGGGACCTTTCATACTTCAAGTGATGAAACGTGTATCAATTCTTGGTCGCCGATGCTCTTGATCACACATGATAGAGTTTTAGGCTTTATGTGTTTATTCGTGCATTCATTTCACATTGATTTGCACAAGTTGGATCTTTGGCCATCATGCATCGGGATGCGTGATTGATGGTCGTGGATCCAACTATGCCTCCCTTGATGTTTTGAGGTGATATAGGGTGGCATAGTGCGTACATACCCTTGGGAGACCCTCCATTTTCTCTATTTTATGCTCTGCTGCAGCTTAGTGTCACGGCACACCAGTGGCCGGCAGTGCCTTGCAGATGGCCGGCAGACCTTCATTCTTGGCCGGCAGATGGTTAGCAGGAGCTCCTCATGGTCGACAGGCCACTGGTGCATTCCCTAGCATGGTTTTGGTAAGATCCAGCAGCAAGTTCTCAAGGACACCCTGCAGACAGAGCCTCTAAAGAGCATTTGGAGAGCTTTCAGGACGGGAATCGAGCATGCATCTCCAACTTCTTCAAGGCAGAGCTGAGGCAGCCTAGTTTACACATTTTAATGCTTACTTGTTAGTTAGCATTTGATTTTGTAGTTTAATTAGTTAATTTGTTAATTAATTAATTGTTGTAATAATTAGTAAGCAGTTCGCTTATTAATTCGGTTATGTAATAATTAATTAGCTTGTTAGTTAGTTAGTTAGTCGGTTTGTATTATTTATTTGGACCCTCCGTCGAGAGGGCGAATTTTGTAATAAGTGTGCGTAAGTGTGTGCATGTCTTCCAACCCCCATTTATTTCTCCCTTTTACTTACCTGCTTTCAGTGGTTAGTTTTAGGTCATGTTTCAATTAGCATACTTATGCTTGCATGCGTGCATCCATTCATCTGTCTTGCATGCACCGGACTCGGCGTATCATACAAACTGCATTGTATTTCAATACCAAGTTGAATACATGTATCAATTGTTGCATCTCACATGACATCTTAGGATAGCCGAGCCTATTTCTAGTTGCATTTTGCATGTGTTGCATTAGCCATCTTTAACATGAACTAGGATCATGCATTGATTACTAACTAGTTCTCTGTTTTGGCTCAAAGTATACTGTAAGTGTTTACGCTTTAGCATACTGCATGTGTGTTATTGATTGCCATAAAAGCATGCTTGCCATGAGGCTATTTGCTTAAGTGTTTAAACTACCTGAATGCCTGTGGGTGAAGGTTGGATTGCTTGAATTGGAACAATTCGTTGAAATCCTCGATTTAGCCTACTTGCGAGTAGCAAACTTCCAAACCATTTTTCAACTAAACGGATATGCAATGTTTTGTTCCAAATTAGGCGATCTAGTCTATACTTGTTTTACTATGCGCATCACATAGTAATTCTAGCTAAATAAACCGGAATAAGAGCACATGTGTTTTCAAAAACAAGATATCATGCTTAGTACAGGCCGATCTTTGATCGGGCGAGCGGGGGTGCTCATAGATGACCTTTCCCAATCGTACCCAAGTTCCCGAGCCGAGGCAACTTTGGTGATGATGGACACATGGCCTTAGGCACGAGTCAGAGTTTCCTAAATTTCCCCAAAATAAAATATTTAGGTGGCGACTCTGTATCTGGCAAAGCAGTTCATGTTTGGCACTTCTTTACAAAAATTAGTTTTCCAAAATGATTTGCCGGATTTGGACTCTTTGGTGATTTATTGGTCTTGCATTGCACTTTGCGAGATCAGATTTAGAACCGTGACATTTGAGTCCGAACTATAGCAGCGAAAGCCTAATTCCTCGGCGCGTCTACAGTTTCTGGCGACTTGCTGGGGATTTAGAGAGCTTGACTTGAACTCATGATATCTTGTTTTGACTACACTTATGTGTTTCTTTGCATTGCATGTGCATTGGTGCGCCTAGGACACCATGTTTGTCGTATGCTATTCCTGAACGGTTTGCTGGAGGCTTGCTTGGAAAAGCGTGCCATAAGGCTGATCGGTTGCGGGCTCTGCCACGACGGGAACACAAACTCCGGTTTTTACCGGGGCACCCTTTTTGACCATTCGACCTAGTGCATATCGGAAACCGTGGTGACTATTCCAAGCTAGGACAGGTTGCTTACCCGATTATAGGTTGTTCGAAACCGCTGTGTGTGTAGTGAAACCCTAGCGCCTGACAAAATAGGACAGGGAAACCCTACCTCAACATAGGGGTGTTTTGGCTCTCATTTGCTTGCTATGTGCTTTTAAAGTATACCTCTACAGGGAGTGCGCATATCAGTATACAAGTCAAGGTATCAGGCCTGAGGGCATCAGTATTTTGGGGAATCAGTTTTACCTGAGGGTATCAGTTTACAGGCAGAATTTTGGGCAGAATTCAGTAAAGAGCACAGTCATGTAGCTATGCTTACATCTGTTTTGGTGAAATTGGGCTGAGATGCTGCCTGTTTTCTCTTTTGCTAGGTAGTCTTGGAACCGTAGCTTCAGAAGGCTCCGATATCCCCCAGGTACATTAGACTTGTGCTGATAGACTTTGTCAGGTCAGAGATTTAGTTCAAGGGCAAATCAGTGTTCCTTCGCCAGAGGCAAGGTAAAAAAGCCAGTCAGGCACAGATCACCAGTTCAACAGTCTCCGGATCAGCGGTCATTATCCACCTCACCTGTGCGTAGTTGGGCTGAGATATCTACTTCCACCTTAGAGAAGGAATACACACCTGTTCAGTCAGATCCGCAGTTTTCAGTTAATATGGAGGACAGGATGCGTCAACTCCAAGAGACCATGCAGGCCATGCAACAGGATGCTGCCCGTCAGGCAGAGTTTGCTGCACGCCAGGCCGAGGTTATGGCCCAACAAGTAGAGTTGATTGCTAGACTTCAGCAACAACAACCACCACAGCAAGCCGGAGCATCTGCTTCGCACCCAGCTCCACCTCCATCTACGGTTCCAATACCCGGGGAGGCGGCTCACGTCCAGGAAAATACGGACGTTCCGATAGGGCCAGTCCCACTGCCAATCCCACCTCAGCTGTTCAAAGAACCGGCTAATCCAGTGGACACGTCGTTTGAATTTGAGGTTGATCCGACCGCCTTGAAGGTCAGCGAGCTTGAAAAGCTATTCAAAAGAGCTCAAGACGTTAACGCCATTCCGGATATAGAGGATGGTTATACCGACTTAGCGGTGACATTACCGGATCGGTTCAAGATGCCACATATCGATCGCTTCGATGGCGTTGAAGACCCAATGGTGCACCTCCACCTATTTTTTGCTATCCTGAGGCCAATGGGTTTGACCATAGCCCAGAAGCTGTCACTATTCGGCCGAACCATGTCTGGGATAGCCACAATCTGGTATGCGAAATTGGAGAACTCTGTGAAACAGAATTGGGAAGAGATGGCTGAGGCCTTTATTGTTCAATACTCCTACAACACACAGATCGAGGTCACAACTCATGATCTTGAAGTCACCTGCCAAGAGCCAAATGAGGGTTTTTCATAGTTTGTGATGAGATGGAGAGCAAAGGCCTCGATGATGACTACAAGGCCTTCCGACAAGGATCAGATACGGATGGTTGTGCGCAACCTCTAGCCCAAGTTGATGCAAAAGATGATCGTCTTACCCCTTCCCACCTTTGCGGACCTACACGAGATTGGGGTACAGATCGAGGACGCTATAAAGCAGGGCCTTATTGACCAGGAGAAGGAGCAGCCTAGGAGGGCGTTTACCCACAGTTCAAATGCGACCACCAGTGGTGACGCAGCTACTAGAACTTCAGACGTGGGCATGGTCACCACCACCACACGAAAAACAGCCACCCCATTCACCAGTGTGTCCGGAACTAGCTCGCAAACAGCTAAATACCCACCTCGGGGCCAAATGGTGTTTACCCCACTGTACATGTCTTTATCAATGGCCCTGAGGGTCCTGATCAAAAAGGGGCATCTGAAGCCCCTGGAACCGCAGCCCTTACCAAAGAAACCCCCTCTCTCACATAACCCAGCTGACTACTGTGCCTTCCATCAGCGAGCTGGCCATGACACTGACATGTGCTTTATCTTCGCCATGAAATACAAGATCTGATCGACAACAAGGTCATTGCCGCACCAGTCTTGCAAAGTCTATCGTCACTTGATCAGTGAACTTGTGGGGGATAATGTGACCATGTGATCGGGGGATGAACCACATGCGGATGACGGTCGATTTACTCCAGATGTAGCGTATGGCACGCACTGTTTTGAGCATTTGCGAATGCTGTTTCTTTTACATTCTGGCTTGGGTATTGAGTCAATCCTGTTGTGTTGTTTTGAGTCTGCCTTTTTGTTTTGAGTCAGTCTTTTTGTTTGGGGTCTGTCTTGTTGTATTGAGTCAGTCCTATTGTATAGGAGTCGAGTGATTTTGGGGGTGTTACCTCGGATATCACTATTTTGTTTTGTTTTGTGTTTGTCTTTTCGCTTTCTTTTGAGTCTGTTTCTGCCACGGAGCCGGTTACACCAGAACATCTGAATGAAATAGCAGTAATTTTCACACTCTTGTGTTTGCTTCTACCTTGTGCCAGTTGTGCCAGAAGTTTTGAATGAGATGGCAGTATTTGACTGGAAACTGTCTTTTCTATGCTTTGAATTCATCGCGTCAACCTAAGTTTTTCAAAACTTTTTTTCGAACACTGTGGTGAAAACAAAGAGAAAGGAATTCCTCGGGTTTTGCAAAAATTTGATCAAGTGAGAGAAAGAGAGGCATGCTAAGCCCTTAATAAATGAGATCATGTTTGTTAATGTGAGTACTGGAAAGGATCCTGGCTTGATCCAGATTGGTTCTACACTGTCTTCCGTGCGAGCGATTAGTCGCTTTCTTAAAAGACTTCAAAACAATGTTTTGCGCGGTCCCGCGAAGACCAGTGTGGAATTGATTTTGAGATTGTGCAGCTTAGGATCGCTCTCAGCCTCGAGACTCGACCCCTTGTTTTCAAACCTTGAACTTGGATTCAGAACGTTCAATGGTCAACCACGATGTAAGGCCTGTGTGGCCGGATCAGAAGTGACCCTCAAATAAGAGGCAGGAAGGTCAGATCAAGGAGATCAGATTGATCAAAGGAAGCTTGCAAAGCTAGATCAGAAGCACCCCTCGAGCTAGGGGCAAAAATGTCAAATGTGCTCGAAGAGTAAAAAATTGGGACATTTCTCAAGCTAACGAAGATCGGCAAGAATGCCAAATCCCAGAAGGGAAGAAAGAAGAAAGTATTGTTGAAAGACAATCGATTTCCTATCCATAACACTAGGGGCAACTTCAGCCCCTATTGGATGGACTTCTACAGCATCAGCAAACATCAGCTATTCTCTTGGATTCAGATGGCTTCAAGATCTCAAAATCAATCAACATTGACAAAGCTACACTTTTACCCTTGAGAGGCTCGCTGGGCTAAAACCCGGAAGGGCGACCCAGGCAAAAGTTAGAGCAAGAAAAAGAAAAGGAAAAAAGAAAAAAAAAGAAGAAAAGAAAAGAAAAAAAGAAAAGGAGAAAAATGAAGAAAATAAAAAAAAAAAAAAACGAAGAAGAAGAAATGAAAAAATTGAAAAGAAAAGAAGAACATAGCTCGCAAGGTTGAAAACCCGGAAGGGCGGCCTTGGCAAAAGTTAGAGCGTAAAAGGAGAGGTTAATACCCGAGTGTACCTTACCCCGAACTACGTAAGGCTTGATTCCATGTTTGGGATACTTAGGCAACTTCATTCTGAAGTCCAGCCATAAACACTTCCAAATTGATTGTGTCCATACAATGGTTTTGATCATCTTTGTTTTCTTTGTATCCGAAAGTTTGGTTGTGATCGTCACTTTGAGGACTGATTACGGTGTGCTGCGGTGCAATTCAAACAAGGGGCAACTTTCTGTTGTCGTGCAGTGCCGTTCAGACAAGGGGCAATTTTCCATTGTTTTGGATCTGAGGTTGTGCATCTCAAGAGTAAGTTCCATGTTGGTCGAGCAGTGGCCATTTGTAAAAATAGTTTTTGAGAATTTTTAATGAGGTTAACTAATTCTCTCAAAAATTATTCCATTTTTCCAAAACTGGACCATTTCTTGGACCCAAAAAAGGAAAATTTTCAGTGCTCATAGCCTGACTTGCATGATTTTAAATCAAAAAGTTGAACAAGTATGTTAATCTAACTCTCATATTGATTAAAATTGTTTTAGTGGAAAGCCAAAACAAAAAATGGTCGAAATGATGAACTAGGGGCACAGTTAAGTCAGGTGTTCCATCTTTTCCCTATTGTCACCACACTTGCCAGAAAGGGCACTGCATTTACCAGAAAAGGGCGCCACTGAAGCTAACAGAAAAGGGCTGAAAGCTCTCAACACCCTCCAAGCAGCAAGGTATCAAGCTAAGTGCAAGGCATAAACTGGAATGGATCAAGATATTCCACTCCCTCATCTGGATGGATTTGATCATGTCCAAACTCCCCAGCAGAGTGTCGTTAGCCAATGTCAGCTGTAGATTGGTTACACACCTAGTTGTAGCGCAACCCCTCTGTGGGAAAGTTCACTATTGTGAGCAGAAGAAAGAGAATCTAGCAAAATGCTAAGGGTAGGAGCCCACAACTTCCTGTTTATCCATCAACCACCTAGGGGAGGGATAAAAAAAAATGAGAGATTAAAAAATAGAGAGATGTGCATTGAAAGAAAAAGTGAGAAAAGGGCTTTTTTTAGAAAAGCAGAGCCTGAGGGCCGAGTGATGTGAGAAACACAAATAAGAAAGGGTGGGAAACAATACTCGAAGAAACTGGGCTCCCCGTCAACCGAGATATCTCTTGCTTTTGGAACACATCCGAGTGTTGTGTTGTGTTGTGTTTGTCTTCATTCTTATTTTGAGTCGTTTCGAGTGTCAATAGATGTGTTTAGGCTGTTTTACCTTTGTTTTCTGTTGTTGAGTCGTGGTGCGCTGTGTTCAGTCGTAGGCTCAATACCCAGTTGAAAACTTATTCTCACTCTCAATCTCAAAATAAATCGTTTTGTGCTCGGAGTGCTGTGCCATTCTCCACATTTGTGCAAAACAAGATTTGTTCTTTCATAAAGCTGCGAGGTTCAACCCAGGTCATGTGAGAACAGTAAAACTAGGACCTATCTGAAGCTATTTAGGTTCCAGGCTGTAAAGCAAAAGAAAAGAGGGAAAAGTTGGAGCATCTGAGTTTGTTTCAACTTCTGCAAGTTCCATCACTACATCCTGTATGTTCAGAATGAGCTATGTGTTCAGAGTGAACAGTGTGTTGTATGAGCTGTGTGCCGAATAAACCGAGTACTGCGTTATGAGCTGTGTGTTCAGAATGAGCAGTGTGCTGTACGAGCTGTGTGTTCAAAGTAAACAGAATACTGTGTTGACTGCCTCAAGCCAGAATGGAGATCAGAAGTGCTCTTCCGAATATCATTCCTTGCCAGAAGCATCTCAGTTGTGAATATGATCAGAAAGAAAAACGACATTTGTGGTTTCTGCGTGCAAAAGTTACCCCTTATCAGCATTTCGGAACCTTTGTGCTGTGAGTTGAAGGTAAGCGTTCGAAGAACACAAGGGGAGATCTCCGTCAGAGTAGAGCGGTTCACCGCCCCTCACCCCTTGAGGTGGTTTCTAAAACGCTGCTTTGTTCGTTTATTGCATTCCTTTAACATCTCACATTGTATTGCATTCTACCTATCAGGTTTCTTTCATGCGCGGTACTGTATGTACTGTTCATTCAGAGGAGTTCCGGTTCAGTTTGACTGATACCTTTCTCCTCTCGCGTTTGGCGCGCGTTTGGATAGCTTTCTCCTCTCGCGTTTGGCATGCGTTTGGACCTACCCTTTTCTCTCTTGCGTGTGCTACGCTGAGAGGTTTTTCCCTTTCCTCTCTGGCGTGTGCTACGTTGAGAGATTTTCCCTTTCCTCTCTTGCGTGTGCTACGTTGAGAGGTTTTTCCCTTTCCTCTCTCGCGTGTGCTACGCTGAGAGGTTTTTCCTTTCCTCTCTGGCGTGTGCTACGCTGAGAGGTTTTCCCTTTCCTCTCTGGCGTGTGCTACACTGAGAGGTTTTCTCTTTCCTCTCTTGTTGCGTGTGCTACGCTGAGAGGTTTTCCTTTTCCTCTCTGGCGTGTGCTACGCTGAGAGGTTTTTCCCTTTTCTCTCTCGCGTGTGCTACGTTGAGAGGTTTTCCCTTTCCCCTCTGGCGTGTGCTACAGTAAGAGATTTTCCCTTTCCTCTCTGGCGTGTGCTACGCTGAGAGGTTTTTCCCTTTTCTCTCTTGCGTGTGCTACGCTGAGAGATTTTCCCTTTCCTCTCTGGCGTGTGGTACGCTGAGAGGTTTTCCCTTTTCTCTCTGGCGTGTGCTACGCTGAAAGGTTTTCCCTTTCCTCTCTTGCGTGTGCTACGCTGAAAGGTTTTTCGCTTTCCTCTCTGGCGTGTGCTACATTGAGAGGTTTTCCCTTTCCTCTCTTGCGTGTGCTATGCTGAGAGGTTTTTTCCCTTTCTCTCTTGCGTGTGCTACGCTGAGAGGTTTTTCCCTTTCCTCTTTCACGTGTGATACGCTGAGAGATGTTGCTTTCTCCTCTCCTGTGTAGACGTTGTTCCGTTTGAGACTTTGGGTGTTCCCAGTAGTCGCTTTTGGCCTTCTCCGCGTGAGACGCAGTGAGAATTGTATAATTTTCTTGCATCCTTTCTGCATGAGATGTAGTTTGGTTCGTATTTACTTGCTTATGTACGAGTTTGCTGTAGCATTCCTTTGCATAATATTCGCTTAAAATGTTGCATTTATTTCACATAATTGCTTCATCACAGCTTTCTTTGCATAATCATAAGTTATGCTCTTGCATATTGTGTTGCATTTTGCATTATGCCCCTGAACTACGCTGGTTTGATTCCTTGCAAAGGGATACGTAGGCAGCCTGCGGGCGCAACCATTTATTTATCTGTTTTTTGTTTGTTTGTCCAAGTCTTCGGCCTTGTCAAAAATGGGTCGTCTCTGGGCTTTGACATTCACTCAAGTCATTTCATGACTTCCGAGCTCTGTCAAAGAGGGGCAACTGTAGACACCCCATTTTTGACCACCCTTAAGACTTGGGCGCTATCGATGGTTTCTTTGGTGGTGAATGTTGTGCAGTGCAAGGGTTCGATTTATTCGGCAAGGAGAGAGTCAAATCCCAACTTCACACCCCTTTTGGGACCAAAACTATTTTGAATGGTTTTTAGACCTTAAAACCCTCTCTTTCAAAACATTTTTGAAAATAGGTTCCTACGATGTCCCGACGCTCGCATTTTGTTTAATGTCGCGCCTTTCGGTAAACTGAGCAAGGACAAAGTGGAAATGAATGAAAGAGAGATGAACTCTTTTGAAAAATCTTTCAAAACACCTTGTTTAGGGGTTTGGAGTTGAAGAAAAGAGGAGAGGAGAGAAGAAAACAAGTTTGGGAGAAGTTCGGCATGAATCCGGGTAGGATCGAAATTGAGCGGTTTCACCAAAATAGGCATAAATTTTTTCATAGTTAGAATTTTGATGCAAGGCTACCACCATTGGAAAGCTTACTTCCGGGGCTTCAATTTGGACACAAGAATGACCTAAAAAGGAGTCCAGATGAAGGAGATATGCTCGTTTGAAGTTGGACCTACAGAGCACATTTTCTCTGCCGGCCACCGGTGAAGGGTGCCGGCCATGGATGATGCAATGCCGGCCACCAGTGATGGCCGGCCGGCCAACAATGTCAAAAATTAGATGTTTTGCAGATCTTTTACCTCCAGCTGTTATGCACAGCCCCCCAGCTCAGATATTTTGACCAAAAGCTTTGAATTGCTATATATGAAGCAAAATATCTCATATTCAAGGGAGAACTTCTTGAGCAAGTTTGGGAGCCTCTCTCTCTAGAATTTTCAGACCAAAATCTCTGCCTCTCTCTGTATAGTTCACTGTCTCTTCCCCTTTTGTGCATAGAAGGGTATAGAAGTAGAGAAACATAACTAGTTTGCCTAGGCATCCTTCATCAAAGTTGCATATCCATGGGTTGAGGTCTCTTGGAACTAATTTTTGGGCTGATAAAAGGTCATTTGAGCCAAGAAAGAGGCCCTTTTGCTGCTGTGCTACAAGGGTAAGCACCTCTTCTCTTTTGTATTTGTTTTGCACACTTACTTCACCATCTTTGCACACTACTTTGGGGCTATTTTTTGGGGGTGGTGTTGAACTACAAAAACCTCTGTTTTTCCTCTGTTTTTCAGTCGTAAAAGTCTTGGTTTGTGCCTTGGTTGGCTAGGGGGTTGTCCTCCCTTTTGCTCCTTGGCTTGTAAGGCCATGTGAGCTAACTTTCAAATTTTTCAAACAACTTCTTTTTTGGCCTTAGAACCACTGAAATTCAGAGGATTTTCAGTGATAAAAACCCTGTTTTGAGGGCCCAAATAGGAGAGGGTGGTCCCCTCTCCTCTTGTCTTGCTTGCTAGTGTTGATGAACAACCAAATGAGCATGTGTTTTTACTTCTTTATGGCTTTGTTTAGGATCATTTTTGTCACTTATTAGACCTGCCATAACTCTGTTTTTGGCTGTCTTGGTCATGTCTTGCATGCTTATTGCACTTGTAGAGTAAATCCTCTTTGCTTGCCTTGTTAGCCTTACAGAGTAGCATGCTTTTGTGGCTTGTGTTAGCTCTTTTCAAGCATGTGTTTTGTGACTTTTAGGACATGTTATAACTCTGATTTTGATTGGTGGGCTCACTCCTTGCGTGGTTTATACACTAGTAGTATATTTCTCACAAACTAGTCTTGTATGCTTCATGAAGTAGCATGCATTTCTAGCATGATTTGATTCTATTTCAGCATGTTTTTGGTGATGTTTTGCCATGTCATACCTTTGTTAAGGTTTGGTTTGGTTGGCCCTTGCATGCTCCATGCACTTGTAGTGCAATTCCATGAGTGTGACTGTTGCCATGTTTCGCATGTTTGCCATGAGGCTATCTGTTTGAATGATTAACTGCATGAATGCCTGTGGATGAAGGCTTTGTTGCTTGAATTGGAACAATTCACCAAGTGTGAGTTTTAAGCCCACTTTGCGAAGTGGCAAATCATCATGTTTTAAGCTCACTTGAGGGTGGCAAATCTGCGTTTCAGCCCACTTGAGGGTGGAAATTTCAAACCATTTTCGAAAACAAACATGAGTTGAATTGTTCCAAGTCTTGCGATTTTAGTCTATACTTGTATGTGCGCATCACATAGTAAGTTAGCCAAGAACTGGATTAGAACACATGTGTTTATTAAACAACATATCATGCTTAATAGAGGCCGATCTTTGATCGGGCGAGCAGGGGTGCTCATTTCAGGACTTTCCCCTCTCGTACCCAAGTTTCCGAGCCGAGGCAACTTTGGTGATAACGGACATGTGGCCTTTGGCACGAGTTAGGGTTTCCTAAATTTCCCAAAAATAAAATATTTAGGTGGCGACTCTGTAATCTGGCAAAGCAGTCCAGTTTTGGCATTATTTGATTTAAAATCTGATTTTCCAAAATGATTTGCCGGATTGGACTCTTTGGTGTTTATCAGTCTCACATTGCACTTTGTGAGATTAGATTCAGAACCGTGACAGGAGTCCGAACTGTAGGAGACCAATTCGCGCTATCTCCGAAAGGGGGGGCGCGCGAAGAAAGTCAACTTCACAGTTTCTGGTGACTCTGTTGGGGATTTAGAGAACTTGACTCGAACTCATGATATGTTGTTTTGTTTACATTTATGTGTTTCTTTGCGTTACATTTGCATCAGTGCGCCTAAGTCACAGTGTTTGCCATATGCTATTCCTGAGCAGTTTGCCAGAGGCTTGCTTGGAAAAGCGTGCCATAAGGCTAACCAATTACGGGCTCTGCCACGATGGGAACACAAACCTTGGATTTAGATCACCGCTGTACCATTTGATCCTCCTTTCACTTCTCGGTGTTAAGAGTGAGAGGTATATTACGTGGTCTTGCTGAGGCACCCTTTTTGACTAATCGACCTAGTTGCATATCGGAAGCTATAGAGATTATTCCAAACTAGGACAGGTTGCTCACCCGAATGCAGGATTGTTTGAAACCGCATGCGTGCGTAGTGAATCCCTAGTTCCTGACGAAATTAGGATAGGGTAACCTTACCCCTTCATAGAGGTGTTTTGGCTCTCAATTAACCGGTATGTGCGTTACAGTGAAATTGTACAGGGATGTGCATATCAGTTGCCAAGTTGGTATCAGTTTTGGGGCAGAATTCAGTAAAGTGTACAGTCATTCAGCTATGCTCATATCTGTTCTGGTAAAACCAGGCTGAGATGTTGTCTGTTTTCTCTTTTGCAAGGTAGTCCTGGAACCATAGCTTCAGAAGGCTCCGATATCCCCCGGGTACATTGGCCTTGTCTTGATAGACTTTGTCAGGTCGGAGATTTAGTTCAAAGACAACAGTGTTTCCTTCGCTGAGGCAAGGCAAAGAAAGGCCAGTCAGGGCTCACCGGTTCAACTGATCTGACAGTCACCAGTCACATCACCTTTGTTCAAACTCAGCAGACCGTGATGGCACAAGGTCCGGAAAAAGTTGTGGTCATGATAGCGGCATTAAACCAGGGAATCGCTAGGCAGGATGAGACCAATGCCAAAATGCAATGCCTATCTGGGGCACCCACCACACATCTAATCTCGGGACCCCAACCGAACTTTGACCCACTTTCACCAGCTGATGATTTGCATGGTCCGGATCCCCGAGAAGGGTTGGCTCTAGCTTGAGTTTTCAAACCCCTTGTGCAGCCTAATGAGAGGCTTTATTCCCTTGATATTAATGAGCTCAACCCGACCTCATTAAAAATTGCTAGCCTTGAGAAGCAATTAAAAAAGGCACAGGGCCTTAACTCCGTTCCCGACATTGAGGATGGGTATAATGAGGCTGGCGTACGACTCCTAGACAAATTCAAAATGCCACATATTGACCGTTTCGACGGGTCTGGAGATTCTATGGTACATATCCGGCTTTTCTTGGACGTTCTGAAACCGATGGGTCTAACTAAGCCTCAGAAACTCTCTCTGTGTGGAAGAACCTTGTCGGGCATAGCAGCCACTTGGTACGCCAAGTTGGAGGATACAGTGAAGCTGAACTGGGAAGAGTTGGCTGAGGCCTTTGTCGATCAGTACTCTTATAATACCCAAGTTGAAATAACCACTCAAGACCTTGAAGCAACCCACCAGAATCCTGCAGAGTCTTTTGTGGAATTTGTTGCAAGATGGAGAGCAAAGGCAGCACAAATGACAAATCGCCCTTTTGAGAGGGACCAAGTGCGAATAGTGGTGCAGAACCTTGAGCATGATATGTTGCAAAAGTTAATAGTCACTCCACTATTCACTTTCAAAAGTTTGCATGAATTGGGGGTTTAGATCGACGATGCGTTCAATAGGGGGATTATTCCCAGAACAAGTGAACCAACAAGGAGGGTGATTTCCGGGAGTACGAATGCTGGTAGTAGCACTATTCCCAAACCCAATGAAATTAACACTATCCTCATTTCTAAAACTGCCGACCCGTTTGCCAATCCAAACCCACAAACATTCGGCGTAACCCGAGTTCATGGCAGAACTTTCACCCCTATCTATATGAGCCTAACCAGGGCACTAAAAGTCCTGATGAAAAGAGGGTATCTCAAACCCCTTGATCCTCATCCTCTGCCTGACCCACTCCCTGCCAGACATAACCCCACTAAATACTGCGTTTATCATCAGCAGCGCGGTCATGGCACCGATCGTTGCTACCGCCTTCGTCATGAGGTCTAGAATCTCATCGACAACCAAACGATAGCTCCACCTCAAAACCCCAAGGACCAAGTACCTCTTCCACGCCTCAATCTAATCCATACATCGCCATCCACCTACAACCCCAGCATATACACCACCCCGGCCCATCTCCCTAAGCCTGAGGTGTTTATCCCAGAAAGCATGGACTTATGCATGATGGATGCACTTGAACCCCAATCATCTCAAATCCATGAACCCACTACTTCTGAGCTGATGAGAATGATTGAAGATCTTCAGAGAATAGTGGCAAATCTAGCCTTTAGGATATCGGCTCCATCATCGACCACATTACATATCGAGAATTTCATGTCAAAAGGCTCTCCAATCTTGGGGCGGGTTGCATTGGAAGTAGGCCAATCCCTTGGCAAAGTGGAGGCAAATGGCAAGAACAAGGTAGGGGCAGGCATTGGTCCCTTTGAACACCTTCAGTGGGCTGTTGAGGCTTTGAAGGCTGAAGGGCCGAACAAACAGCAAGTGCTCGCAGTTGTTGCAAAGACTGTGGATGACACTTTTGTCACTCAAGTTGGGGGCAGTTTGAATCAAGGGGCAAGCCGGAAAAAAGGGATGTCGTACCAGAAACACCATTTTCAGCTTCAATCCTATACTCAGAAGAGATCATCAAACCCAGTCAGCACCTACAAATCCCTTTGCCGGTACATCCAATACAACCTCACAACATGCAAAGTACCCACCCTGAGGCTAGAGGGTCTTCAATCCCCTCTACATGACTTTGTCCAAAGCTCTCCAAATCCTCGTTGGACAAGGCCATCTCAAACCCCTTGAGCCTCGGCCTCTCCCGGATCCCCTTCCAGCTAAGCATGATCCAGCCAAGTACTGTGCCTTCCATCAACAAACTGGTCATGGCACTGACATTTGTTTTCATCTTCACCATGAAATACAAGATCTGATTGATAACGAGGTCATCGTTGCACCAGGTCCTACAAAGTCTATCGGCACCAGATCGATGAACTTGGAGGATAATGTGATTATGTGATCGAGGGATGAACCACATGCTGATGGTGCTCATTTTTACTCCAGATATGGCAGATGACACGTACTGTTGTGAGTAATATGCAAATGTTGGTTATTTTACCTCCTGACTTGGGTATTGAGTCAGTTTTGTTGTGTTATTTTGAGTCTATCTTGTTGTATCGAGTCAGTCCTGTTCTATTAGAGTCAGGTGATTTCGGGGGTGTTAACTCGCGCATCACTTTCTTGTTTTGTGTTTGTTTTTTACATTCTTTCTTTTGAGTCTGTTTCTGCCATGAAGCCAGTTGTGCCAAAAGATCTGAATGAAACGACAGTGCTTTTCGCCTACTTTTTTGTGCCTTGAAATCATTGCAATGACCAAAGTTTTTCAAAACTTTTTGAACACTGTAATGAAAACAAAGATGAAGGAATTCCTCTGGATTTGCAAAAATTTGATCAATTGAGAGGAAGAAAGGCAAGCTAAGCCCTTAATGAATGAGATCATGTTTGTTAATGTGAGTACTGAGAAGGATCCTGGCTTGATCCAGATTGGTTCTACACTGTCTTCATGAGCGACTGGCCACTTTCTTAAAGGGTTTCAAAAAAAATGTTTTGCGTGGTCCTGCGAAGACATGCGTGGAATTGATTTTGAGATTGTGCAGCATAGGATCACTCTCAGCCTCAAGACTCAACCCTTTTTGCTTTCAAACCTTGAACTTGGATTCAGAATGTTCAATGGTCAACCACAATGTGAGGCTTGTATGGCTAGATTTGAAGTAGCCTATGAACTAGGGGCAATAAGGTCATATGACATCAAAGGTGGCCCACCAGGCCAGATTTGAAGCAACCCTCGAACTAGGGGCAAGAAGGTCAGATGTGATCAAAGGAAGCTTGTAAAGCTAGATCAGAAGTAGCCCTTGAACTAGGGGCAAAAATGTCAGATGTGCTCAAAGATTCAAAAGATGGATCATTCTGCAAACCAATAAAGGCTGGCAAGAAAGCCAAATTCTAGTAGTTGGAAGAAGAAAGTATTGCTGAAGGACAACCGAGTTCCTATCTATAGCACTAGGGGCAAATTCAGCCCCCATTGGATGGACTTCTATATCATCAGCGAACATCATCCATTCTCCTATATTTAGATGGCTTCAAGAACTCAAAACCATTCAACATGGACCAAGTTAAACTCTTTTATCCTTGAGAGGCTCGCTGGGCCAAAAACCCGGAAGGGCGACCCAGGCAAAAGTTAGAGCAGAGAAAAAGAAGAAAAAGAACAAAAATGAAAAAAATGAAGAAAATGAAAGGAAGAAAAAGAAAAAGAAAAGAAGAAAGAAATGAAAAAAAGTAAAGAAATGAAAAGAAAAGAAAAACAGAGCTCGCAAGGTTGAAAACCCGGAAGGGCAGCCTTGGCAAAAGTTAGAGCACAAAAGGAGAGCGTCAACACCCAATTGAACCTTAACCCGGAACTACATACGGCCTGATTCCCGTCTTTGGGATACGTAGACAACTTCATCCTGAAGTTCGGCCCCAACCATTTTCAGCCTACTTGGCTCATCCATGTTAATTGGCTTATCCTGGTTCAAACTCGGCTATCTTTTCCATGTGCAAATTGGCTCAGCTTCATTGAAAATCGGACTGTCCTATTCTATTACAAGATTCAGCTACAAGACAATTCAAGTTCAGATCTGAGGTTGTGCATCTCGAGAGTAGATTCTGTGTTGGCTGAGCAATGGCCATTTGCAAAAATAGTTTTGAGGATTTTTAATGAGCTGACTAATTTTCTCGAAAATTATTCATTTTTTTCCCCAAACTGGACCATTTCTTGGACCCAAAAAAAGAAAATTTTCAGTGCTCATAGCCTGACTTGCATGATTTCAATCAGAAAATCGAGCAAGTATGTTAATCTAACTCTCATATTGGTCAAAATTATTTTAGTAGAAAGCCAAAACAAAAAATGGTCAAAATGATGAACTAGGGGCATAGTTGAGTCAGGTTGTCTGTCTTTTCCCCATTATCAATGTATTCGTCAGAAAGGGCACAACTGAAGCTAACAGTAAAGGGCCGAAAACTCTCTCATCCTCCAAGTGGCGAGGTATCAAGTCAAGTGTGAAGCACGAACTGGAAATGGAGTGGGATATTCGATTCCCTCATCTGGATGATCACACTCAAATTGGTATCTGACCCGGAATGGGGATGTAGAAAACATGATGTATGTGAGACCAATCAATTGTATACCTAGCCGGTGGGACATGCAATAACTCACCTCGATCAAGCTAAGCCAGGGATGTCGTCAATCGATGTCAGTTGCGGATCTGCTGCACATCCTATCGCATCACAACCCTTCTATGGAAAAGCTCGCTGTTGCGAGTGAAAGAAGGAGAATCTAGTAGAATACTAGGGGCAAGAGCCCACAACTTCCTATTTATCCACCAACCACCCAGGGGAGGGATAAAAAATAAGAGAGATTGAAGAATAGAGAGATATGCGTTGAGAGAAAAAGTGAGAAAATAACTTTTTCTGAAAAATAGAGATTGAGTGCCAAAGTGATGTGAGAATCACAAATGAGAAAGGGTGGGAAACAATACCCGAAGAAACAGGCTCCTCGTGAGCTGAGAGGTCTCCCACTGTTGGAACACATTCGCTTGTTGTGTGTGAGTTTTGTTTGTCTCGATTCTTGTTTTGAGTCGTTTTGAGTGTCAATAGATGTGTTTAGGTTGATTTACCTTTGTTTTCCTTTGTTGAGTCGTTTTGGCTGTGGTCAGTCGTAGGCTCAATACTCGGTTAAGAACTTATTCTCACTCTCAATTTCAAAAAATCGTTTTGTGCTTAGAGTGCTGTGCCGTTCTCTACATATGTGCAAAACAGAATTCCTTCTTTCATAAACTACAGGGTTCAACCTAGGTCATGAGAGAACAATAAAACCAGGACCTATCTGAAGCTACATAGGTTCCGAACTGCAAAGCAAAAGAAAAGAGGGAAAATTTGGAGCATCGTAGTGTGTTTCAACTTCGGCAAGTTCCAAGACTACATTCCAGGTGCACGTTCTCAGGCCTCGCCTTTCTCTGAAGTATGAGTGTATCTCGACCCCAAGCTTAAGCCTGCTTCAAGTCAGAATGGCAGTCCAAGCAGCGCCCGTGGTTTTTACATGCAGATGTTACCCCTCGCCAATATGAACAAGATGTGTCCTTTTTGAGTTAAGCACATTGCAAAGTTCTCTGAGAGGTAAATCGGAGGCGCCAAAGCACATATTTGCTGCCCCTCTAGTGCATAGAATGTGCATTTTCATATACACTTATGTTGCATGCGTGCCGCACATCGTTTATGATTTATGGATAGAATATGCTGTCAATATTGCATAGAACATGCCTCTAATCATGCATAGAATATGCTCTTGTTTCTTGCATAGAACATGCTTTCAATTAACATCATGCATCTATCGTACAATAATCTTACTCAATGCATCTATTTCACAATCTCATATCACTCGCACTGTCTTGTGCACTTTGTGGTTGTGTGCCACTCGCACTGTCTTGTGCACCTTGTGGTTGTGTATCACTCGCACTGTCTTGTGCATTATTTGGTCTAGGAGACCTTAAAATCATGCGTTTACACTCGTGCTTTCTTGCACATCGCACCTTTTTGTGCAGTTTACACTTACGCTTTCTTGCGTATCGCACTGTCTTGTGCATTTCATTACATGCTCCTATACTTGCATAGAAAATGCTTGTATCTCTTGCATAGAACCTGCTCGTGCTCTTTTGCGCACCCTACCTGCACTTGTTAGGGCATTGCTCGCGCTATTTTGCGCACTTTACCTGCACTTGTTAGTGCATTGCTCGCGCTATTTTTCGCACCTTACCTGCACTTGTTAGTGCATTGCTCGCACTATTTTGTACAACTTACCTGCACTTGTTAGTGCATTGCTCACGCTATTTTGCGCACCTTACCTGCACTTGTTTGTGCATTGCTTGTGCTATTTTGCACACCTTTCCTGCACTTGTTTGTGCATTGTATCGCACTGTTTTGTGCACCTTGCATCGCACTGTTTTGTGCACTTTGCAAATTGCACTGTTTTGTGCATTCACATCTGTTTCGTGCATTCACCTGCATCGCACTATCTTGTGCACTTGTATAACACTGTTTTGTACACCCTTTATTGCACTATCTTGTGCGCCCTCACTCGCACTGTCTCGTGCGCTTGCATTGTGCTACCCTGCGTATTCACCTTTCATATTGCACTGTCATGTGCATTTCACCCTTCATCGCACTATTTTGTGCATTTCAAATCACTCGTATTATCTTGTGCATTCACTCTTGCATCGCACTGTCTTGTGCACCTATATGGCACTGCTTTGTGCATTCATGCGGCTTCGCACTATTTTGTGCACTCTCTGGTCTAGGAGACCTTAAATCCTCTAAAGGTGCACTTCCTTTGGTGGTTGTCGTGCCCGAATGACTTTCAGTGGTTTGGTATAGCCACTTGCCTGTGTTTGCGGTGAGTTCTTAGGAGATTAATTGAGACAGTGGAAACTAGAGTTCGAATGGCGATGCCTAGAACACAAAGGTTTAAAATTTCCGAGACTAAAGTCTGGTTTAAATACCTAGGGGTGTATCATCGGCTTGAAATCTGTATGGTAGCCCCATAGGTTGAGGTAGCGTGTATGCTCCTCAATTCTGGATACTGAACCAACCTAGTCTGTCACCCTATTGGAGAATAGGGAAAGCTGCGACCATAGTCAGGGAGAAAAGTAGTACCTGCGGTTTGGAACCACAATCAAAAGAGGAAGATCCCTAGCAGCATGAGGTGAGTCATCACCAATTGCCTCTGTGAGGTACCTTCACTCCCTAGCTGTCTATTGTATTGCATATAGCATTTATCGCATGCATCTATTGCATTATCCATCTTATCGCCTGCATCATTTCCATGTTATGTGCTCATACATTTCCTTCGTTGAAGCATGGTTCTGTGATAAGGTGTACGCCCTTATTCCACTAAGAGAATTGTGGTCTGAGGGTTTCGGCACCTTTTTCTATGTTAGACGTGGTCTGTTTTGTGTCCATGAATTTTCTAGGCAAGATGTGGTTCGGCTTGCGCCTTATTCACTGCATCTATTGCATCCACTGCATTGTTGTTTGTTTTGTTGTATTCAACATTTAGGATCATGATCTTTCCTCAGCAGATCATTCCTCACTTATATCATGCCACCCAATTACTTGTATTCTTTCTGTGAAACACATAGTTCTACTTATGCACACACCTATCCCACTAAGAGAGTTGTGGTTTGAGGTTTCCCGCACCTTTTCTATGTTAAACGTGATTTGATGTTGTATCTCCATCCCTTTATGATATTTGTGTGGTCTTGCACTGCTTGTGGTTTGATAATTCAATTACATTGTATACCATGTGCATTGTTTCGATGCATTGCATATCGTCTGTTTTGTTATATTGCGTATCATTTTGCATTCTGCCCCCTGAACTACGCTGGTTTGATTCCTTGTAAAGGGATACGTAGGCAGCCTGCTGGCGCAACCATTTGTTTCTGCATTTGCATTTTGTTTATTTGTCCAAGTCTTCAGCCATGTCAAAAATGGGTCGTCTTTGGGGTTTGACATTCACTTCCCTCATTTCATGACTCCCGAGCTCTGTCAAAGAGGGGCAACCGTAGACACCCCATTTTTGACCATCCTTAAGACTTGGACGTCATCGTTTGAACACCCGGTGATTATGCTCGCTCATGTTCATTTTGAGTCTTTGAAGGTCTCGGCTGAGCGCCTTGCCTTGGAGCCTCTCAACTTGTTTGTTTTGTGCTTGGTTGTGGACCAAGAGCTTGTTTCTTTGAATCTGGAGGAGAGGATGGCTTGTCGGCCATCCGTAGTGTCCATCGGCCATGGCTTGTGCCTGCCGGCCATCAGTGGTGGCCGATCGACCACTACTGATGGTTGATGACCATTTTTCTCATTTTTCAGATATTTATTTGCTAGTTGGTGCCAGCTGTTGATCACTGAGTGTATCCTCCATACATGTGTATGGAAGGATGAAGCCAAGCTTTTGGCTTATTTTTCTATATAAGGGGAGGTCCCTCCCCCATTTTGAGGGTTCAGAAATTTTAGGAGCAAAATTTCCCCTCTCTCTAGAACTCTCTCTAAAACTCTCTCTCTCTCTCTCTCTCTCTCTCTCTCTCCTTATTTTAGGCTTAAAAGTGGGAATTCTCTACATATTTGCCTACAACTCCTTGACCAAATACCTTCATCTTGGAGCTGAGGTCCTTGGAGGTCCTATTTGAGGTCTAAAGCTTGGTTTTAGCTCAAAATTGTGCCTGTTTTGCAGCTGTGCTTCAAGGGTAAGAACTTAACTCTTTTAAGCTTTGTTTTAGTTAAGTGCTTAGCCATCTTTTTATGCTACTTTGATGCTGGTTTTAACCTCTAAAAACTCTAATTTTAAGGTTTTAAAATGGTGGTTTAAGCCTTGTTTGGTTGGGGGGTGGTTCTCCCCCCACCCAAATTCCTTTTGCTCTTTGGGTTGCAAAGCCTTTTGAGTCACCTTTCAAATTTTGAAACAACCTTTTCTTGGCCTTTTAACCACTGAATTCCAGGGGAATTTCAGTGGCAAAAAGTTGGTTTTGAGGACCAAAATGGGAGGGGGTGGTCTCCTCTCCTCATGTCTTGTTTGCATGTGTAGTTGGCCTAAGAGGTGAGCATGTTTTTCTACCCTTTTGGGACTCCATCTCAGCATGTTTTTGCTAATGTTTTAGCATGTTTTAAATCTGTTTTGGTTGGTCTTGGTCATATGACTCATGCTTTGTATGGTTGTAGTGTAAATGGCCTTTACTAGCTTTGTGTTTTGAGGCCCCTAGCATGCTTTGCTTGAGTTATTTGCATGATACGACATCATTTGGTATGTGATTTTAGAGCATATATCTCTGTCACACTCACACATTTCACTTCTTCATTGCTTTTGAGGGTTGTGTATTGTGCCTTGTTTGTAGGTTAACATGTGTGCATGTTTTCCTAGTCTTTTGAGCTTCTATCTCAGCATGTTTGGACCATTGTTTTGGCATGTTTAAGCTCTGTCCAGAGCTGGTTTGGTCATTTGAGCTTGATAATGCATGCCTCTAGTGTAATGCTCTTCACTAGTTTTATGCTTTTGGCACTTAACATGTTGTGCATGTGTTGCTTGCATGTTTTAGCATTATTTGTCATGCCACTTCAGCACTGAAATTCTACAACCTCCATCATTTCTTCAGTTTTAATTTTCTTTGAGGGTTGGTTGGCCTTAGGGTTGTGTTTAAGCTTGAGATAGAGCTTATGCTCAATGGCTTTAACTCTCTTTTGAGGGTTCCTCCTAGCCAAAGGCATGAGCTTTCTCATGTCTTAAACCATCCTTTGGTTGACCCCTCTCCAACTAGAGGACTTTCACATTGGACTTAATCGGTTGAAGGACTAATTGGTAATGTAAAATGTGTAAACAAAATGAGCAAAGTAAAACATGAACAAGATAAGCATTTGTGTTGCATTGCATGTGTTTGGATCGGATGTTAATCCAAACACAGGAAATGTGGGACGTTTCATACTCAAAGTGATGAAACGTGTCACGCTTCTTGGTCACCATCACCCTTGATCATGCATGATAGGGTGGTGGTCCTTCGAGTCTTATTTGTGCATTCATTGACTTTGTACAAGCTTGACTCTTTGGCCATCATGCATTGAAAATGCTTGATTGGTGCCTTGAGTGCCAAGAATTACACTCCTTTGAGCTTGAGAAATGACAAGGAGAGTAATGGTACATATATTGTGTGAGAATACACTGCTTTGCCTCTGTTTGCTCTCTATTGCAGCAAAAGGGAGAATTCCAAGAAAAGGGAGAAATCTCAAACTAGTACGTGGATATTTCGTTCGCGGGAAACTGTCAAATGGCACCCATATAAACGTAGCCTATACAAGCACTACTATTTCCCTTTGACAGATATTTTGTTTGCGGGAATCTACACCCATATATATGCGCGTTTTTTGGGACTTTCAACCTGGATACATAGGCCAAATTGATTTGGTGATACACACATCATTCCCATATTCACCCTTTTTTTTCTCAAAATCATATACGCTTTCAATGTATTAAATGAGCAACAATGTTCAATGCACATGGATGAGAAATTAGTTTTAATTCACCTAATTCTCATACAATTTCTACAACACTCATAGCTATCCTGTACTGATAGCCCAAAATAGATATTTCTAAACAAAAAAATAAATTTTATTAAAAATACACTTTTTCAAAATCTCAAGATGGGTGTGCTATTACATATCCAACTCCTCCATCAACATCAACATTACTTCAATTTCATAATTCTCAACATCAATTCCATTTTCTCTTTACAATTTCAAACATTCACATTTTAGGGCAAAATCCATTTCTCTTTGAAAATCAATTTCAATGTAGGAAATGTCTCATTTCAACATATATCAAATCCAATTTCATACCCACAAGCTTTCCCAAGAAACCATTTGAAAACCTTTTTTTTCATTTTGATTTCAAACCCTAGGTTTTACCAAAAACCCCCAAACCACTATAATCTTTTGAAATAGCAAATGACTAAGGTAAAACTCATACAAGAGTGTGAAGAATCCCTACCTCGAAGCTAGGAGACCAAGGAGAGAGTGAAGAAACTTCAACAACGCCGAAACCCAACTTTGCTTGGATGAAAGTGAAGCTCTAAGTGAGCTCTACCTTTTTCTCAAAGGGAGTAGGGTAGAGAAATCAATGGATCTAGGTGTTTTAGAAGAGAGAATGTGAGTTTTACAGAGAGGGAGTGTAGATCTAGGGTTTTTAGAAAGTTTAGAGAGAGAGTGAAATGAAAAACTGACTTAAAATAGGTTGTTTACAAACTGATATACACACAGTTCACTCGAGTACAAGACGTGTCGCTCGAGCAACCAAACATAATAAGTTTTGCCGCTCGAGCACAAGAATCTTTGCTCAAGCATGGAATACACACTCCTAGTAGTTTTGCAGAAAGAGGTCGTCACTCGAGCCCAAGAAGCTTCTCTTGAGCGAAAAATACAAATTCTCAGTAGTTTTGTAGACCTACAAAAATACTGGATGTTCACGAAGACCGCTCATGCGCAAGGAGCTTCGCTTGAGCGAAGGAACAAAAATCTGGGCAACAAGAGTTTGAAGAACAAGCTACCAACTTGTTCCAAATGCAATCAACACAACCCAAAAGCTCAACTCAAGGAGAAATAGTGGGGAACAAGGCAAGAACAACTATATAAAGAAAAGAAACCTGAATCCAAAAGTCAAATGGGTCGGGTTTATACCAGAAATGCTATAACCTCCCCCCTTTAAGGAATTTCATCCCCGAAATTTAAGACGAATATTTAAAACCATGTTTTGACCAATTACAACAACAATAATAATTTCAATTCATCACCATGACCCGTTCACCAGCCATCCTTTCCCACCAACATGACAAACGAGTTTTCAACATTGAATATACAATTAACATTTCCAAAATATATACAATGTTTATATTACATTAACATGACAAAGTTTTCAATACATGGTCAAACATCAACAAGTAGGTCCGGATACTTCTCATAGACTTCCGTTTCACACTCCTAAGTGGCCTCCTAAACCTCATGGTGTCGCCATAATGCTTTCAGCAAAGGAATTGTCTTGCCTCGCAAGACTTGGTCTCGAGTATCCATGACTCTCACCAGTTGCCACAATATCTATATGAAACACGTCATGAACCCTAGAAAGCTGTGGCCGCAAGGCCAAGCAATAAGTTACCTCCCCAATCCGCTCTAGGATCTCAAAAGGCCTAACAAATCTAGGAGATAACTTCCTACTCTTCCCAAATCTCATCAAACCCCGTCTAGGTGATATCTTCAAGAAGACGTGATCTCCTATCTCAAAGGATAACGGTCTCTTCTTACGGTCAGCATAGCTCTTCTAATGACTCTGAGATGTGACCAACCTCTTACAAATAAGTTCAACTTTCTCCGTCATTTCCCGAACTAACTCTAGACCCAACATAGGTGCATCGTCCACCTCAGCCCAACACATAGGAGACCTACACGGTCGGCCATACAAGGCCACAAATGGCACCATACCAATACTCGACTGGAAATTCTTGTCATAGGCAAACTCCACTAAGGGCAAGTGGCTCTCATACAACCCCTTAAAGTCAAGGACACAACCTTGAAGCATATCGTCAAGGATCTAAATAGTATGCTCAGATTGCCCATCAGTCTAAGGATGATATGCGGTGCTAAAAGTCAACCTAGTGCCCAAGGCATTCTGCAAGCTCTGCCACAATTGAGCCTAAAACACGGATCTTTATCCAAAACAATTGTTACGGAGACCTCGTGCAACCACACTATGTGACTAACGTAAAGGTAGACAAGAACATCTACTGAGTCACTTGTGTGCATAGGTATAAAGTACGCTGACTTGGTTAATCAGTCAACTACCACCCAAATGGAATCATTACCCCATTGAGTCGTCGGAAGACCCACAACAAAATCCATTATGACATGCTCTCACTTCCACTCAGCTATAGACAAGAGTTGCAACAAACCCATTAGCCTCTGATGTTCAGCCTTCACTTGTTGACAAGTAAGGCATCTCGACACAAACACGACTGCATCTCTCTTCATCCTCTTTCACGAAAATTGACGACTAAGGTTATGATACATCTTTGTGCCTCCCGGATGCACTGCAAGGCGTGAATAGTGAAACTCTTGGAGTACCTCCTCTCAACAAGACTCCAGTACCAAAAAAACGGTCAATGTATCTAATACTAGAGTCAGAGTACATGTTCAAGCCTCCTTCTACCTTCCCACTAGAGATCTTCTCTCGAAGGATTTCTACCTCAAGGTCACCCCTCTACGCTTCTATAACTCAGCTCACAAGTGTAGGTTGTGCAACTACCGAAAACAAAGCTGCCGACTGTAACATGCCCGGGGGGTACCCGCGCGCGTTAAACAGTTCGGACTCCCGAGATCTCTTTGATCTCAAGTTTCACGAGTGCAATGTGAAACGTAGATGAGAGTCCAGATTTGGCAACTTTTATTGAAAATCCATTTTATTGCAATTTTGTTAAAAATGGACTGCGTCATCAGAACTCAGAGTCGCCACCTAATATTTTGGGAAATTAGGAAACCCATGACTCGGTGCCAAGGCCACTGTTCGTCGTAACCAAGGATGCTTGGCTCGGAACCTTAGGTATGAGAGGGGAAGGTCAATAATGAGCACCCCCGCTCACCCGATCAAAAGATCGGCCTCTACTAAACCATGATATGACTTTTATTTTCTTTATATGTTTATGTTCTGATTATTTTAGTAAATCCTAAAATTTACTATGTGAAGCATACAAGTATAGACTAGTTTGCTCAAATTGGAACAATTCAACTTCATGTTTGTTTTGAAAAGGGTTTGAATTTGCCACTTGACAAAGTGGGCTTAAGACGTACATTTATTGAATTATTCCAATTCAAACAACAAGCCTTCATCTACAAGCATTCAAACAGTTTATCACTTAAACAAATAGCCACATGGTAGGATGCTAAACATAATAAGAAAATCACACACAAATGGGATGCTAAATCATAAAAACTCACAGATTGACCGAGTCCCTCGAACGACTACAAAACAAAAGTTAGTAAAATATGCATGATCTTATATACAGAATCCTAATGCAATTCACTCATGAAATGCACTAAAGATTTGGCTTCTAGAATATGACATGTGAATCATCTTAAAACATCCGATAGCACACAGAATCATGGGAAAATCAATTGAAGCATAAAGATGCAAATTTAGCCAAATCTTATGCATGGATCATGGATGTAAAGCAGGGATATGCATGACATGTCAAATATATACATACACACAGTTAGGGAAAGCGATAAAAGAATGGGATAGAAAGAAGCGGGGCGGGGAATTATTACAATACTTGAATTATTACAGATCCGAATAAAAGAGGAGGGAGAAATAATAAAATAAAATAAAACCTCAAAAAACACTCAAAAGAGAAATAAAATAAAATCTTCCATCCAGCAGACTTGCACACCTTAGCCCGTGTACTCAATTCATCTTCAATGGAGGGCCCTGCCACACCTTTTCTCTCTCTAAGCCGAGAGAGAGAGAGAGAGAGAGAGAGAGACCCGTGGATGTGTATCATCTGTGTGCCTATGCATGTTTGTGTGTCTGTTGTGTCAAGAGCCGTGTGCGTGTGAGTGCATGCTGTGTGTGTGTTATGCATCTGGTAGCCGAGAGAGAGAGTGAATCAGAGAGTTTAGAGAGAGAGAGAGAAGTGTGTTGTGTGCATGGGTCTCTAGAGAGAGAGAGTGCCGTGAGGTGAAAGAGTTGGGTTTGGGTGTGCATGGTGTGTGTTAGAGTGAGAGAGTGCCGTGAGGTGAGAGAGTTGGGTTTGGGTGTGCATGGTGTGTGTTGGAGTGAGAGAGTGGTGAGGTGAGAAAGTTGGGTTTGGGTGTGCATGGTGTGTGTTAGAGTGAGAGAGTGCCGTGAGGTGAGAGAGTTGGGTTTGAGGGGTGTGCCTGCCGTATTGTGTGTGTTGGCCACGGTGTGGTTGTGGGTGATGGGAGATGGGGTGTGTTCATGGGTGTGTAGCTGTGAAGGTTGAGAGTGGAATGTTAGAGAGAGAAGAGAGTCGTGTGGTGTCTGTGTTGCATGTCAATGAAGCCGTGTGTGCATGGTATATGGGGGTGTATGTGCTGAGAGTCTTGCGTGTTAATGGTGTGTGTTGCTGCGTCTGTGAGAGGGTGAATCAGTGTGTGTTGAGAGTGTGCGTGGGCCTGCCGTGAGAGGGAGAGAGGTGGGTGTGTGGTGAGTGTTGGTGGTGTCTGGATGTGTGTGGTGTGCTTGGAGGTCGGTGTATAGTGGCTTGGTGTTGGTGTGTGTTGAGTGGTGATGGGTGTGCTGGGTTTGTGCCGAGAGGGAGAGTGAAGTTGGTGTGTGTTGAGTGGTGTGTGTGTGTGTATGAAGATGAAGGTGAGTTGAGTGTGTTACAGTGGTGTATCAGTCCTCCATGGGTGTGTGATGCATGGTGAAGAGGAAAGGGGCAGATGGGTTTGCTGAGTGAGAGGGATCTCCCTCCCTCTCTCAACCGTATGTTGGGTCTCTCATGTGCATGTCAATGAGAAAGAGGTCTGCCCTTTTGTTTCAGCCCATGTCTGTGTTTGTAGCTCAAAGTGTGGGTGTGTATCTATGGAAATGTGATGGGTGCTCTTTCTCTGTCTAAACCCCCCGTGTGTTTTTCCTCCTCCTCAACCCATTTGTTTTTTTTTTTTCTCTCAAAACCTCCTCCTTTCTCTCCGCCTGTGTTCTCTATAAAAAAAATGTCCCTGTGTATGGAGAACCCACCCCCACCAAAAATCAAGCCAGCTCCTCTCTTTTTTATTCTTCACCTGCTCCACCCTTTTCCCATTTTCTTCACCTGCTCCCTCTTATCTTTTTGAAAATGTTCTCCCCAACAGCTCATCTCCCATCCACTCACTTCTCTTTTTTTAAAAATGTTCTCCTCCACCTGTTTGTCTTTTTTTCTTTCTTTTAATTGTCCATTCTCTTCGCCACAATAATTCTCCACCCACAACTCATCATTCTGATCATTTCATTTTTTTTATTATTTTCTTTTTTTTTTGTTTTCTATTTTTTTATTATTTTTTTCCTTTAGTTTATAATAGTTATCAATTTATATAAAACACACCTAAATATATGTACACACACCAAATTATAAAATATTATAAAATACTACAAATTACAAAATTGGCCAAAATAGGTGAGGTTTGAGATTAAAATGTCAATTTGATTTTTCTGATGAGGGTGGTCAAAATAAAATGCCCAAGTCTTAGGGCCGGTCATAATGGGGTGTCTACAGTTGCCCCTCTTTGACAGAGCTCGAAGTCATGAAATGACGTGAGTGAATGTCAAAGCCAGAAGACGACCCTTTTGACAAGGCTGTAAGACTTGGGCAATCACACAAAATGCAATGCATGTGGTTGAACCCGAAGGTTGCCTACGTATCCCTTTGCAAGGAATCAAACCAGCGTAGTTCAGGGGCAGAATGCAAATGATATACACAAAATGCAGTTTGAAAGTTGGACTTACACGCTTCGCGAAGCCGGTTTGCTTGAAAATTCATGATTATGCAAGAGAGGGAAGACCTCAACCAAGAGAAATCAACATCCTAACGCGTCTCACGCGAGAGGAGGAAATATGGTGTAAACAACAGACGCACCTGATGTTTTTAACCGAGTGAATCAACAACCTAACGCGTCTCACGCGAAAGGAGAAGGGGTGGTGTAAACAGACAGGCGCACCTGCTATTATTAACCAATTGGGTGGTGTGAACAGACAGGCGCACCTGCTTTTTTTAACCGATTTGAAGATTTGGACTTATACGCTTCCGCGAAGCCGATTTAACGAGTGGACTTATACGCTTACGCGAAGCCGATTTAACGATTGGACTTATACGCTACGCGAAGCCGATTTAACGAGTGGACTTATACGCTTACGCGAAGCCGATTTAACGAGTGGACTTATACGCTTACGCGAAGCCAATTTAACGAGTGGACTTATACGCTTACGCGAAGCCAATTTAACGAGTGGACTTATATGCTTCCGCGAAGCCAATTTAACGAGTGGACTTATACGCTTCCGCGAAGCCAATTTAACGAGTGGACTTATACGCTTACGCGAAGCCAATTTAACGAGTGGACTTGTACGCTTCCGCGAAGCCAATTTAACGAGTGGACTTATACGCTTACGCGAAGCCAATTTAACGAGTGGACTTATACGCTTCCGCGAAGCCAATTTAACGAGTGGACTTATACGCTTACGCGAAGCCGGGTTGGCAAGTGGACTTATACGCTATGCGAAGCCGGGTTGGCAATTCATGATTTGTGCAATGCAATACAATGTCAGGGAGTGATGGCTATGTTTGCAACTTTCCCTATTCTCCAACAGGGTGACAGACTAGGTTGGTTCAGTTTCCAGAGTTGAGGCGCATACAAGCTATCTCAACCTATGGGGCTGCCATACAGATTTCAAGCCGGGGATACACCCCTGGGTATTTAAACCAGGCTTTAGTCTCGGAAATCCCGAACCTTTTGCGTTCTAGGCATCGCCATTCGAACTCTAGTTTCCACCGTCTCAGTTGATCTCCTAGGAACTTATTACAAACACAGTCAGGTGACTATTCCAGACCGATTGAAGTCGTTCGGGCATGACAAACACCAAAGGAATTACACCTTTAGAGGATTTAAGGTCTCCTAGACCCGGGAGAGTGTACAAGATGGTGCAATGCGCAAGATAGCGCGATTGAAATTGATGCACAAAGCAGTGCGGTGCCCAAAGCAGGGCGATTGAATGGCCTAACCAACAGGCATATCTCAACGTATTTTTATACGGAGAGAGGGAAGGTTAGGGCGATTGAAATTGATGCACAAAGTAGTGCGGTGCCCAAGGCAGGGCGATTGAATGGCCTAACCAACAGGCGTATCTCAACGTATTTTTATACGGAGAGAGGGAAGGTTAGGGCGATTGAAATTGATGCACAAAGCAGTGCGGTGCCCAAAGCAGGGCGATTGAATTTGATGCCCAAAGCAGGGCGGTGCCCAAAGCAGGGCGATTGAATTTGATGCCCAAAGCAGGGCGGTGCCCAAAGCAGGGCGATTGAATTTGATGCCCAAGGCAGGGCGGTGCCCAAAGCAGGGCGATTGAATGTGATGCACAAAGCAGTGCGGTGCCCAAAGCAGGGCGATTGAATTTGATGCCCAAGGCAGGGCGGTGCCCAAAGCAGGGCGGTTGAATTTGATGCCCAAGGCAGGGCGGTGCCCAAAGCAGGGCGATTGAATTTGATGCCCAAAGCAGGGCGGTGCCCAAAGCAGGGCGATTGAATTTGATGCCCAAGGCAGGGCGGTGCCCAAAGCAGGGCGATTGAATTTGATGCCCAAAGCAGGGCGGTGCCCAAAGCAGGGCGATTGAATTTGATGCCCAAGGCAGGGCGGTGCCCAAAGCAGAGCGATTGAATTTGATGCCCAAAGCAGGGCGGTGCCCAAAGCAGGGCGATTGAATTTGATGCCCAAGGCAGGGCGGTGCCCAAAGCAGGGCGATTGAATTTGATGCCCAAGGCAGGGCGGTGCCCAAAGCAGGGCGGTTGAATTTGATGCCCAAGGCAGGGCGGTGCCCAAAGCAGGGCGATTGAATTTGATGTGCACAAGATAATGCGATGGAATTGAAATTGAAATTTGAGTGGTAGGTGCACGAAGTGAGATTATTGTGCGATAGATGCAGCACAGAATGAAAGAAGGAATTGTATGTTCGAACCAAATGTCGTATACATATACCATGTACAAACAAAATACATACAAATACGACAATATACACAGACATGCATATACGGTATACATATGTTCATATACAGACAAAAATACACACAGATATATACAGATATATACACAGACATAAGCGGATATATACACAAATATATACGGATATATACACAGGTGGGGAATATTCTGTTTGCTACCGTCAGTGGGAAGATGCCGTTACTGAGAAGGCATATTCCATTTGCTGACGTCAGCACACGCACGCAAAACACGCAAAAAGAAAGAAAAATCACAAAATGGATGGATATGGAATGCGGGGTTTCGAACCCCTGACCTCAAGCTCGGCCTCCGAGTCCTTAACCACTGAGCCGCGTCACTCTTGTGACAACATATACAAACAAATATATATATACTATACAAGACATATATATACATAAAACCAAAATAAACCAAAAGAAACACTCGATGTGGGGTTCGAACCCCCGACCTCGGGCTTAGGCTCTCCGAATCCTCAACCCACTAGGCCAAACCACTGAACCTAAGCCACACCTGTGACCCAAATGTTCAAACAAATATATATATATATATACATTACATAGCTATACAATACATATACATACATATATATACAACTCTCCCGCCTCTCTTATTTTGTCTCACTCTCTCTTCCTTCATCTTCTTCGAGCGTCGTGTCTATCGCGCGATTTCAACAATCGCGGCGCTTGACCGAGAGGCTATCCAATCCTGCCCTGATTGTCAATGATCGTCTCGAGCCTTCCTCCCTCTTTGTCTTCTTCTTTGGCTTCATCCTCTTTTTAAGCTGAGGCCTGCGAAAAAGAGAGGCAGAGCAAAAGCCTGCAAACTTTCTCTGCCACCACTCTACAACCTCTTTCTTTTGCATTACTCTTCTCTGCCATGGCCTCTTCACAAGGTTCTCTCACTCTTTTCCCAGACCTAAACGAGTCTACGATAGAGATGACCAATTCCGACTCCCCTGAACCTCAACCACGAGCTCCTCCTCCTTCTCCTGTTTTCAACTTTCCAGCGATGTCAGTTGAACAAATCATGGCGGCACAGTCTGACATCGAAGCAAACTCGTATACGCTGAGGTCATGTGTGGAGACCGTGACTGCGGTCTCCAACTTGTCCCGTCGGCTGCAGAACAGAACATGTGAGGTGCATCGATTGAATGCACAACTTTCTTTACTTCAACATATGTACAAAGATTCTCGAGGGGAAGTTAGCGCGCTGAAAAAGCAGAACAAAGAGCTGAAACGACTGACGACCTCCGTGACACGATTCGGAGTTCCTTCGCACAACCAATTTGATGGCCGGCGAGGAATAATCTCCTTTGGAAGCTCTGCCAAGGCCGAGGCAGAGTCTTCAAAAGCTCCGAAGGAGTAAAGACGAAGCGAGGCAGCTGATGGTAAAGTCAGGCAACGAAGTTGTGTGCAAATGAAGCCGGTTGCAATCTTCGCCGCCGGGCTGCTGCCGGAGAAGAAAGAAGAAAAAGATCCCTCTCTCTCTCTCTCTTTTTTGTTGTTTTTTTGTTTTTTTTTTTTTTTTTTTTTTTTTTTTTTGTGTCTCTGTGATCGGGGATGTCCCCCCTGACTTCAATAAAATCAGTTTCTTTTTTTCTTTTGCTCATCACTGGCATGACTGGCATATCAATTTGAGCTTGAAAACAATTTGTTTGATTGAATTTGAGAGTGATTGAATTTTGAACTCTGAATTGAACATTGATTCTATACTGATCCATACTGACCTAAATCAAAGAATGACTTAACGAAAGAAAAACGAAGCAAAACGATCCAAACACACTTATATACACTGACTAGTATAAATACACCGACTGGTATAAATATACTGACTGGTATGAATACACACTTATATACACTGACTGGTATGAATACCTTGATTGGTATGAATACACACTTATATATACTAAAGAGTTGACTCGGGTGGTGGAGAAGACAAAATCACTAACTCAACTATGCCCCTAATTCATTGCCTTGATTTTTTTCTTTATTTTTTTGTAAAAATGTTTTGATCAACATGAGAGTTAGATTAGCATACTTATTCCATTTTCTGTTTCAAATCATGTAAGCTAAACTGTGAGCACTGAAAATTTTCCCTTTTCAAATCCAAAGAATGGTCCAAGTTTTGCAAAAATGGAACAATTTTCGAGAAAAATTAGTCAGCTTTATTCAAATTAATCAAAATCTATTTTTGCAAATGATCACTACTCAACTAACATGGAATCAACTATTGGGGTGCATAGTCCCAAGCCAGATAATCAAAGGTGATATCTGAACCAAGCCAACCGAACCGAATGAAGTCGAGCAAAAACCGGACCGGACCGAACCGAACCGCCAAACCGAATCGAACAGAACTGTACCAAGTTAAATCAAACCAATTGAACTGAGCAGAACGAAGATACACCAATCAAACACGGATAGGACAACCAAGTCGACTAAAGACACACCAAGCAAACATGGACAAGGTGAATGAGTTGAAAAATTATTAGGGCCGAACTTCGAGATGAAGCTACCTACGTATCCCAAAGATAGGAATCAGGCCATCGTAGTTCCGGCTGAGGGTTCACTCGGGTATTGACACTCTCCTTTTGTGCTCTAACTTTTGCCAAAGCCGCCCTTTCGGGTTTTCGACCTTGCGAGCTTCTGATTTTTTCATTTTTTCATTTTCATCATTTTTTTTTATTTTCATTTTTTTCATCATCATTTTTTTTTTTTTTTTTTTTTTTTGTTTTTTCTGCTCTAACTTTTGCCTGGGTCATCCTTCCGGGTTTTCCGCCCAGCGAGCCTCTAGGGTTACTTTCATTTTAACTTTGTCCATGTTGATTGGGGAATCTCTAAGCCAACTATAAGAACAACTGCTACACTTGACCAGTAGATATGGTGATGTAGGAACTAGGCTAATTGGGTCCGAATTTGCCCCTAGTGTTGCCCCTAGTGTAGTGGATAGGAACTCGGCTGTCCTTCAATAATAAAATCCATTCTCTCAAATTCTGGGTTTTGCCTTTCTGGGCGGTCTTTATTGGGAGACGATTCAGTTTTAACTCTTTGATCACATCTAACCTTTTGCCCCTAGTTCAAGGGCTCCTTCAAATCTAAATCACATCTGACCTTCTTGCCCCTAGTCCAAGGGTTGTTTCCAATCTGAATCACAGGCTCTACATAGTTTTGGCTAAGGTTCACTCGGGTATTGACACTCTCCTTTTACGCTCTAACTTTTGCCAAAGCCGCCCTTTCGGGTTTTCAACCTTGCGAGCTTTTCATTTTTCTTTTATTTTTCCTTCTTTTTTTTTTTTTGTGCTCTAACTTTTGCCTGGGTCGCCTTTCCGGGTTTTCGGCCCAGGGAGCCTCTCAAGGGTGATACTTTATTGCCCCTAGTTCAAGGGCTACCTCCATTTTAGCTATGCAAGCCTCACACTTTTGCCCCTAGTTCAAGGGCGGTTTCAAATTGAAATCACATTCTCTGCCCTGAGTTCAAGGTCTGTTTCCAATCTGGATCACATCATTGCCCCTAGTTCAAGGGCTATTTCCAATCTAAATCATATTCGACCTTATTGCCCTAGTTGAAGGGCTGCCTCCATTTGAATCACATCATGGCCCCTAGTTTAAGGGTTATTTCCAATTCGGCTATGCAAGCCTTACACTTTGAATGATCAAGGTTTGAAAGCTAAGGAGCAAAAGAGGTCGGACCACGAGTCAAGAGGGATCCCATGCTGTATAACTAATTCCAGGCATGTTTTCGTAGGACCACGCAAAAACAGTTTTTGAAATCTTTTCACAAAGTGACTAATCACTCGTACTCTTACGAAGACAAGATAGAACCAATTTGGACCAAGCCAGGATCCTTCTCAGTACCCACATTAACAAAGATGATCTCATTCATCAAGGGTTTAGCACACCTCTCTTCCTCTCAGTTGATCAAAATTTGCAAATCCCGAGGAAATTCTTCCTCTTTGTTTTTATCAGAGTTTTGGAAAAAGTTTTTTTAAAAAACTTTGGTCAATGCAATGATTTAAAGGCACAGAAAAGTAAGCAGACTCCATGGCATTTTTTTTTGTTTATTGAAAAGAGACTATGACTCAGTAATGACAACAGACTCAAAAGAAAATGACAAAGACGACCTAGACAGGACAGAAATGTCTAGGTTAGCACTCTTGAAATCAACAGACTCTGACTCACTAGAATGACTCGAGTCTGATCCCAACTCTACAAACTTGGTGGAATCAAACGTAGACTCAATACTCAATTCAGAACTCAGAATAAAACCATTCTCAATTTTGCTAGTCAAAGTGTGCGCCAGCCACAACATTCAAAATAAAGCCTGCTCAATCAACAGGTGGTCACTCCCCAATCACAGAGATGGTCGACTTCATGGGATATCGGCCTTTTTTTTTTTTTAAAATTTTTTTGATTTTATGTTTTTGTTTTTTTTTTTTTTTTAAAGTAATGGTACTAAACTGAATAACCTGAACCACTTATTCGAATTTGAGAACCCCTGTATAGATCCAATACATTGCACATAACACATAGCAGGAAAGAGAACAAACACCCCTATGGAGGGTAGGGTTATCCTGTCCTAGCTTTTGAAATGATCTAGGGTTCACTATTCAAACAAGCGGTATCATACATCCTACAAATGGGAAAGCATCCTGTCCTAATTTGAAAGGTACTATAGCTCACTATATGTACAAGGTTAGCTCTGTTCTAAGGGTTGAAGTCAAGGTGACGTTACCAAAGAGTCCTTTGAGTCATAACCAATAAAGATCCCAGGAAATCAGAAGAGTCAAATAGCCTCTCTTCGGAGTCTGAGAACCTTAGATAGCAGGGCTACATAGCAAAGCTACCCTTTTGACAAATCTCAAAAGGTTATAACACAAGGCCTCTAAAGTATCGTAGAGATAGGTGCAGTGTCACAAAAAGTATGCATGTGTTCCCACCAGCATTTGGGCAACACAGGGACTTTAAGTGCACCCATGCATGCAATGCAATAAACATATAATTGAAAATAAAAGTCATATCATGGAGTTCGAGTCAAGGTTTCATAAATCCCCAGCAGAGTCGCCAGAAACTGTAACATGCCCGGGGGGTACCCGCGCGCGTTAAACAGTTCGGACTCCCGAGATCTCTTTGATCTCAAGTTTCACGAGTGCAATGTGAAACGTAGATGAGAGTCCAGATTTGGCAACTTTTATTGAAAATCCATTTTATTGCAATTTTGTTAAAAATGGACTGCGTCATCAGAACTCAGAGTCGCCACCTAATATTTTGGGAAATTAGGAAACCCATGACTCGGTGCCAAGGCCACTGTTCGTCGTAACCAAGGATGCTTGGCTCGGAACCTTAGGTATGAGAGGGGAAGGTCAATAATGAGCACCCCCGCTCACCCGATCAAAAGATCGGCCTCTACTAAACCATGATATGACTTTTATTTTCTTTATATGTTTATGTTCTGATTATTTTAGTAAATCCTAAAATTTACTATGTGAAGCATACAAGTATAGACTAGTTTGCTCAAATTGGAACAATTCAACTTCATGTTTGTTTTGAAAAGGGTTTGAATTTGCCACTTGACAAAGTGGGCTTAAGACGTACATTTATTGAATTATTCCAATTCAAACAACAAGCCTTCATCCACAAGCATTCAAACAGTTTATCACTTAAACAAATAGCCACATGGTAGGATGCTAAACATAATAAGAAAATCACACACAAATGGGATGCTAAAGCATAAAAACTCACAGATTGACCGAGTCCCTCGAACGACTACAAAACAAAAGTTAGTAAAATATGCATGATCTTATATACAGAATCCTAATGCAATTCACTCATGAAATGCACTAAAGATTTGGCTTCTAGAATATGACATGTGAATCATCTTAAAACATCCGATAGCACACAGAATCATGGGAAAATCAATTGAAGCATAAAGATGCAAATTTAGCCAAATCTTATGCATGGATCATGGATGTAAAGCAGGGATATGCATGACATGTCAGATATATACATACACACAGTTAGGGAAAGCGATAAAAGAATGGGATAGAAAGAAGCGGGGCGGGGAATTATTACAATACTTGAATTATTACAGATCCGAATAAAAGAGGAGGGAGAAATAATAAAATAAAATAAAACCTCACAAAACACTCAAAAGAGAAATAAAATAAAATCTTCCATCCAGCAGACTTGCACACCTTAGCCCGTGTACTCAATTCATCTTCAATGGAGGGCCCTGCCACACATTTTCTCTCTCTAAGCCGAGAGAGAGAGAGAGAGAGAGAGAGAGAGAGAGAGAGAGAGAGACCCGTGGATGTGTATCATCTGTGTGCCTATGCATGTTTGTGTGTCTGTTGTGTCAAGAGCCGTGTGCGTGTGAGTGCATGCTGTGTGTGTGTTATGCATCTGGTAGCCGAGAGAGAGAGTGAATCAGAGAGTTTAGAGAGAGAGAGAAGTGTGTTGTGTGCATGGGCCTCTAGAGAGAGAGAGTGCCGTGAGGTGAAAGAGTTGGGTTTGGGTGTGCATGGTGTGTGTTAGAGTGAGAGAGTGCCGTGAGGTGAGAGAGTTGGGTTTGGGTGTGCATGGTGTGTGTTGGAGTGAGAGAGTGGTGAGGTGAGAGAGTTGGGTTTGGGTGTGCATGGTGTGTGTTAGAGTGAGAGAGTGCCGTGAGGTGAGAGAGTTGGGTTTGAGGGGTGTGCCTGCCGTATTGTGTGTGTTGGCCACGTGTGTGTTTGTGGGTGATGGGAGATGGGGTGTGTTCATGGGTGTGTAGCTGTGAAGGTTGAGAGTGGAATGTTAGAGAGAGAAGAGAGTCGTGTGGTGTCTGTGTTGCATGTCAATGAAGCCGTGTGTGCATGGTATATGGGGGTGTATGTGCTGAGAGTCTTGCGTGTTAATGGTGTGTGTTGCTGCGTCTGTGAGAGGGTGAATCAGTGTGTGTTGAGAGTGTGCGTGGGTCTGCCGTGAGGGGGAGAGAGGTGGGTGTGTGGTGAGTGTTGGTGGTGTCTGGATGTGTGTGGTGTGCTTGGAGGTCGGTGTATAGTGGCTTGGTGTTGGTGTGTGTTGAGTGGTGATGGGTGTGCTGGGTTTGTGCCGAGAGGGAGAGTGAAGTTGGTGTGTGTTGAGTGGTGTGTGTGTGTGTATGAAGATGAAGGTGAGTTGAGTGTGTTACAGTGGTGTATCAGTCCTCCATGGGTGTGTGATGCATGGTGAAGAGGAAAGGGGCAGATGGGTTTGCTGAGTGAGAGGGATCTCCCTCCCTCTCTCAACCGTATGTTGGGTCTCTCATGTGCATGTCAATGAGAAAGAGGTCTGCCCTTTTGTTTCAGCCCATGTCTGTGTTTGTAGCTCAAAGTGTGGGTGTGTATCTATGGAAATGTGATGGGTGCTCTTTCTCTCTCTAAACCCCCCGTGTGTTTTTCCTCCTCCTCAACCCATTTGTTTTTTTTTTCTCTCAAAACCTCCTCCTTTCTCTCTGCCTGTGTTCTCTATAAAAAAATGTCCCTGTGTATGGAGAACCCACCCCCACCTAAAATCAAGCCAGCTCTTCTCTTTTTTATTCTTCACCTGCTCCACCCTTTTCCCATTTTCTTCACCTGCTCCCCCTTATCTTTTTGAAAATGTTCTCCCCGACAGCTCATCTCCCATCCACTCACTTCTCTTTTTTTAAAAATGTTCTCCTCCACCTGTTTGTCTTTTTTTCTTTCTTTTAATTGTCCATTCTCTTCGCCACAATAATTCTCCACCCACAACTCATCATTCTGATCATTTCATTTTTTTTATTATTTTCTTTTTTTTTGTTTTCTATTTTTTATTATTTTTTTCCTTTAGTTTATAATAGTTATCAATTTATATAAAAACACACCTAAATATATGTACACACACCAAATTATAAAATATTATAAAATACTACAAATTACAAAATTGGCCAAAATAGGTGAGGTTTGAGATTAAAATGTCAATTTGATTTTTCTGATGAGGGTGGTCAAAATAAAATGCCCAAGTCTTAGGGCCGGTCAAAATGTGGTGTCTACACCGACTCAATGGACTCGCCAAGATGCAACACTCACCAATAGCACCCAACATCTCCTATTCTCGGATGGCAATATTAGCCACACTGCTAAAGGATTTCCTACTCAGGGCATCGACCACTACGTTGGCTTTCCCCGGATGATAATGCAACTCAAAGTCATAATCTTCTATAAACTCCATCCACCTCCTCTACCTCAGATTGAAGTCTTTCTATGTAAACATATATTTCAGACTCTTGTGATCCGAAAATACTTCAGACTTCTCACCATACAAATAATGTCTCCAAATCTTCAAGGCAAAGATCACTACTACTAACTCTAGGCCATGAGTAAGGTAGTTCTTCTCATGTGTTTTCAACTGACATAAGCCATAAGCTACTGCTGTAATGACCCCAAAATGCGTATCAAAAATTATCTTTATTTAATTATGGATTAAAGTAGTTTAATTTAATTATATCAGTTTGACCTGAGGAATTATGTATTAAGTTTACGACTTTAGAACTGAAATTGACGACTTTAATGGGTTCTAAAATTGGAATTGAGTACATGGATATGCTAATGAGAATTTTTAGAGCAATTTGGAAAATTTAATTGAAAATTGATTCAATCTAATTCATTAAGGCATGTTTGGCAAGTGTTCTAGCTATATATATACATATATGTGAGATAAGTTTCCTTTTGATATCTGATATGCTTTCAGTCTCGTATTATGTGCATTTATATGCTCAATGAGAAATTCCATATAAAATTAAGTTTAATTGTGTGAATTATGTGATTATGAATTTATATCTGTCAATTATGAGAGAAATCTATTGCAATTACGATGTTTGGGTCGGTAATTGAAAGCCTTAGAGGCTTAATAATCCGAAATTGACTTTATAATTGTGATAAGCATGATTTTTAGATCATAATAAGAATTTTTGTAAAAATCTAATTTGGAATGATTAAACTGATTAATTTGTGTCTAACCTTTAAATAAGCCTTTTAATATTTTAGTGGGTCACTTGCTATATAGTGAGATAAAAATATCTCCTGAGAGAAGGAGAGAGTTAGAGAGGGAGAGAAAGGAAAGAGAGCTCAACAAGGAAGAAGATTGGGAATTGAGAGGGATTGTTGAGAGTTGAACTCAAGGTATGTATAATCCACATTGAATAACCTCTCTCTTGAACTTGAGTAAGAATTTCTTGACATTTATGTAAGTTAGGGTTTATAATTGAAGTTTTGTGTGATAATTGATTAATTGGAAAGCTGTTCTTATCATTTAGTTGTTTTGAACTAGATTGAGCTATATGAAGAGGAATTACATCTTGTTTTTCCATTTTCCATGATGAACTCATCTCTATATAGAAGGTTATATATATAATTAAATACCAAATATGGCTTTAACCTTGAAGGAATTGGGTTATGTTTGTGAATTTGAAGGTAATGAAGACTTAATTGAGTTTGTGACTCATGTTAGAGTGATATTATATCATCATGTTGTGTTAAATTCCTCTATATTGTGCCTCGAGATGTTGTAACCTAGTTGGGTGTTTGCTTGGTTTCGGACTACACAAAATAGAGGCTGCGACCGCACGTGCGGGGTTCACTGCTGCACGTGTGGGAAGCACCACCGCACGTGCGGGGCTCATAGCCGTATGTGCGGAAAACAGGGGAGCTCGAAGCTCAGCTACTGGAATATATGCACGTGCGGGGCACACGTGTGGGCCACCTTCCCGCACGTGCGGCGAGGGGCTTCCGCACGTGCAGCCCAAGGAGAAAAATCCTGTGTGCTTCTTTTCTTCTGTTTGACCCTCTGGGACTGCTAAAATGTGTATCTGAAGCTTTTAAAATGCTTATAATTAAATGAATGTTGAATGAATCGGATATTGATTAAAAAGGAAAATGGACTAATTTATGAGTTGTATGTATGTGTAGGTCACCTACAAGAAGGGACTATCGCTCCGCCACAACACTGTGAGTAATAGTACTATAGTGATATGCTTATTTGCTACTAATAGTTATTGTTAGCATACCGTTAATCGTGAATGAGCTATGTCTCTATGTAATGAACAATTGGAAAACTCATGTGACATTGGACAATGGTATACTTATGGACCTGAAGTCGTTTTGTTTTGCTATTGCTGGGCCTGAGGCCGTTCAGATATAAGTTACATCTGCCGTTCAGATATAAGTTACATTTGCCATTCTGATATAAGTTACATTTGACGTTCAGATATAAGTTACATTTGATGACAGTCTGAGATTGGGGAAGGTGATGACATGTCGATGTCTTATCGACCCTAATATGATTTGAATTAGTATGACTCATGGCCTAAGGCCGAGGGAGGTAGTGTACATGTCGATGTTCTACCTACCCTCTAGTGTGCAAATAGCTGTTGATATGTGGGCCTGAGGCCGTTCTATATGATATGTGGGCCTGAGGCCGTTCTGTATGATATGTGGGCCCGAGGCCATTCTGTATAACATTGGGCCTAAGGCCTTTTTGCATTAATATTGGGCCCAAGGCCGTTTTGAAAATGATTATAGAATAAGATCAGATGTGTGAACCATGTACTTATATACGGTGTGATTTATGTTTATTCACTTGAATTACCTGCATACTATTATTCACTTAGCCCTGCTCACTCCGTGTTATGTATGTCTCTGTAGGTAATCAACTCGGAGGTTAGTCCTAGTCTAGCCTTAGCAGCTTTTCTTTTATCAATCCCCGCTGTGTCCAAGCAACTAGATGAAGCTTGTTTATTTTTGTGTAGTCCCTTTCTTTGCTCATAGCATTGGTCACTGGCTTTTGTCAAATGTAGTAAAGCATGGATAACTTTCACTACCAATGCTTTAGTTATACCCCCAGTTGCGGGGATGGGATTGTATATATGTATGTATATAACTGTCTCTTATGGGTATGTTCATTATGTGTTGGGCTATTTGATGGAATGTTTTGTGATCCTGGCATGTAAACATTAGCTCAATGGATGTTATTTTAAGTTGATAATTGCTTCCGTTCAGGCCCCATAATATATAATTATTGAATTTTGAGTCTGTCATCGGTCTAGTCATGCCCAAACTTATAAGGGTGGGTGTAGACACCCCATTTTTGACCGTCCTCAAGACTTGGACGTCATCGTTGGAACACTCGATGATCATCCATGTTCGTGTTCGTTTTGAGTTCCCGGAGGCCTCGGCCGCGCGCCTTGCCTCAAGATCTCTCAACTTGTCTGTTTTGTGCTTGGTTGTGGACCAAGCACTTGTGTTTTTGCTTCTGAGGGAAGAGGGTGGCTAGTTGACCATCCCCTCAACCCATCGGCCAAGGCATGAAGCCATCGGCTTTGTTTTCTTGCCATCGGCCAAAAGTGTTGGCTGATCGGCACTCTTTTTAGTTGATTAGCCCTTGTGTTGGTCGATCGGCCTTGTTTTCTGGCCGAGCCCTGTTCATCTGCTTTATGCAGATATTTTATGCCAGCTCTCACAGCTGGCATGCACAATTCACATCCTCCATACACGTGTATGGAGGGATTTGAACCTTGTTTTAGCTTGCTTAGGAAGCTTTGGAATTGGAATTTTATAAGAAGGGAGCTCCTCCTCCCTTCTCAGAGGTTCTAAAAATCTGAGATAGGAGTGATATATCTCTCTCTCTCTCTATATCTCCCTCTCTCTATTATTCTGTGTGTATTTGTGCTCTAAAGTGTGTTTTTGTTTACACTTTTGCACTAGAGCACCTAGTAGAACACCATCCTTGGTTGCTGAGGTACTAGGGAGTTGGTGTTAGAGTTCTTGAGGTGGTTTAAGCTTGGAAAACCTGCTGGAGCTTTGTTCTTGAGGGTGTTCTTGAAGGGTGAGCAAACTTGCTTTTAAACCTCCATTCTTGTTTTAGCTTTTAGACCTACTTGCTTATTGTTTTAAGCTTGACTCTAAACTACAATAATTTCTAATTTTTGGTGCTTTAGATCTTTGTTTAAGGTCACTTTTTGGTTGGGGGTCATCTCCTCCCTCTTAGGCCTTGTTAGGCCTTGTTTTAGGCCATCCCTTTTGGCCCTTGTTCTTGGCTTTGCATGACCTTTCTACCATTGAAATCCAGAGGATTTTTAGTGGTGGAAAGGTAGTTTTGAGATCTCAAATAGGAGAGGGTCATCCCCTCTCCTTGTTGTCTTGTATGGTAGTATAAATGGCTTATATTGGTAGCATGTTTCCTTAGCTTGTTTTAGCTTCTTTTCAGTATGTATTAGGCTTTGTTTTGCCATGATACAACACTTTTTTTGCTTGGTTTTGTCACTCCATGCATGCCTAATACACTTGTAGTGTAAATCACACAAACTAGTCTGATATGCTTTATGTTTGAGCATGTCTTTCTAGCTTATGTTGACTCCATTTCAGTGGGTTTTTGGTGTTGTTGTAGCATGCCATGACTCTATTTTGGGTGGGTTTAGTTGGCTCTTACATGCTTCATGTACTTGTCTTGCAATCCTCTCATTTGCCTTAACATGCATCATGCCTTAACATGTCATTCTAGCATGCTTTTGGCTTAACTTCAAGAAGTATTTGTCTATGTTTTAGCATGCTCTAGCTTTGATTTAGGTTGTTTTAGTCATGCATGACTTGCTTTGTATAGCCATGGTTCAATCTAGCTTGTTAGCTTTGAGTATTGAGTCCTTTAGCATGCATTACTTGGCTCATTTCAATGATTTGGCATCATTTGTTATGTTATTTCAGTCCATGTTTCATGCTCATATACTTGCAATTACCACTCCTTTAATGCTTTAAAGAGTTGATGTCTTATGCCTCATGAATGGACCATTGTGTATGCCTCAATGCTTAGGTCTTTGGGATGCCATCTAAGTGGGTTTTTGGGCTTATTTTGATATGCCATAACTCTGATTTTATTGGTTTAAGTCATGCCATGTTTGGTTGTAATAGGTGTAGTGTAACACCCCTTTGTAGCCTTGCATGCCTCATGCCTTTTGGAGTTGTATTCTAGCTTGTGTTGGCTAGTTTCGAGCATGTTTTTGGTCTTGTCTTGACCTACCTTGGGACTGTTTTGGATGCCTTTGGCTCTTTGGGGCTTGATTCTTGTGGCCATGGTTTGAGTCCCTTCGCTAGCCTTAAGTTTTGGGCTTTCTTGTATGCTTTGCATGCTTTGTTTGGTTGGTTTGGCACCTTTCCATGCATGATTTCAGAGCTTACAATGTTTGTCACATGTCCATATTTGTCTCCTTTTAAGTTCTCTTGAAAGTTGCCCTCCTATGCCTAGGTGTTGGACCATTTACATGTGCATGTTTGTTTTGCATTTTTATGCTTCCAATTCTTAACTTTGGCCACTGATTTGGGCACATTTAAGAGTTGTCCACTTTAGTTTAAGTCCATCTTTGCCTGTTGTTGCATGCTTGTCCTGCATGTTGTTGCATGCTTGCTTCATTTAGCATGTTGTTGCATGCCATGCATGTTTACATGTTTAGGTTGTATGCCTATTTCATATTAGATGCATTGCATGATCTTGTTGCATACTTGTTGCATGCTTGAGTTGTTCACATCATGCTTGCATGTTTGCATTGCATTATGTGTGCATCCCTTGCCTCTTGATCAAGCATGATAGAGGTTGGGGCCCCTTATGTGTTTTGTGCATTTCATTTGAAATTGAATTGCACACTTGGCTACTTTGGCCATCATGCATTGGAATGCGTGATTGGTGGCCCGAGGGTCGAGAACTACACTCCTTTGAGTCTTAAACATGATAAAGGGTGTAGTTGCAAACATTGTCTTGTAAATGTATTGCCATGCTCTGTTTGTCCTCTGCTGCAGCAAAAGGAGCATTTTACAGGAAGAGATGGCCGGTCGGCTATCTTCAGTGTCGGTCGGCTACAAATGTCTGGCCGAGAGATTTATTTTTGGTTAATGACCAGTTTCCCTTGGCCGATGGCCTCCCACAGTGCCCATGGGGTGAATCAGAAGTGTGTGGGGAATTCTCACACTTTGCAGAGGTGCATAGCAGTGCAAACAGAGGCAACATGAGGCATGGCAACGGATTTTCGAGCGAAGCCGACCGAGCATGCATTTGTCCCTTTTCTCGAGGCCGCTTTACTGTTTTTGTAGGTTAATTAATTTGTTTAATTAGTTAAGAGTTGTGTAATAATTAATGAGCTTGTTAGTTGATTAATTAGTTGATTTGTAATATTCTTTCGGTCCCTCCGTCGAGAGGGCGCAATTGTTGTAATAAGCGTGTGTGTGTGATGCATGTCTTCCAACCCCACTTCTTTCTCCCTTTTACTTAACTGCTTACGATGGTTAGTTTTAGGGCATATTTCATTTAGCATACCTTATGCTCGTATGTTTGCATCCATCCATCTGTATTGCGTGCACCAAGCTCGACGCATCATACTAACTACATTGTATTTCAATTCCTACTTGAATACATGTATCGAATTGTCGCATCTCATATGCCATCTTAGAATAGTCGAGCCTATTCCAGCTGCATTTTGCCTGTGTTGCATTACCCATCTTGACATGAATTAGGATCATGCATTGATTAGTAACTAGTTCTTTGTTTTGGCTCGGAGTACACTGTGAGTGTTTATGTTTTAGCATTTTGCATGTGTGTAAGTGTTGCCATGACATCATGTTTGCCATGAGGCTAATTGCTTATGTGATATAACTGCTTGAATGCCTATGGGTGAAGGTTGGATTACTTGAATTAGAACGATTCATTGAAATCTGTGTTTTAGCCTACTTGCGAGTAGCAAACTTCAAACATTTCCAAACAAACGGATATGCAATGCTTTGTTCCAAATTAGGCGATCTAGTCTATACTTGTGTGTTGTGCGCATCACATAGTAATTCTAGCTAATTAACCGGAATGAGAACGCATGTGTTTTCAAAAACAAGATATCATACTTAGTACAGGTCGATCTTTGATCGGGCGAGCGAGGGTGCTCATTGCATGACCTTCCCCAATCGTACCCAAGTTCTCGAGCTGAGGTAACTTTGGTGATGACGAACACGTGGCCTTAGGCAACGAGTCAGAGTTTCCTAAATTTCCCCCAAAACAAAATATTTAGGTGGCGACTCTGTATCTGGCAAAGCAGTCCATGTTTGGCACTTCTTTACAAAAATCAGTTTTCCAAAACGATTTGCCGGACTTGGACTCTTTGGTGATTTATCGGTCTTGCATGGCACTTTGCGAGACTAGATTCAGAACTGTAACATTTGAGTCCGAACTGTAGTATGCTAGAGAACAAACGAGATTTTCTCAGGAGTTCTCCGAGCGGTCTACAGCGAGTTTGGGGCGTGACAACTACCTTCCCTTCCTGCATCAAAACATAACCCAAACCTTCCCGTGAAGCATCACAATACACAGAATAGCACGCATCCCTCTCCGGAATAATCAATACTGAAGTAGTGGCATGTCTAACCTTAAGTTCTTGGAAAGACTTCTCACAAGTCTCATTCCATGAAAACTTGATTTTCTTTCTCGTTAGTCTAGTCAAAGGTGAGGCTAACTTAGAGAAATCCTTCACAAACCGACGATAATACTCAGCCAACCCCAAGAAACTACAAATTTCAAAGGCATTCTTAGGTTATTCCCAATCTTGCACTATTTTTTATCTTCAAAGAGTCTATAGTCACTTCTTCCTCGGATACTACATGGCCTAAGAACTTAACTTCCTTCAACCAGAATTCACACTTCTTGAACTTAGCATACAATTTGTGGGCTCTAAGCAACTCAAGCATAACTTGCAAGTGTTCCTCACGTTCCTTCTCAGAGGGTGAGTAAATCAGAATGTCATCAACAAAGACGACTACGAAACCATCTAAAAAGTCACAGAATATTTGATTCATTAGATCTATAAACACGGCCGGTGCATTGGTTAGCCCAAAAGGCATCACTAGAAACTCATAATGGCCATACTACGTATGAAATGTCGTCTTTTGCATATCTTCTTCCGTTTCCCTCAACTAGTGATAACCTGATGTCATGACCCGAACCCGCCCCTATGGGTTAAGGCCATAACCGGCCAGTAATCACGAGATTACCTACGGCCTCAAACCAAATAAAGCAAAACTCATCAGAGAAAAGAGGCCAAACGGAAGCAAATTTAAAACTTTGTCCATAGAGCTGTGCTTATATGCACACCATAACATTCCAATCATTCATATGTTAATAACTAACATTAAAATATGTACTAACACAGAACACTGTACATACAGGATCATACAAGTTTAAGTCTGTCGAACCCAAGACTTATATACAAAAGCCAATGCTTTCGCCAACATAACAAAACTATGAACAAAGGACAAAAGCGAGGACAGTCTCGTGCGTGAGATGTTTGGGCTGACTCCTCAAAACTTTGACTGTTTCTCACAATTTCACCGAGGCTGGTTCTGGACGTCCCTTGGCTCACCTACATGTACATGAATGAGCGTGAGCGAAAGCCCAGTGAATAATATCAAATAAGGAAGATACATAAGCAATCTTTGAAACAGTTACAGCAAATGGCCTTTGGCCCAATCACTTGTATCAATCGGCCTTCGGCCCAATCATTTATGTCAATCAGCCTTCGGCCCAATCATTCATGTCAATCGGCCTTCGGCCCAATCATTCATGTCAATCGGCCTTCGGCCCAATCATTTATATCGATCGGCCTTCGGCCCAATCATTTATATCAATCGGCCTTTGGCCCAATCATTCATGTCAATCGTTGTCCACCATTCAAATTAATGAACTTACAAAACTTACTTAGAAGTAAACAATTAGACAACAACATATTTCAAATACCTTGTTAAGATATTACTCACAGTGATCGGTTGGTTGGTTCGCCTTGGAGCTCGACCCTACACATTCCAAGAACACAAAAAGGGTCACAAACAATTCAATCCGTTCTAAATTTACATTTTCCTCTTTAGGCTTCATTCTTATCTCTTTAACTCAATTACAATGCTCAATGCATGCCTAAGAGTACTTACAAGTGAAAGAGAACGGAAAACGAAAATCAGAATGCATTTTCAAAATTTCAGAAAACAGGGTCCCCACTCGAGCGTGGAAGCGTGGACTTCCCCGCTCGAGCGGACCCTTGAGGCCTGCAAAAGTACTGGTTATGTCCAATTTACGCTCGAGCGTGCATTCTGGCGCTCGAGCGGAAGGCCTCTCTATATGGCTTCCCGCTCGAGCGTGAACTTACCTGCTCGAGCGGGAGTCATGTCTACAAAATATGCTGGGAGCACGAATTTCACGCTCGAGCGGCGGTTCCCCCGCTGGAGCAGACATCAAATTTTCTAGAAAATCCAGAACATGTTCTTGAGCTTCAACTTGACATTCAAAGGCTCTGAATGCATGATTTGGGCTCACATTCCACATAAACATGTACTAACATGGTACAAACATCAAATTACAACATTTTGAAGCTCAATTTCATAAATCAAACCCATGCATGGCTCATTTTCCACCAAATTCATTACCAACATAACAACTTCATGCATTCAAAGCTTCTACTCCCATGGATTGTACATGCATGTGACATATAACCCTCATTCTCATCTCATATGATGAAAAGATGGTCAAATACATGGATTTCAACTAAAAAAATACATGGATCATACATTTGGTTCTCAAACATGCAAATTCAAAGTAATTACATACATGCATGTGTCTATTGACCTCACATTCAACAAACCAACTCATTTCTTGTCAATTCTTACTCTTGATTACCCAATTAGCTTGAATGCACAAAATTACAAACTAGAATTCAAGAAATACTCACCTAGGAGCTTTAATTCTCACAATTTATAGCAAATTCTTCAGTAATCTCCAAGGTTTCCAAGCTTTGGGCTAAAATTGCACAATTCTCTCCCTTTCTCTCTCTATAGCTGACTCCCTCCCCTTTTCTTAGAGTTAAATCAGCCAATATTGATTAAAGAGAGAGCTTGAGTGTATATGACCTCTCATGTATAAGTCCATTAACCAATACAACCAATATTTAAATAATTTGAGCACTATGCCAATATTTTAATCTAATTAATTTGATCCGAATCAATTTCTAATTAAATTTCACCGCAGGCTCTAAAAATTATGCTAATCACGATGGCGTAATCAATTTTGGTTTCGGTGGCCGATAGGGTCTTCAATTTAATTCCAAAGCAGATAATCAAACTGATATTCCTACGGTGAATAGATAGAAATTCAAAACTACATATTTTTCACATAGTGACACACACACAAAATCATACTAAACACATAATCATGCTCATATTAAGGACCAATTAACATATTACGGAACAGGGATATCACAGTTTCCTCCCCTTTAGGAAGTTTGGTCCTCCAAACTTATTTTACCTTCGTCGGGAAACAGATGTGGATAGCGTAGTCACATTTCCTCCTCTTTTTCCCATGTAGCATCCGTCCCATAATGTTTTTTCCATTCCACTTTCACCATTGGGATGGACTTGCTTCTCAATTGTTTCATTTGCCGATCAACAATTCGTTCTGGCCATTCGGCGTATTCCATATTTTCATCAATAGCTACCCGGTGATAATCAATTACATGAAATGGGTCTCAGAGGTAACCCCTCAACATCGACACATGAAACACGTTATGGATTTGTTCGAATCCCGGTGGCAAAGCAACTCTATAGGACACTGGACCAAGCCTTTCCAAAATTTGAAACGGCCCAATGTAACGGGGCGACAACTTGCCCTTCTTTCCAAACCTGACTTGGCCTTTCATTGGGGACACACGAATAAACACATGGTCACCGACCTCATACTCAAGAGGTCTTCTCCGAACATCTGCATAATACTTTTGTCGGTCTTGAGCTATTTTGAGCCTTTGCCGAATAATCTTGATTTTCTTAGAAGTGTCGTGCACAATTTCAGGCCCAAATAAAGCTCTATCCCCGACTTCTGTCCAACAAGTAGGTGATCTACACCTTCTTCCATACAACACCTCGTATGGTGTCATACCGATGCTGGAGTGGAAGCTGTTATTATAAGCAAATTCCGCAAGTGGCAAATAGTCTTCCCAACTCCCCTGAAAATCCAAAGCACACATCCGAAGCATATCTTCCAAAGTCTGTATTGTTCGTTCTGATTGCCCATCTGTCTGTGGGTTGAATGCAGTACTGAACCTTAGTTCCGTCCCCATAGCTTCCTGCAAACTCTTCCACAATCTAGACACAAATTTCGGATCTCTATCCGACACAATGGATACCGGAACTCCGTGTAAACGGACAATCTCATCAACATAAATGGTAGCCAATCTATAAGCATTAAACGTGGTTCTGACTAGTAGAAAATGTGCAGATTTAGTCAGCTATCAACTACAACCCAAATGAATCCATACCTCGAGAAGTCCGAGGTAGGCCAACAACGAAATCCATAGTCACATGCTCCCACTTCCATTCAGGAATAGGGAGAGGTTGAAGTAGACCGCCTAGTTTCTGATGCTCAGCTTTGACTTGCTGACATTGAAGACACTTGGACACATATTCCGCAATCTCTTTCTTCATTTTAGGCCACCAATAGGTTTGTTTCAAATCCTGATACATTTTATTATTACCCGGATGCATAGCAAATACGGATCTGTGGCTTCATCTAAAACCCTCTTCTTTAGTTTCGGAATATCTGGGACACATTTTGTTCCGAAATCTCAACACTTCGTTCTCAATGCCAAACTCTGCTTTCGGACTTGTCTCAAATTCATCAATCACTTTCTTGAGGAATTCATCCTCTTTCTGCTTCTGCTTGATTTCGTCAATGATTGCCGGCTCGGCTGTAATAGCGGCTATCAATCCGCCCTGTTCACACATTACCACTTCAATTTCAGATTTCTCAAAATCTCGCAAGATCTCCCTCTGTTCAGTAAGCAAACAAGCCATACTCCCCGTTGATTTCCTACTCAAGGCATCAGCAACTGTATTAGCTTTCCTGGGGTGATACTGAATCTCTAGATCATAATCTTTTATCAATTCCAGCCATCTCCTCTGTCGCATATTCAACTCCTTCTGCGTGAAGAAGTATTTCAGACTTTTGTGATCCGTGTAGACTTCACACTTTGCTCCATACAAATAATGCCACCAGATTTTCAAAGCAAAAACAACTGCGGCCAATTCTAGGTCATGTGTTGGATAATTCTTCTCGTGTGGCCTCAACTGTCGGGAGGCATAAGCAATAACCTTTCCGTTCTGCATTAACACACAACCCAAACCTTTATAAGACGCATCACTAAAAATTACAAAATTCTCCGTACCTGAAGGTAGTGTCAAAATTGGTGCAGTGGTCAATCTTGTTTTCAGTTCATGAAAGGCAGCTTCTCTTTCGTCGTTTCATTCAAACGGTTGCCCCTTGCGTGTCAATTGGGTAAGAGGCACAGCTAATTTTGAAAAGTCCTTCACAAATCTTTTGTAATAACCAGCTAAGCCCATGAAGCTGCGGACTTCTGTCACATTAGTCGGTGTAAGCCAATTCACAATTGCCTCTATTTTCTGCGGATCCACTGAAATTCCTTCCTTGTTGATTACATGCCCTAAGAAAACAACTTCATCCAACCAAAACTCACATTTCTTTAGTTTAGCAAACAATTTCCTTTCTCTAAGTATTTGCAGGACAGTTCTCAAGTGATGTTCATGTTCAAGTCTATTCTTGGAGTATATCAAAATATCGTCAATAAAAACCACAACAAATTCGTCAAGGTAGGTTTTAAAAATTCGGTTTATTAAGTCCATAAATGCTACCGGAGCATTAGTCACTCCAAATGGCATAACAAGAAACTCAAAATGTCTATACCTCATTCTGAATGTGGTTTTCTCAACATCCTCTGCCTTAACGTTCAGCTGATGATACCCGGATCTCAAATCAATCTTAGAAAACACCTGTGATCCCTGCAACTGGTCAAATAAGTCATCAATACGAGGTAGGGGATATTTGTTCTTTATTGTTACCTTGTTCAATTCCCGATAATCGATGCACAGGCGTAGGGTTCCATCCTTCTTTTTCACAAATAATGCTGGTGCACCCCAAGGCAAAGTGCTAGGTCGAATAAACCCCTTGTCAAGCAGGTCTTGCAACTGTTCTTTCAATTCTTTCATTTCGGCAGTAGCCATTTGTAGGGAGTTTTAGAAATCGGTTGGGTGCCTGGCATAGTCTCAATTGTAAACTCTATCTCCCTGTCCACCAATTCCCTTGGCAGTTCATTTGGAAACACATCTGGAAATTCTCTAACAATGGGGATATCATTCAATTCAACATTCACAAATTGTTCAGACAACACATAGCACAAATAACCCTGGCAACCTTTCCTGATTAGTTTACATGCTTTCATTGCAGATATCAAATAAGGTGAAGGCACTACCCCATCGCCCACAAACACAATTTCTTTATGTTCTGGTGGTTTAAACACAACCGGTTTTGTCACACAATCAATGGTGGCACAATATTTGGTCAACCAATTCATGCCCAAAATTACATCAAAATGCCTAAATTTCAAGGGCAACAAATCCACATATAAGATAGCATCCTCAATATGCATGTCACAAAACCGGTATATGGATTCACACAATACAGATTCCCCAGATGGAGCAGACACACATAGCAGATATGGCAATAATTCTAGAGGTCTATTCAGTCTAGATGCAAATGAGTGTGTTGATCCAGAGTCAATTAACACAAAGGCATCCTGATTACATATAGAAATGGTACCTGATACAACTGCGTTGGCATTCCGGGTATCGCCCGGAACAAGCGCAAAAACTCTCCCTTGTCTCACGATATCTCTGGCGGGAGTAGATCTCGTAGCATTTCCCGGTTTTGGGACTGACGCTGTCGAACTAGCAGCAAATTTTCCACTGTTCTGTTTGCAATCTCTGGCCATATGCCCCTGTTTACCACAATTAAAACAAGCTCCTGACACATGGTAACAAACCCCACGATGCCTGTTACTACAAATAGTACACAACGGGGTTGTATCTCGGGAAGAATTAGAAGTATTCGAGAAGCCCGTATTTTGCTTCTTTGAAAACTTCTTCTTTGAAAAGAAGCCCTGCCTTTTACTACCCTTCCAGTCAGTTGTCAGTTTAGTTTGTCTAGCTATATTAGCTTCTGATATTATGGCCCTGTCTAGTACCCCAATGTAGGTCTCCAGCTTTAAGACATTCACCCTCTCTAGGATGTCGCTTCGAAGCCCGCCTTCAAAATGTCTCGCATTCTTATAGTCTGTATCAATCACGTGTGGCGCAAACCTGGCCAATTTAGTGAATTTGGCCTCGTACTCAGCTACAGTCATACTGTCTTGCTTCAGTTCCATGAATTCTGCCACCTTCCTATCCCGAACACACTGCGGGAACTACTTATCATAGAAAATTTCCAGAAATCTTGCCCAATCAGCGTCTTTGTAATTCTCATGCATTAACATCCACCATCTTCTTGCTTCGTCTTCTAGCATAAAGGTGGCTAGAAGCACTTTCTGTGTCTCCAAACACGGGAACACTTCAAACAGTTTTTCAATGCCGAGGACCCAAGCTTCAGCTTTCAAAGGATCTAATCCATCATGGAACTGTGGTGGTTTCATTTTCTTGAACTCTTTGGTGAGAGCTATGGTTCCGTCATCATTCTGATTATCTGGCACAGGAGGTGCCGGAGGTGGAGGTGGAGGATGTGGCTGCTACCACTATTGTTGCCATTCCTGCTGTTGCCTCAATGTCTCCGCCATTTCCTGAATCAGTCTTTCCATTCTATCCAGTCTGGCAGTAGAAGATTCTTATATCTCATCACCTCTTGTTCTCACCATCTGATTAAACTTGCATTATACATTATACAAAAGATACACAGGTATGCATACACTAAAGAGCATACATAATCAAATAATTTGAAATGCAAGCAGTTCACAAACTTATAACACATAGTTGTTCACATTTAACAGTTAAACGTATTCTTGATGCTTTCAGATTCATACTTATTACATGAATGCATCCTAGATCTTTTCTAGACGCTCTTTGCTCTTTTGGACAAGTGTGTGAGTTATTAACTCGTGCTCTGATACCACTCTGTCATGACCCGAACCCGCCCCTATCGGTTAAGGCCATAACCAACCAGTAATCACGAGATTACCTATGGCCTCAAACCAAATAAAGCAAAACTCATCAGAGAAAAGGGGCCAAACGGAAGCAAATTTAAAACTTTGTCCATAGAGCTGTGCTTATAAGCACACCATAACATTCCAATCATTCATATGTTAATAACTCACATTAAAATATGTACTAACACAGAACACTGTACATACAGGATCATACAAGTTTAAGTCAGTCGAACCTAAGACTTATATATAAAAGGAAATGCTTTCGCCAACATAACAAAACTATGAACAAAGGACAAAAGCGAAGACAGTCTCGTGCATGAGATGTTTGGGCTGACTCCTCAAAACTTTGATTGTTTCTCACAATTTCACCGAGGCTGGTTCTGGACGTCCCTTGGCTCACCTACATGTACATGAATGAGCGTGAGCGAAAGCCCAGCGAATAATATCAAATAAGGAAGATACATAATCAATCTTTGAAACAGTTACAGCAAACGGCCTTTGGCCCAATCACTTGTATCAATCGGCCTTCGGCCCAATCATTTATGTCAATCGGCCTTCGGCTCAATCATTCATGTCAATCGACCTTCGGCCCAATCATTCATGTCAATCGGCCTTCGGCCCAATCATTCATGTCAATCGGTCTTCGGCCTAATCATTTATATCAATCGGCCTTCGGCCGAATCATTTATATCAATCGGCCATCGGCCCAATCATTTATATCGATCGGCCATCGGCCCAATCATTCATGTCAATCGTTGTGCACCATTCAAATTAATGAACTTACAAAACTTACTTAGAAGTAAACAATTAGACAACAACATATTTCAAATATCTTGTTAAGATATTGCTCACAGTGATTGGTTGGTTGGTTCGACCTAGAGCTCGACTCTATACATTCCATGAACACAAAAAGGGTCACAAACAATTCAATCCGTTCTAAATTCACATTTTCCTCTTTAGGCTTCATTCTTATCTCTTTAACTCAATTACAATGCTCAATGCATGCCTAAGAGTACTTACAAGTGAAAGAGAACGGAAAACGAAACTCAGAATGCATTTTCAAAATTTCAGAAAACAGGGTCCACGCTCGAGGGTGGACTTCCCCGCTCGAGCAGACCCTTGAGGCCTGCAAAAGTACTGGCTATGTCCAATTTACGCTCGAGCGTGCATTCTGGCGCTTGGGCGGAAGGCCTCTCTACATGGCTTCCCACTCGAGCGTGAACTTACCCGCTCGAGCGGGAGTCATGTCTGCAAAATATGCTGGGAGCACGAATTTCACGCTCGAGCGGCGGTTCCCCCGCTCGAGCGGACATCAAATTTTCTGGAAAATCCAGAACATGTTCTTGAGCTTCAACTTGACATTCAAAGGCTCTAAATGCATGATTTGGGCTCACATTCCACATAAACATGTACTAACATGGTACAAACATCAAATTACAACATTTTGAAGCTCAATTTCATAAATCAAACCCATGCATGGCTCATTTTCCACCAAATTCATTACCAACATAACAACTTCATGCATTCAAAGCTTCTACTCCCATGGATTGTACATGCATGTGACATATAACCCTCATTCTCATCTCATATGATGAAAAGATGGTCAAATACATGGATTTCAACTAAAAACTTACATGGATCATACATTTGGTGCTCAAACATGCAAATTCAAAGTAATTACATACATGCATGTGTCTATTGACCTCACATTCAACAAAACCAACTCATTTCTTGTCAATTCTTACTCTTGATTACCCAATTAGCTTGAATGTACAAAATTACAAACTAGAATTCAAGAAATACTCACCTAGGAGCTTTAATTCTCACAATTTATAGCAAATTCTTGAGTAATCTCCAAGGTTTCCAAGCTTTGGGCTAAAATTGCACAATTCTCTCCCTTTCTCTCTCTATAGTCGATTCCCTCCCCTTTTCTTAGAGTTAAATCAGCCAATATTGATTAAAGAGAGAGCATGAGTGTATATGACCTCTCATGTATAAGTCCACTAACCAATACAACCAATATTTAAATAATTTGAGCACTATGCCAATATTTTAATCTAATTAATTTGATTCGAATCAATTTCCAATTAAATTTCACCGCAGGCTCTAAAAATTACGCTAATCACGATGGCGTAATCAATTTTGGTTTCGGTGGCCGATAGGGCCTTCAATTTAATTCCAAAGCAGATAATCAAACAGCTATTACTACGGTGAACTGATAGAAATTCAAAACTACATATTTTTCACATAGTGACACACACACAAAATCATACTAAACACATAATCATGCTCATATTATGGACCAATTAACATATTACGGAACATGGATATCACACTTGATCTCAAGTCTATCTTAGAGAAGCAACAAGACCTCTTTAACTGGTCAAACAAATCATCTATACGAGACATTGGGTACTTATTTTTAACAGTTACCATGTTAAACTTCCGGAAATTGATACAAAGTCATAGTGCACCATCTTTCTTCTTGGCATGGAGAGCCGGTGTTCCCTAATGCAATGTACTAGGGTGAATAAAACCCTTATCTAACAATTCTTGGAGTTTAATCTTCAACTCACTGAACTCGGCGGGTGAAAATCTATACGGTGCCATAGAAACCGGTGCAGTGCCAGGCACTAAGTCAATAGAGAACTTAATCTCACGATGAGGTGGTAAACTAGTGAGATCTTTAGGAAAGTCATCTGCATATTCACAAACTACCCTTGGTAAATCATCTCGGGTTTCGTCACACTCACTATCCAATAAGGTCGCAAGAAGACAACTAAGCTCACTCTGACCACGTGAATCATACACCGGTGTTAAAACTCTATCGGCTCTATCCCCCATGAAATAAAAACAATTACTGCTCAAGGTGCATACAGTAATCCTCTGACGGTAACAATCTATGACAGCCCGATACAATGACAACCAATCCATTCCTAATATAGTATCAAAACTCGTCATGTCATTTAACACAAAAGCAAAAGGAAGTCAGTGACCGGCAACCTCTATCTCACAACCTCGACACCCTTATTCTAGAACAATCTCACCACCAATAGGTGACTCTACACTGAGTGGAGATGCTAACCGAGCCAATTCTAACCCTAATGCTGATGCAAATGCAGATGAAATAAAAGAGATGCACCCGTATTAATCAACACATTGGCAATAGAATTGTATAACAAGAAAGTACCTCTCACTACTAAAGGTGTTGGCACCAAGTCTAGCGTGGTAACAGCATACACATGCCCTTAAGGTCTCTGCTCCACCTGCTCACCTCTTGAAACATAACTCTGATGCACTAACTGAGCCGAAGAGGCTCCCTGATTAGCCCTCGAAGCCTGTACTGACTGTGTAGGCTGGTGTCTCTATGTCTGTCTTGAACTAGACGCACCAGGTGTGCCACCTACCTGAGGGCAAAACTTCTTCAAGTGCCCTACTTGCCCACACTGATAACAAGTGAGCGGCTACCTTCTCCTCAAACTCTGGCCCTGAGAATGAGCCGTAGATGAAATACACCGTTGCCCTCCTCCCCGCTGTGGGCAAGCTGGAGACTTGTGGCCCAATTGGCTATACTTAAAGCAAGTGAAACCTCCCTGACCACTTCTCCCAGAATTCGAACTTGGTATTGGAAAATTGGACCTCAACTATGCTCCCTGGGACTACTGTGGGGTAGAACCCTTCTGTTTCTTACTGTCCCTCTGAACATCCTAACTCCTCTTGGAGCCCCTCATCCGCTCTGCCTCCATTTTCATCATAGTCTCAAGATGAGCAACTAACTCTAGAAGTCGCCCGTGATCTTTAATCATCGAACCGGCTACCTTGAAAAGAAACTCGCTCCTCGATCTTTTCTCAAACTCCACACAATGGCACTCCTCTGTCACCACTAACTCTGGTGCAAACCTAGAGAGGCTAGTAAAGGCTGCCTCAAACTTGGCTACAAGTATGTTGAGCTGCTTGAGTTTTGAGAACTGCTCCCTCAACTTCTCCCTAACCGTGGGAGGTAAGAACTTGTCCTGGAAGGCGTTCACAAAAGCCTCCCAAGTCACTCCAAGGCGCCCACGTGCATATTTCCATCATTGACCTGCATCTCCCTTTAGCTGGAAGGATGCCAAGGTCACCCTTAATCTATCGTGCTCGATGCCAAGCATTTCCAACGTCTTCACTATCTGCTCTAACCACTCATCCGCCTTCAGTGGCTCTTTAGGATCACCCAAAAACTCATCTGGATTAGATCGGAATAACTCCCTCTTTAAAAATGATGGCCTTGCTTTAGCTACTTGGGCCTGAACTTGATTCTCAGCCCTGAGAATGTCCATGAATTCTCGCAAAACTCCGTCCATTTCGTGGTCTAAAGCACCCTTGGCCTGCTGACCAATTGGTTGGGCCACATTGGCCTGACGAACCCCTTCTTCTTGTATCGGAATCTCATTTGCTAAAGGAACCTCATGCCTTCTAGGCCTACCATGCCTACCACTACCACATCCGTGTCCTGGCATCCTAATGAAGGTATTAAAAAAGATTAGCATATTTACAAATGTGTTGAAACTAGCTCACTCGCGTCCTAATGCGATGGACAATAGTAATTCACTCTACGTAAGCACAAAGTCACATAAACACATATAAATTTTCTTCCTAGATAATGATCGTCCCGTGGCATTGCCAGAGTTCCAATTAGAAACAACAATGATCAAGTGCTCTTCTAATAGGAGTTCTAGAAACCCGTAGACCCAATCAATATCTTAAGAACTAAATCTCATACCCATATAACCACATAAGCCTATTATCACATGAGCATACCATACATACAAACATCTCTATTAAGTGAGACAAACCTATTGTGGTAATAACCACTTTCCACGTACCTAAACTATTCAAACTCAGTACGCTCTAATACCAAGTTATAACGCCCCGAAATAAACACAATATATCCATATTATAACAATCAATAAATGGCAACATAAATGAATTGATAAGCTTTCATTAATTTGATTTGATATACAAAAGGTGACACGTGCGATATACATTCATAAATAGTACATCCTGAATCTACAACACGTGTTACAAGATAGTGAAAAGAAGTGAAAGCTAAATAGATAATCATATACCCTAAAGGCTTACATCTTTCCAAGTCAATGCTTAAGTACATTAAAAGTGAGTCTTAAGCTCAATATAAATAAAGCCCTAGGCGTGTACAAAATTAAATACAAAATAACAACATTGAGCCTTTAACTTCACAGTCCTCCCAAGCTAAGTCCTTGGTGAAGGCATATCACCAGCACCTGAAAATGGTTTTCCCCACATAGGGTGAGCCAAAACCCAGTAGAAACACTACCACACAATGTATAAATCTTAACAAAGCCATAAGGTTTTATGCATATGCAATGCTAGTACCAAAATATTTACATTCTTTTTCAAAAGTCGTGCTATGCCAGGTTTATATCATAGTTCTCAAAACTATGCCCTTTACAATAGAAAGTAGGGGAACATCTCAAACCAATACAACCTTTCACGAATATTTCGTCCGCGGGAAACCGTCAACTGGCACCTATGTAAATGTAGCCTATACAAGCGCTACTATTGCCATTTTATAGATATTTTGTCTGCAGAAATTGGGATACGCGCATTTTCAGGACTTTCACCCTGGACACATAGGCCAACCTGATTTGGTGATACACATCTTTCCCACATTCACCCCTTTTTTTCTCAAAATCATATACATTTTCAATGTATTAAATTAGCAACAATGTCCAATGCACATGGATGAGAAATTAGTTTTAATTCACCTAATTCTCATGCAATTTCTGCAACACTCATAGCTATCCTCTACCGATAGCCCAAAACAGATACCTCTAAAAAGATAAATAAATTTCATTAAAGATACACTTTCCAAAATCTCAAAACGGATGTGCTATTACATTCCAACTCTGCCATCATCATCAACATTACTTCAATTTCATAATTCTCAAAATCAATTTCATTTTGTCTATACAATCTCAAACATTCACATTTTAGGGAAAAATCCCTTTCTCTTTGAAAATCAATTTCAATGTAGGAAATACCTCATTTCAACATATATCAAATCCAATTTCATACCCACAAGATTTTCCAAGAAACCATTTGAAAACCCTTCTCTTTTTTTTTTTTCATTTTGATTTCAAACTCTAGGTTTTACCAAAAACCCCCAAACCACTATAATCCTTTCAAATAGCAAATGACTAAGGTAAAACTCATACAAGAGTATGAAGAATCCCTACCTCGAAGCTAGGAGACCAAGGAAAGAGTGAAGAAACTTCAGCAATGCCAAAACCCAACTTTGCTCGGATGAAAGTGAAGCTCTAAGTGAGCTCTACCTTTTTCTCAAAGGAAGTAGGGTAGAGAAATCAATAGATCTAGGTGTTTTCGAAGAGGGAAGGTAAGTTTTAGAGAAAGGGAGTGTAGATCTTGGATTTTTTTGTCACGCCCCGAATTAACAAGGTCCGGCTCTCGTGAATAAACCACCCGACGATGAACAATAAATAACAACTCTCATGCAAATGAATATTATATAGTCACACAATATATGTGTTTTATCCGATTTTATACATTCCTAGATACAACATCTAAGTCGAATGGATGCTCTGTAGCTAAAACATGCACAGATGTTATAAAATCAAATTAGATGCTCGAAGGCTTACATCATACACAAGGGTGAAACCCTTACAAGAATGACACATGGCCAATAAATAACATAAATGGCCATTGGCCTACAAATAATTGAACCATGGTACACGGTTCAAACATAACTTCACATCACAGTTTGCATCCATATATGTATACCTAAAAAACATTTCTGCCACTTAGGGTGAGCATAAAACCCGATAGAGAATATTTCAAAAACTAAACATGCTCCACCAACATAAATGATCATGATGCAATACATATATACATTATGCCCATATGCATTTTCAAATTCATTTGATCTCTCAACAGAATCAATTCTTTCCAATTACTGATACCTTACGTTTAATCAAAACGTTTTCCGAGTCCAAAACATCAGTTTGACATGAAAATCCTTTCCGAAAACCAATCCAGGTACCTCAATACCAACCAACAAATACATTGCTAAATCAAATGCAAATACATTGATAAACAACATCAAATACATTGTTAAAACCATTTCCCAAACATCTTGTTCCAAAACTGACATAATAGTAAATAAATGGGTGAATCTCCAAAACACATACAACCTTTCGCGGATATTTCGTCTGCGAGAAACTGTCAAACGGGACCCATGTAAAGGTAGGCTATACAAGCCCAACTATTTCCATTTTACGGATATTTCGTCCGCGGGAACTGACACCCACGTATACATGTGTTTTTTCGGGACTTTCACCCTGGACACACGGGCCAATTTAATTTGGTGATACACACCTCTTCCCATATTCACCATTTTATTTACCCTTTTCAATAGTACAATACATGTAACTTAAAATATTATTTTTCCAAAACAATGCAAATGTTCCAAAACATAATGTAGGAATTTCCAAAACCTCTTTTCTAAACATACAGTTTCAGTTTCCAAAATCCATTACATGCTCCATAATATGAATGATTTCAATTGCCTAATCAACAACCATTTTCTTCTCATCTCTTATAAAATCAACATCATTTTTATATTTTTCCAACATAAGCCAAAACCTATGTTTTTAGAACAAAACCTCATTTTCTTTCAAAATAACTTTTGAGTAAAAGAAAGCCACCATGTCAACATATCTCAACATCATTACAAAATCATCACTTGTTTTAAGAACTCATTCGAAAATCTCCCTTTTACATTTCAAATCCAAACCCCAAGTTCAACCCAAAACACCAAATCCATAGATCCTTTGAAATAACAAATCCCAAGGACAAAAATCATACCAAATGATTACTAAATATACATAACAAAATATGCCACAAATATGCTACCGAACTCATATTGAGTTTAGGAAATAGACCCTACCTCTTCAAGTGAAGAGGAGAACTCTAAAAAAACTCAAGGTTGATGAAACTGCAGAACTCTTGGATAAAAAAAAAGCCCTTGATGAGATCTCCAATCTTTCTCAAAGGACCAGGGTGAAAAGATGTCTGTACACGAGTAGATCTAGAGATCTAAGTCGAAAAAAGTGAGTTTCTAAGAGAGAGAAAGAGAGAGATTCACGGTGTAAAGAAGAAAGGGGGAGAGAAAAAGGAAATTGTGAAAAGAATAAGTCTAAACAAGCACAACGCTAACCCAAGGCTGGTGTTGACCCTTGCAGCAGAAGAAGGGAAGAAATAGAAGGCAGTGTCGACCCCAGAACAAATTTTCCAAGTTTCCAAAGAACTTTTCAGTCTAAACAAGCATGAATGAAGAATCCTAACAAGTTTAAATTGAATTGTACTCATCCAAAAACAAAATACAACAACTCCAAAGACTCCCAAAATGAAAATAAAGGAATTAAATACACTCTCTAATAGTTTAAAGAACACAAGTGCTACAACCTCGACACCTTAGGAAATTTCATTCCCGAAATTTGAGAAACGCCAAAACCAAAAAGGCCACCCAATCTATAAATGAAGCACAACGCTAACCCAAGCTTAGATCTTTATGGGGATACGTCTCGGTCCAATACCTCAAGATTTCGAAGACATCTGAACACCAAGAATTGTTAGAAAACTTCACTAATGACCCTTCGATCCACATAACTTGTTGTGGTCTACGAGACAAGAAACAACAACTACCACAACAACAACGACAACAAGAACTCCTTGAACTCAAAGATGTGCTCTATGTCTCAACCGCCGACAATACTCAAATAACTACTGAGTGCTCCACGCTCGAACAAGGAGAATAAGAAATCTACTTGCACACAAAGCTCCTAATCAACTGTCTCGTAGCACGAGAACATAAAACCAAAACATGATTAATCCAAACAACATTATGGCACATTAATGCCCTACAATTCTAAGCTTGTGCAAAACAAACACATACCACATAGCTAGTAACACAGGCAAGATCAAAACAAGTCTTCCAAATACAAGATAAAACACAACCCATTCAGGTTAAAGAAAATTCCTTATTCTTCCCATTTTTTCAAAACATTTTGCTTTCCCAAAAGACGTTCAAACTCGCACCGTCACACCCAAACACATTTTCAACTGTTCACAGCAAATCTCAAAGATTTCAAAACCGTCTTCCGAAACCATAGAAGTTTATAACACAAAAGTCTTTTCATTTTCAAAATATTATTTGTTTTATCTCTTATTTATTTATTTATTTATTTTTTTGGAATATAGCTTTTTATTAAACCAAAAACTTACATTTCCAACAAAAATTGATTTAGTTTGAAAAGACCATCCAAGGCCACAACATTAAAAGAAGATTTTTGTTTTCCTCAAAATCATTCCTTCTCAGTCCTCCGCTGACTCACAACACAGTCACCCAATAAAATCCATCACACCCGTGGCAACGCCACAAAATAAACACCACTTTCCACGATAAAATCCTTAGAAAAATTTCCAAAGTGCCAACAACACAATATAACACGAGTAAAGAAATTTCACATCCACTAATCACACAATGGCGCAAAAGAGATCACATGACCAAAGTTTCTGATCATAACCCCAGACCGGTTACCACAAACTCAAAACAACATCCTAACTGTCCATACGGGACTTACATGTCACACCTTGACACCGTTCAATTACACAACCCTCAATTCTAACATGTTTCCAAGGTGACTATATGTCAACCTACTCAAATACTAACTAATCAACTAACTACACAACAACCTCACACTAGCCTCTAAACACTGATATACCACGTAACTTCGCATAACCCAACATCAACACCAATACCTTGCCAAACCTCACTAGCTCTGAAATGGAGTTCCATACACAACCTCACATGTTCGTTGAATCATTCCGGATTCCTCAAAGTTAACCTACAGTACTCTGGTTCTCAATTCACCCATCACATATATGCCTAAGTGGCATACACATCCTCACTTTACATTTGAGTTCAAAATGGACTTCTCAAATTAAAACACAACACACCCCTTTAAGTCAATTCATACACCAACCTTTCACACCACACACACAAGGACCGATAAGGTCAAAACAACTTTTATGGGGCAGACCAATCACTCCATACAATCTTACTAATTCACTCGGAGTTCCACTACCCAAACCAAGCAACAAACAACAAACACCACACCAAAGTGATCCAACACTGCTGAACTTTAGACCATTCTTAACAACACATTAAGCACACTATTACTACACTAAGGCAACCTCCTAGGATAGTCCCATGATCAATCCCCTTCGATATAACATCACACAACCCCCAACCATGCACTGGTACACACTACACAAACAAAGCTGATTACTTACTACACAACATCTCACCCTTAACCCCAAATGGATTATCTCAACATTAATGCCCTCACTCTGCCAACGTACTCACAATCCCGACCAAGTTCACAACCACGAGTTTCACATATTTATCCTCTCATACCAAGCTAACTAGCAAAGGCCTACCATGCTACAAGCTACCAAAACCACGTAACGACCCAAACTGACCAACAACTAAACACAACACCTCCATCCATCAGTGACCAATAAAGTCAACTTTTTATTCCACATTCTATCCTATCACCCATTATATGAGTACAACCAAAACACTAAGTCCCCTAGTCAATCTACCGATTGCTAATACTTGCTGAACAATTACCTTGAACTAAACCTCGACACATACACACGACACTTACAAGGCCTTCAAAGTCATACTATCCTAACTCCATAAAACAACAAAGAAGTTCTCAACCTCCTCCTCCCAAGTCATAGAACACTACAGTCTCAACTACTTTCTCAACCAACTTAGAATGCTACGTGAGCCAAAACACGGCCCATCTCCAAAAACAATCATCTCCTCACCGTCATTCCATACCTCGACCAATAAACACTAAATCACTGTGACCCTACACATAGGTCACGCGCTAACCATAGGTTACATATCCGACCAACCCTTTTGAAAACATCTCTTAACTTAACCAGAATTGAGGTACACATCTCTTGCACCCAAACACAATAAATAAATTCTAGAACTTAGGAAACGTCGGCAGTACCATTACTCGAAATACATCACAAGGTGTTCAGAACACACCATCTACCAAACACTAACAACCAATACTACGATAAGAGACTAACAACCCTTCACAAGAAATAACCAACCAGATAATACCAAGATCCGCTATCATCACTTACCATTGAGGTACAAGTCTATACCCAATGAAACTATATGCTATTCTCAAAACACAAGTAATCATAAGTCTCTCTATACCCAGAATAAAGGAATACTCTATCTTTGCATACATCCTTACACTACATCGTACTAGTTCACTAGGTCAACCCTAGACCGGCCTACCACGACAGCCCGTTGCCAAAATGCTAACTCAAAAACAAATCACACCATCTACGATCTCCTAACACACCTCGTGCCTTATCGAATTGCCACAACAACGATAACTCTACCTGGTATTCAACCAATTACCTCACCCAACAATAAGAAACAACCACCCCTACTCCAACTAATCATACATCATCTATAATAAAAACTCATGGCCTAAATGGCCCAACTAACTTCACCAACCCCAAGGGAAGTCAAACCACAATACTACATCCCAACCAACCTCACTCCACAATATGGCCTTCTAAGTTACGAACACTGAAGTCGGAACCATACACTACCACTACCAACACATACAAGTTCAAACCTAACTCTTTGTGTTTTAGAAACTCTAACACCACCAACACCCCTTCCACGGGTTATGAAACTTAAAACAACACACTCAATTGAGGGACACACCCCACGCCACACCTTACACCTCTGACCACTCAAGGTCATAACTAACTCTAATACATATTAGTCCACAGACTAACAACCAACATCAAACATACACGATACCACCCAAGTGAGCATCAGAACTCAACCCTCACACGTCGTCACAGAGGACTTGAAAACACTACTGTCTTTCAAAGACGTACCAACTGCCACCAAGGCAACCAACGTTAACTCACAACCAACAGTAAGGTACCCACTCCGAGTTCATTACTTCCTTCCTTACGTCTCTATAAAAGAGAGAATATCTACAACCTAGGATACATAACACTGGTGCCCTTTGTTGAAATATTAACATAGTACCATTAGACTCCAATCACTTACACATCAGCTACATATAACACATAACACATAACCGTGCTAAGCCTACAAAGATAGTTATTTATCCCAGTGCTCGCTTAGATTTCTCATTAGAAACAACGTTGATCAAGCGCGTTTCCAACAAGACTTCCAAGTTAGTCAACTAGACACCGAATAATATCTATGAGTCTCAACATCATACCCACATAAAATGCAGCACATAAGTATGTTATCACATAGCACACAACATACAAATGTCCTCACCGCGCATGATAAGCCCACTATGGCTAACCACTTTCCATAAGCCCAAGGTTTTCAAACCCAGTTAGCTCTGATACCAAGTTGTCACGCTCCGAATTAACAAGGTCCGGCTCTCTTGAATAAACCACTTGATGATGAACAATAGATAACAACTCTCATGCAAATGAATATTATATAGTCACACAATACATGTGTTTTATCTGATTTTATACATTCCTAGATACAACATCTAATTCGAATGGATGCTTTGTAACTAAAACATGCACAAATGTTATAAAATCAAATTAGATACCCGAAGGCTTACATCATACACAAGGGTGCAACCCTTACAAGAATGGCCCACAGCTAATAAATAATATAAATGGCCCTTGGCCTTCAAATAACTGAACCATCCTACACGGTTCGAACATAACTTCACATCACAGTCCACATCCACATATGTACACCTGAAAAACATTATAGCCATGTAGGGTGAGCATAAAGCCAGTAGAGAATATTTCAAAAACTAAAAATGCTCCACCAGCATAAATGATAATGATACAATACATATATACAATATGCCCAAATGCATTTTCAAATCTATTTAATTTCTTAACAAAACAATTCTTTCCAATTACCGACACCTTACGTTTAATCAAAACGTTTTCTGAGTCCAAAACATCAGTTTGACATGAAAATCCTTTTTGAAAACCAATCCAGGTACCTCAATACCAACTAGCAAATACATTGCAAAATCAAATGTGAATACATCGCTAAACAACAACAAATACATTGTTAAAACCATTTTCCACACATCTTGTTTCGAAACAGACATAATCATAAATAAATGGGTGAATCTCCAAAACACATACAATCTTTCACGGATATTTCGTCTGCGGGAAACTGTCATATGGAACCCATGTAAACGTAGGCTATGCAAGCCCTACTATTGCCATTTTACAGATATTTCATCCTCGGGAACCTGTACCTATGTATATGCGCGTTTTTCGGGACTTTCACCCTGGATACACAGGCCAACTTGATTTGGTAATACACACCTCTTCCTAGATTCACCATTTTATTTACCCTTATCAATAGTACAATACATGTAACTCAAAATATTATTTTTCCAAAACAATGCAAATGTTATAAAACATAATGTTGGAATTTCCAAAACTTATTTTCTAAACATGCAGTTTCAGTTTCCAAAATCCATTACATGCTTCATGATGTGAATAATTTCAATTGCCTAATCCACATGCAATTTCTATCACACGGCAACGCTATCCTTCACCGATAGCCAATACGGTTATCTTTATTGCAATAATCAAAGATATCAATATAGATATATCTTTCAAAAGAGTAATCAACAACCATTTTCAAAAATCCCACAACCATTTTCTTCCCATCTCTTACAAAATCAACATCATTTTTATATTTTTCCAACATAAGCCAAAACCTATGTTTTTAGAACCAAACCTCATTTTCTTTCAAAATCACTTTTGAGTAAAGGAAAGCCACCATGTCAACATTTCTCAACATCAATACAAAATCATCACTTGTTTCAAGAACTCATTCAAAAATCTCCCTTTTACATTTCAAATCCAAACCCAAGTTTAACCCAAAACACCCAAATCCATAGATTCCTTGAAATAACAAATCACAAGGATAAAAATCATACCAAATGATTACCAAATATACATAACAAAATATGGCACAAATATGTTACCGAACTCATATTGAGTTTAGGAAATAGACCTTACCTCTTAAAGTGAAGAGGAGACCTCCAAAAAAAACTCAAGGTCGATGAAACCGTGAAACTCTGGATCAAAAGAAAGCCCTTGATGAGATCTCCAATCTTTCTCAAAGGTCCAAGATGAAAAGATGCCTCTACTCGAGTAGATCTAGAGATCTAAGTGGAAAAAGGTGAGTTTTTAAGAGAGAGAGAGAGAGAGAGAGAGAGACTCATGGTGTAAAGAAGAAAGAAGGAGAGAAAAGAAAAAAATGAATGAGAAAAGTGTGTTTGGGGCCTATTTATAGTGGTAGAATAATAGCCCTAAAGTCAAAGAAAAGAATAAGTCAAACCCCCAAAAGAAAAGCCCCAAAATCGGACCAAACATTTGTAATTTTACTCACAAGGGTCGACCATTCGGACAGAGGTGTCGACCCTTAGGAAGAAAAGTTGAGACACTAATGTGTGCAGATGATAAGGTTTCGACACCTCCCAGACCGGTGTCGACACTAAATTTTAGCAAGAAAACCCCAGATTCTGCAATAGACAAGAGTCAACAGCTCCTAGCCTGATGTCAGCCCCAAAGGCCAACAAGAAAAGGCAAGTGTCGACACCACCAAGGGCTGGTGTCGACACTAAATTTCAGTAACGATCTATGAACACAACAAGATGGTGTCGACACCTCCAATGCTGGTGTCGACCCTTGCAACAGAACAAGGCAAGAAATAGAAGGTAGTGTCAACCCTAGGACAAAATTTTCAAGTTTCCAAAGAACTTTTCAACGTAAACAAGCGTGAACAAACAATCCGAACAAGTTTAAATAGAATTGTACTCCTCCAAAAACCAAAATACAACAACTCCAAAGACTTCTGAAATGAAAATAAAGGAATTAAATACACTCCCCAATAGTTTAAAGAACATAAGCGCTACATTTTAGAAAGTTTAGAGAGAGAGTGAACTAAAAAAGTGACTTAAAATGGCTTGTTTACGAACTGATATAAGCACAGTTCGCTCAAGCGCAAGATGTGTTGCTCGAGCGACCATACATAATAAGTTTTGCCGCTCGAGCATAGAATACACACTCCTAGTAGTTTTGCAGATAAAGGTCGTCGCTCGAGTGATAAAAGCTTTTCTTGAGCGAAGAATACAAATTTCTATTAGTTTTGCAAACCTGCAAAAATACTGGATGCTCACAAGCATTGCTTGAGTGCAAGAAGCTTCGCTCAAGCGAAGGAACAAAAATCTAAGCAACAAAAGTTTGAAGAACAAGCTACCAACCTGTTCCAAACGCAATCAACACAACCCAAAAGCCCAACTTAAGGGAAAATAATGGGAAACAAGGCAAGAACAACTACATAAGGAAAAGAAACTTGAATCCAAAAGTCAAATGGGTTGGGTTTACACCAGAAACGCTATAATACCACAACTACACTCCCCATCCAGATTCACCAAGGCATTCATCCCTTTTTCTCAAAACAATAAAATATTTTCAATGTATTAAATATGTTACAATGCTCAATGCAAATGGATGAGAAATTAGTTTCAATTCATCTAATTCTCATGTAATTTCTACAACAATTATAGCTTTCCGCCACCGATAGTCCAAAATAGATATCTCTAAACAGATAGATAATTTTCAATAAATATATACTTTCCAATATATCAAGATGTGAGTGATAATGCATATCCAACTCCACTATCATCACCATCAACATTCCAATTCCTTGAAACCCACATCATTTCCATTTCCTTTTTACAAAATTGAATATTCACATTTTAGGGTAAAATCTGATTTTCTTTGTAAATCATTCCAAGAATAAAAATACATCAATTTACCACAACTCAACCACATTTATAATTCCATAATCATTTTCAACAACCCATTTGAAAACCCCTCCTTTGATTTCAAACCAAAAAAAAAATCTGTAATATCAACATTTCTTTAAAAAGACCAATAACCAAGTTAAAAATCATACTAAGTTTAGAGAAATCCCTACCTCAAAGCTAGAAGACGAGAGAGAGAGAGAGAGAGTGGAGAAAGCTACGAAGTTGAAAACTAACTTTGCTCCAATTAGAATGAAGCTATAGGTGAGCTCTACCTTTTTTAAAAAAGGACTAGGTTATAGAGGTCAATAGATTGAGAGTATTTAGAGGTTGAATGTGAGTTTTAGAGAGAGAGGGTCTAAATTTATGGTTTTGAAATCTTTAGAGAGAGAAAGATATATGAAAAAAGTGACTCAAAAAGTGACTTTTCAGAACGAATATACGCACAGACCACTCGAGCCCAGGAATGGTCGTTCGAGCGAACAAAGTACCGCTCGAGCAAAGAACACCACCTTCCCAGTACTTTTGTAAACTTGCAAAAGTACTGAGAGTTCCAAAAGACCACTTAAGCACAAGAAGGATTGCTTGAGCCAAGACCGCTCGAGCGTAAAAAACACTGCTCGAGGGAATAATGCCATACTCCTAATAGTTTTACAGACCTGCAAAAGTACTGGAAGTTCTCAAGGTTTGCTCGAGCGCAAGAATGTTCACTCAAGTGAACAAACCAAAATCTGGATAGTAACAGTTTTGAAAAACTAACTCCCAACCTATTTCAAGCACAACCAAGACACTCCAATAACCAATCTCAACAAGGAATAGAATGAAAGAAGGCATGAACAACCATCAAGACAAGAAATCCCGAATCCAAAACAATGAACGAGTCGAGTTTAAACCAGAATCGTTATATAATATATCGCTGGCCATCTGTGAAATTATAGACCAAATAGTTTCATTTTGTTTCCATCAATCCAAAATGTCAAAATCATCGAGATCATCCACTGTTGGGCTTTCCAAATAACATTGTAATTCAGAACTACTTACACTTTTATGTTGAGATATTCTTTTACGTTTTATTGCTGAAAAAACACTTAATCTTCCACTTTGAGATGAGATTGCTGATGTAATGTGTATAGGTGCATTTGCTGATGTAACTGTCATGTATTTTTCAAATAATGTTTTCCAGTTTTTGCATAATAGGGGCAAATTATTTTTGATCAGTGAAAATATGTTCTAAAATTCATGTAAACCAATTTCTTTACACCTAATATCAATTATCAAGGCTAAACCTAAAAGATGAGGCAATGAATCAAAATATTTATCAATTTTTTCTTTCATTGCAGTAATAATAGTTACATAATATTCATTACTCATATGTTTTATGAAAACTCTTCTTATTTCTAATAACATATGTAAAACAAATAGTAAAGTAGGAATATATATATATATATATGTATAAGAAAATAATTTTGTTATAGTATGAAAACTTTTAGAAAATCTTTATATAAGGTAACATGGAGCTGACTGAGTTCTATGAGAGTCAGTACTGTTCCTATTAATGTTGTTGCGAAAAATAAATATATTGTTTTTCTTTGTTTACAAACTCTTTTTGACATATTATATATTGAATTCCACCTGTTGTCTATATCTAAAATTAATTTTTTAAATGGCATGCATTCTCATTGACAAAATTTTCTATATTCTGAAATTCGAGTAACAAAAGACATAATAATAGCAACAACACAAAAGTCTCATAAACATGCATAGCTTCTTTAACAATCAAGTTTAAAATATGGGCACAATAACGAACATGAAATAAATCATCACCAATAAATAATTGTAAAGTTGATTTCAAATGGGTTACATTCTAATTGTAATATGTTGCATTATCCAAACTAATGGTAAATATTTTATTTTGCAAAGCAAACTCATATAATACATTTCTTATTTCTACACTAAGCGAATGACCAGTGTATGGAAGCTTAACTAATCTAAATGAAATAATTATTTTATTTAATTTCCAATCATTATCAATAAATGTACAGTGATACACTGATATTCTAAACTATTGTTTGACCGCAGATCATATGTTAAACAAACTCTTTCATTCAAATTTTTGAAGATGTCAAATAATTCACTTTTAATATCCTTAAATTTCTTTAAAATCTTGTTTCTAGTAGTATTTCTTGAAAAACTTTGATATTATGGTGCAAAGCTTTTGTGAACCATTTGTAAAAAATCGGGACATTCACTAGTAATAAAAGATTGTTCTTTTTCGATAATATAATCAATTACGAAATTTCGTGCACATATAGAATCATATGAAAATATTTGTAAATGACTAGTTGATGAAACCCCTAATTGCATTTGATTTCTAATATTAGATTGTTGACTTTGTAAATGTTTGTTGCCATGCATTTTTAGATGACTACTGCCCTTGTAGATGCAACACTAACTAATGTACACAATATTTACATTTTGCATTAAATGTAATTGTACCATCAAGATTATTTACAAACATTTTTCCAAAATGATGCCAAATAGTACTAGTCATTCCACTACATGATGATCCAGCTGTTGGAAAAGAGATATTAGATACATTAGAAGGAAAATCAACAGATTCATGTTGTGCAGTGTATGCATTAATATCAACATAAACATTAGGAATATTAGAATTCATAGTAATGTAAGTAAAATAATATATAATAATTAATAATTAATTTAAATAATGAGTAAATACTAATGAGTAAACAATAACAACTAATATATATTAAGAAATAATTAATGTAAAAAAAAATGAGTAACTAATAAATTTAATTCAACTAATTAATGTTACCGACTAGAGAATCTAATACAAAAATTAACTTCTTTTGATAAAATCTTCTTCTTGTGCAATTGTAATTCCCACTTAAGAATTGAGAGAGTTGAGAGAGATTGAAAGTTTGAGAGAATTATTTATGAGAAATAAAATAGGAGGGGGATATTTATAAGAGTTTGGGAGGAGGGAGTTAATTTGTAAAAACAAAAATAAAATTTGGACTATTGGAAGTAAACAGTCAAATGAGCATTTGAATATTATATATATATTTAAATTTTGACTGTTGACAGAGAGCCGTTGGGGGGGTTGGTAGGCCGTGGGTTGCGCAGCCCGTAGGGCGTTAAATTTTTAGGACGGATCACGGTCCGGGTTAGACTTTAAAATGATGGCCCAGGCTCAAGCCTAGGATCTCAGGCTAGGCTCGGGGCTAACTAGGTCGGGCCTATCTCAGGTTGCGCATGGGTTTTGGGCCGCCCACAGACCATGGACCATTTCTACACCCCTTCATAGGAAATAGAGGCATATTCCTAATGCCTTCAAAATAAAATGCATCAAGAACAAATCTTAGATACATATTCACAATGCATGTAGCTACAAACATTGACATTACTTTTTTATATTTTTCGTACTTTTTTTTCCTTTTGATTTTCATGGCAATGTAAACCTTAAATTATCAATCAAGTTGTTGGACTTCACATTACCTACTACCAACTTGGAGGCAGAATTATTTTTTCCTTCCCTTCTTTAGTCCATTTCTGTATTGTCTCTAGAAAAAATAAGATACTTTTTATCTTACAAAAGACATGAAAAAGAAAAAATAAAAAATTTAACAACTCCAAACTATAAATAGATGCTTCCATCTCAATCTAAGACATGTTTTTTTGACAACCCTAAATTACTTAGCATATTTATTAACATGCTTAAAAAAGTTGTACAATTGTTTATAAAACTAGATATTTGAGGAATGTATGTTAATCAATACTTCCTTTTTTTTATTAGTAAAAAAAGAAAGATCATATTAAAAATTGAAAGAGAAAGAGATACAACAAGAAGAAAACTCGGGGAAAAAATGCATTATTGTCTACATACCAACTAGATTGACACCTAATGCAAAACAAATCATGTGCAATCCCAATCACTGTTAATCAATATTGTTAGTACACTCGTCAACAAAAATCTTCTTACACTAGTTAATCATTTTTCTTGAGTCAAACAATTATGTCATATACTGTAATGCCCCCCAAAATAATTCCATTAAGACATCGATTACAAGCATACTCCATATTCTCAATAATTCTCTTTCTCATTAAACTATAGATTTCAACTTACAAAATTACATTTTACATGTTCACAGTTCAATAAGTTAGAGAAAACTAAACCATTGTCCCTTAGGTTTACACATTACAAACATGACCATTAAAACAAAAAGGCACATATGTTGAAAGAGAATAATACAAAAGTTTGACTGTTAAATTACGACTTCAAAAAATCACAAATTTAAAAAAAAATATAAAAAATAAATGGTGATCTCGTTCTTCACTAGCGTGGTTACGATTCATTGAGTCCTGAAATGTTGTTAGATAGGAATAAGCAATTGCCTAGTAGAGAATATATTTAACCGAGTATATAAGCATTTGATTTATAATATGCATGATCACTACCAATGTCCATAGATACAATGTTTCCAATTTTCTAGAACAAAACACAACTTTATATTCACTTCCACATTTCTCTGTCCTCATATGGATGGCCAGTGGGCACAACAACCATTCTACATTTGTCTTCCTCATATGACCGAGCAAGTGGACACCTCAAAACTTCCTTACATTTGTCGTCATCACATGACAGGCCAAGTGGGCACCTCAATTTCCCCAGCGAGTAACGCCATATCACACCACAAACAGCATTCCAAAACTAATTTCTTTATCACAATACAAGAATCTTGTTACCCTTCAAATTTACTCATCTATTTCTCTTCTATTATTAATCATGATCCATGAACAACATTTAGGGTTCCAAAATAATTTTAGGACTTTCCTTTCATGACTTTATATTCTTTGATCTATATTTTTTTGCACTATCTTTCATTAATAGATACTCAAATCTTTCACCACTTTTGGGCAAAATTAACTATCATTATAAATATCTATATATATATCACCCATTCCAAATCATATACTCATACCATAAGATTTACACACATTTAAACCAAATTATAGATATACAAGGATAAAGATATTCAAGAGCAGAGAGAGAGAGAGAGAGAGAGAGACATAAAGGATGAACCTCCACAATATCAAGATCCAATTGGTTCAAAATATAGCTCTTGATGGGATAAACAACTTTGATGAATGGGCAAGGATGGATTCTAGCTAAAAATAGATGAAATCTAGTGTTTAAAGACTAGGTTGTCGGAAAAAAAAAATTAGAGAGAAGAAGTGTAAAAAAGTGAGTACAAAATGTGTTTAAATTGAAATTTAACACTACTGTCCCGAACAGACCACTCAAGCAAACTTTTCATCGATTGAACGATGCACCAAATGCGAGCAGACAGCTCGAACGAACTATCCATCTCTCAAGCGGTAAACATGAGGTCTCAGAAGTTTTGCAGAGTTACAGTAAACCTGTTGAAAGCTTGAGATCTTAGCTCGAGCGACCACTTTATCGTTCGAGCAGTGTCACCTACAAACGAGCAAGATACTGGGAGCCCTGCTTCACTATAGCGATTCTAGTTTGACCCGACCCATTTGATTTTCTGGACTCGGGTTTTATAGTTTCTAAATGTTGTTCACGTCTTTCTCCCCTTCTTCTTACTTGATTTTGGCTATTGGGTTGTTATAGTTGCATTTGGAATAGGCTAGTTGCTTAGTTTCCAAACTTTTGTTGCCCATATTTTTGCTCCACCACTCGAGCGGCACTTCTTGCGCTCAAGCGGGCTTTGCAAACTGTTAGTACTTTTGTAGGTCTGCAAAACTATTGGAGAGTATATTCTACGCTCGAGCGGTTCTTTTTGCGCTCGAGCGGGCTCAGCTTGAGCGGCCATTCTTGCGCTCCAGTGTTGGTATGTTGTCTGTAAAACTACTGGGAGTGTGCATTCTGTGCTCAAGCATCGTTTCTTGCGCTCAAGCGGAACAACTTATTGTGTCTGACGCTCAAGCATCAACTCTTGCGCTCAAGTGGACTGTGCGTGTATCAGTTCACGGCAGCACCTTTTTACATCACTTTTTCTCTTCTTTTTCACTCTAAACCCTAGATTGGGACTCTCTCTGTAAAACTCACACACACTCTCTCTCTCTCTCTCTATATATATATATATATTTTCACCTAGATCCATTGGTTTAGTGTCATGGAAAAAAGGTAGAGCATCTCAAGAGCTCTATTTTGATCCGAATTGATCTTCATTTTGGCATCTTCGAAGTTCCTCCACTTCTTCCTTGGTCTTCCAAGCTTGAGGTAGGGACTTTCTACACTCTCCTATGATTTTTAACTTAGTTATCTGTTGTTGTGTAAAGAAGTGTTAGGATTTAGAGGATTTTAGACAAACCTAGGGTTTTGGTTTAAAATAAAAAAAAAGGGGTTTTCAAATGAAGGTATTGAAAATGGTTGTGGGTATAGATATGAGGATGCATTGTGTTGAATTTTTTGATTTTAACAAATATGTTGGTTTTAGGAGAGAATAGAGTTTTGCTCTAAAATGTTTAAAATAATTATTTTGCACAAATAATGAAATTGGCATTGGAAATCTGAAAATAGATGAATGTTGATATCAATGGTGGAGTTAGATGTGTATTATCTCTCTTATGGAAATTTAGATAATTTATCTGTCGTGGATATTGTATATTTGTTTAGAAATATCTGTTTGGGGCTATCGGTGAAGGACAACTATGATTGTTGTACAAATTGTATGAGGATTAGGTGAATTGAAACTAATCTCTTATTGGTTGTCATTGAACATGACTATGTTTTAATACATTGTAAATGTATAATGTTTGGGAGGAGAAAGGGGATGGACTCTAGTGAATTAAGTTGGCATGTGTGTCTAGGGTGAAAGTCCCGAAAACCTCTAGTATACATGTGTGCCAATCCTGCGGAGGAAATTTATGTGAAATGGAAAATGAATGTGTTTGGATGATAACTATATTGATTTGAGACCTAATGAGTTGTATTCTTTGTATTGGGTGATTGAATGAAGTGAATATGAACAATGAAATGAGATATAAAACTTGGCATACTATGATCATGTAAATTATGAATGATTTTATCGTAGACATTGTATATGCACATTATACTTATATCTTTGTTAAGATTTATATATTGTGTTAGATTGTTTCTACTGGGCTTTGGCTCACCCTATTTGGGAAAAACCATTTTCAGGTGTTGGTGATATGCCTCCACCAAGGACTTAGCTTGGGAGGATTGTGGAGCTGAAGGCTCACTTTTGTTTATTTTGTATTTACCTTTTGTACAAGCCTAGGGCTTTATTTGTACTGAGCTTATGACTCATTTTGTTGTAACCAAGCATGGTCTTGGAAAGATGTAAGCCATTAGGACATACGAAAATCTGTTTAGCTTTCATTCTTTATTTACGTCTTGTAACACATATGGTAGATTCAGGATGAACGATTTATGAATGTATATCGCATGTGTCACCTTTTGTATATTAACTCTAATTAATGGAAGCTTCTTATTGAATCTATGCCACTTTGTACTGGTGCTTGGAGTTAGATTATTGTAATTATTTTGGGGGTGTTATAACTTGGTATCAGAGTGTATCGGGTTTGAATACTTTGGGTACGTGGGAAGTGGTCAGTACCACAATGGGTTTATCTCGTTTGACAGAGATGTTTATATGTTTGCAATGCTGTGTGATAACATGTTTATGTGATTATATGGGTATGGAATCTAATTTCTAGGATGTTGATCGAGACTATGGATTTCTAGGAGTCCTGTTGGAAAGACACTTGATCACTGCTATTTCTAATTGGAACTCTGGCAACGCCGCGGGACGGTCATTATCCATGAATGAAATTCGTATGTGTTTACGTGACTACGTGCTTATGTGGAGTGAATTACTGTTGTCCACCGCATTAGGACGCGAGTGAATTAGTTTCGACACATTTGTAAATGTGCTAATCTCTTTTGTTACCTTAATTAGAAAGTCAGGACGTGGACGTGGTGGTGGTGGACGTGGTGGTGGTACGCCTGGTAGGCCTAGGAGGCATGAGGTGTCTTTATTAGACGAAATTTTGGCATAGGAAGAAGGGGTTGGTCAGACCAATGTGATCGAACCAGTTGGTCAGCAGGCCATGGGTGCATTGGGGTGACTTGGGAGGCTTTTGTTAGCGCCTTCCATGACAAGTTTCTACCTCCCATGGTTAGGGAGCAGTTAAGAGACCAGTTCTTTAACCTGGTGCAGTTGAATACTTCGATGGTTAAGTTTAAGGCCACATTTACTAGCCTCTCTAGGTTTTCACCAGAGTTAGTGGCAACAGAGAAACGCTATTGTTTGAAGTTCGAGAAGAGGTTAAGGACCGGGCTCATGTTCAAGGTGGCTGGGTCGATGATTAGAGATTATGGATGCCTTGTAAAGGCAGCGGCTCACCTTGAGACCGTGACGCAGATGGAGAAGGAGAGGATGAGGGGCTCCAAGAGGAGTCAGGATGTTCAGGGGGATAGCTAGAGGCAGAGGGGTCCTAACCCATAGCAGTCCCAGGAAGCACAGTCGAGGTCTACCTTTCCAGTGCCGAGTCCGGGTTCTGGAAGAGGTGGTCAGGGAGATTTTACTTCTTACAAGTATGGCTAGTTGGGCCACAAGTCTCCAGCTTGCCTGTAGAGAGGAGGAGGGCAGCGGTCTGCATCGTCTTCTACTCGTTCTCAGAGCCAAAGTTAGGGGAGAGGGCAGCCGCTCACTTGTTATCAGTCTGGGCAGGTGGGGTACACTAAGAGATTCTACCCTCAGTTGGGTGGCATATCTGATGCGTCTGGCAGACACAGATCCACAAGTCGGCACAGTCAGCACAGGCCTCAAGGGCCAATAAGGGAGCCTCTCTGGCTCAGTCAATACATCATGCTTATGCTCCGAGGGGTGAACAAGTTAAGCAGGGACCGTCAGGGCTTGTGTGTGCTATTATCGCGCCAGATCTAGTACCAGCGCCTTTGGTAGTGAGAGGTACTTTCTTGTTTTTCAATTCCGTTGCTAGTGTGTTGATTGATATGGGTGCATTCCATTTATTTATCTTGTCTACATTTACATCGGTCTTGGGGTTAGAGTCGGCTCAGTTAGCATCTCCTATCTATGTAGAGTCACCTATTGGTGGTAAGGTTGTTTTGAAGTAGGGGTGTCAGGGTTGTGACGTAGAAGTTGTCGGTCGCCGACTTTCTTTTGCATTTATGTTGATTGATATGTCTAGTTTTGACGTTATATTGGGTATGGACTGGTTGTCATCCTATCGGGCTGTTATAGATTGCTACCATCAGAGGGTTATTGTATGTACCTTGAGCGGTGATTGCTTTTATTTCTTGGGGGACTGAGTGGATAAAGTCTTATCACCGGTGTATGATCCACATGGGCGGAGTGAGCTTAGTTGCCTTCTTGCCAACTTCTTGAGTACTGAGTGTGATGAAATCCAAGTTGAATTGCCAAAGGTGGTTTGCGAATACCTGGACATTTTTCCCGAGGATCTTACTAGTTTACCAGCTCATCGAGAGATCGAGTTCTTTATTGATTTAGTGCCTGGTACGGCATCGATTTCCATGGCACCGTATAGATTTGCACCTACTGAGTTGAGTGAGTTGAAGATTCAACTCCAGGAATTGGTAGATAAGGGTTTCATTCGCCCTAGTACTTCACCTTGGGGAGCACTGACTCTTTTTACCAAAAAGAAAGATGGTGTGTTGTGACTTTGTGTAGATTATCGAAAGTTGAACCGGATAACTGTAAAGAACAAGTACCCAATGCCTCATATAGATGATTTGTTTGATCAGTTGAAGGGATCTTGTTGCTTCTCTAAGATAGACCTGAGATTGAGTTATCACCAGTTGAGAGTAAGGGAGGAGGATATCCCAAAGATGGCATTCCATATACGATATGGCCATTACGAGTTTCTAGTGATGCCCTTTGGGCTAACCAATGCACTAGTTGTATTTATGGCTTTGATGAATCGGATCTTTCGTGAGTTCCTAGACCATTTCGTGGTCGTCTTTGTGGAGGACATCTTGATTTACTCACCTTTTGAGGAGGAGCATGAGGAACACTTGCGAGTGGTGCTTGAGTTGCTTAGAGCCCATAAACTGTATGCTAAGTTTCGGAAATGTGAATTCTGGTTGAGGGAAGTTAAGTTCTTAGGCTATGTGGTATCTGGGGAAGGGGTGACTGTAGATTCATCCAAGAAAGAGGCAGTGCAAGTTTGGGAATAACCTAAGAATATTTTTGAGATTCGTAGTTTTTTGGGGTTGTCCAGGTATTACTGTTGGTTTATGAAGGATTTCTCTAGATTAGCTTCACCGTTAACTGGATTGACGAGGAAGGGAGTTAGGTTTGTGCGGAATGAGACTTGTAAGAAGTCTTTTCAAAAGCATAAGGCCAAACTTACCACTGCTCCAGTATTGATTATTTCAAAGAAGAGTTTGGACTATTCAGTGTATTGTGATGCTTCACGAGAAGGCTTGGGTTGTGTATTGGTGCAAGCAAGGAAGGTAGTGGCCTATGGCTCATGGCAATTGAAGACACGTGAGAGGAACTACCTTAGTCATGACCTAGAGTTAGTAGCGGTGATTTTTGCCTTGAAAATCTGGAGGCATTATTTGTATGGTGAAAAGTTTGAGGTCTTTTCTGATCATATGAGTCTGAAATATCTGTTTAAACAAAAAGACTTGAATCTGAGGCAGAGGAGGTTGATAAAGTTCATAGAAGACTATGACTTTGAGTTACACTATCATCTAGGGAAGGCCAATGTTGTAGCTGATGCTTTAAGTAAGAAATCTATTAACAGTGTAGCTTCTATCGCCATTTGGGAATTGGAGATGTTGGGTGCTGTTGGAGAGTTTGACTTGCATCTTGGCGAGTCTGTTGAGTCTGCAGCCTTATTTTTGGTAGTTGCACAACCTACACTTGTGAACCGGGTGTTAGAAACACAGAATGGTGACCTTGAGGTAGAATCCCTCCGCGAGAAGATTTCCAGCGGGAAGATAGAAAGAGGCTTGAATGTGTATCCCGACCTACGTGTGAGATACCGTGACCATTTTTTCATACCGGAGTCTTGCTGAGAGGAAGTACTCTGAGAGTTTCACTATTCACGCCTTGCGGTGCATCCGGGAGGCACAAAGATGTATCATGACCTTTGTTGCCAGTTTTGGTGGAGGAGAATGAAGAAGGATGTGGCTGTGTTTGTGTCTAAGTGCCTTACTTGTCAACAAGTGAAGGCCAAACATCAACGGCCAGCGAGTTTATTGCAACCCTTGTTTATAGCCGAGTGGAAGTAGGTGCATGTCATGATGGATTTTGTTGTGGGCCTTTTGAGGACTCAACAAGGTAGTGATACTATTTGGGTGGTAGTTGACCGATTGACTAAGTCGGCGTACTTTATACCTATACGTGTGAGTGGCTCGGTAGATTATCTTATCGACCTTTACAGTAGGGTCATAGTGAAGTTGAACAGGGTCCCCATGACAATTGTTCCAGATAGAGATCCGTATTTTACGGCTCGGTTGTGGCAGAGCTTACAGAGTGCCTTGGGCACGAGATTGACCTTTAGCACTACTTATCATTCTCAGACTGACAGGCAGTCCAAGCGTACCATTCAGATCCTTGAGGAGATGCTTCGGGTTATGTCCTCGATTTTAAGGGGTCATGGGAGAGGCATTTTCCCTTAGTGGAGTTTACCTATAATAACAGTTTGCAATTGAGCATTGGCATGGCACCATTCGAGGCCTTGTATGGCTAACTGTGTAGATCCCCTGTGTGTTGGGCCCAGGTCGGTGATGCACCTATGTTGGGTCCAGAGTTGGTCCGAGAAATGACTGAGAAAGTCGCATATATCCGTAAGAGGTTGGTTTCGACTTAGAGTCACTAGAAAAGTTTTACCGACTGTAGAAGGAGACCTTTGTATTTTGAGATGGGAGATCATGTATTTTTGAAGATGTCACTTGGGAGAGGTTTGATGAGATTTGGAAAGAGTGGAAAGTTCTCCCCTCGATTCATTGGGCCTTTTGAGATCCTTGAGCAGATCGAAGAGGTAGCTTACCTTTGGCCTTGCTGCTATAGCTTTTCAAGGTTCATGATGTGTTTCATATTAGCATGCTTCGAAAGTATGAGCCAGATCCATCGCATGCATTGGATTAGACCGATTTAGAGGCAGATGAGGATGCCTCGTATAAGGAGAGACTGGTGAGAGTCTTGGATACCCAGGGCCAAGTCTTGTAAGGCAAGAAAATTCCCTTGGTTAAGGTATTGCTGTTGGAAGTCCGTGAGAAATATCCGGATTTATTTGTAGAAGCTTGAACATGTATTGTATTATTGTTATGTTAATGAAATATGAAAACATTGTATATGTTTTGGAAATACGGAAACATTTGATATGTTGTTTATGTTTTGGAAATGTGAGTTTATTATAAACATTGTATATATTTTGGAAATTTGGATTATGCATTTAGTATTGAGAATTCATTTATCATAATGATGAGATTGGATGACCGGGGAATGGGTCATGATGATGGAATTGATTGATGACCATTACTTTAATTGGTTTAAGCATAACTTTAAAACTTGATTTGAAATTTTAGGGACAAAATTTTTTAAAGGGAAAAGGTTATAGCGATTCCGGTTTGACCCGACCTATTTGATTTTTTGGACTCGGGTTTTATAGTTTCTGAATGTTGTTCATGTCTTTTTTCCCTTATTCTTACTTGAGTTTGGCTATTGGGTTGTTGTAGTTGCGTTTGGAATAGGCAGATTGCTTAGTTTCCAAACTTTTGTTGCCCAGATTTTTCTTCCACCACTCGAGCAGCACTTCTTGCACTCAAGCGGACTTTGCAAACTCTCAGTACTTTTGCAGGTCTGCAAAACTACTAGGAGAGTGTATTCTACGCTCGATAGGTTCTTTCTGTGCTCGAGCGGCCTTTCTTGCGCTCGAGCTTTGGTATGTTGTCTGTAAAACTACCGAGAGTGTCCATTCTGCACTCGAGCGTTGTTTCTTCCGCTCGAGTGGAACAACTTATTGTGTCTGACGCTCGAGTGTCAACTCTTGCACTCGAGTGGACTGTGCGTATATCAGTTCGTAGCACACCTTTTTACATCACATTTTCTCAACTTTTTCCCTCTAAACCCCAGATCGAGACTCTCTCTCTCTCTCTCTCTTCTCTCTCTCTCTCTCAAAAACTCACTCTTTCTCTATTTTTTTCACCTAGATCTGTTGGTTTCCTCACCCTAGTGTCTTGGGAAAAAAGGTAGAGCATCTCAAGAGCTCTGTTTTGATCCAAATAGATCTTGATTTCGGCATCTTTGAAGTTCCTCCACTTCTTCCCTGGTCTTCTAAGCTTGCGGTAGGGACTTTCTACACTCTCCTATGATTTATAACTTAGTTATTTGTTGCTGTGTAAAGAAGTGGTGGGTTTTAGAGGATTTTAGACGAACCTAGGGTTTTGGTTTAAAAACAAAAGAGGGGTTTTCAAATGAAGGTATTGAAAATGGTTATGGGTATAAATATGATGATGTATTGTGTTGAATTTGTTGATTTTAACATGTGTTGGTTTTGGGAGAGAATATAGTTTTGCCCTATAATGTTTAAAAATAATTATTTCACATAAATATTGAAATTGGCACTGGAAATTTGAAATTAGACGAATCTTGATATCAATGGTGGAATTGGATGTGTATTATCTCTCTCCTATGGAAATTTAGATAATTTATCTGTCGTGGAGATTGTATATTTGTTTAGAAATATCTATCAGTGGAGGATAATTATGATTGTTGTAGAAATTGCATAAGGATTAGGTCAATTGAAACTAATCTCTTATTGGTTGTCATTGAACATGACTGTGTTTTAATACATTATAAATGTATGATGTTTGGGAGGAGAAAGGGGATGTACTCCATATTTGAGTGGAGAAAGGTGATGAACTCTAGTGAATTAAGTTAGCCTGTGTGTCCAGGGTGAAATTCCCGAAAATCGCTTGTATACATGGGTTCCGATCTCGCGGATGAAATTTCTGTAAAATGGCAAATGAATTTGTTTGTATGATAACTAGATTGATTTGAGACCTGATGAGTTGCATTCTCAGTATTGGGTGATTGAACGAAGTGAATATGAACAATGAAATGAGATATAAAACTTGGCATACTATGATCTTGTAATGAATGATTTTATCGCAGACATTGTATATGCACATTATACTTATATCTTTGTTAAGATTCATATATTGTGTTAGATTGTTTCTACTGGGCTTTGGCTAACCCTATTTGGGAAAAACCATTTTCAAGTGTTGCTGATATGCCTCTGCCAATGACTTAGCTTAGGAGGATTGTGGAGCTGAAGGCGCACTTTTGTTTATTTTGTATTTACCTTTTGTACAAGTCTAGGGCTTTAATTGTACAGAGCTTATGACTCATTTTGTTGTAACCAAGCATGGCCTTGGAAAGATGTAAGCCATTAGGGCATACGAAAATCTATTTAGCTTTCATTCTTTATTTACATCTTGTAACACATGTCGTAGATTCATGATGAACGATTTATGAATGTATATCGCATGTGTCACATTTTGTATATTAACTCTGATTAATGGAAGCTTCTTATTGAATCTATACCACTTTGTATTGATGCTTGGTGTTGGATTATTGTAATTATTTTGGGGGCGTTACATTTACCACTAGAGGAGTCGCTCAAAACAAGTTGTTACATATACAAACTAAAAAATCTCAGCAAATTTTTTTTACTCACTTGAGTTGTTTTTAGGAAAATTTACCTAAAAGTCCAATCTTAGAAAGTATGTACCAAAAAGTCTTATTAATTTTCTTGTAGATTATTAAGTCCCATTAAATTTGAAAACGTACACCGTGAGGTCCTTTTACTATATTTCCTAGAGATTCTAAATATAGATACGCTTCATTTGTGCATTATTGTCTTATTAACTTTTTGCCAAATATTTCATTCTTAAATTGTGACAATCTGACATCCTTATAATGTGTAAACTATTGTCTTATTAAACTTTTGTCAAACGTGTCTTTCTTATTGAAATATGACAATGGGACATTTGTGCATTATTATCTTATTAATTTTTTTTATAAAATTCGTCATTCACAAAATGTGACAATGAGATATCATTCTAATATGTGCACTATTGTCTTATTACATTTCTAAATATGAATATGTTTCATTTAGGAGATTTTAATGTTAGGTGGGACTTATAGGTTAAGAATATTTATGGGACTAAATGGTTCATAAGTAATGGATATAGGATTTAGGAGAAATTACAAATAATAATAATAATAATAATAATAATAATAATAACAATGAAGGTTTGGCCCTTTTAATAAAATAAACCCTAAATTTTTAATTTTGTCGATTTAAACCTTAAACTATTGATTTTTGAATTTTTTTTTTTTTAATGTAAACCATTTGCCTATTTATGTTAAGTAAAATCGACCAAAAAATAAAAAATAAAAAAATGGGCATGTTAGTGATTAAACTCAATAAAAATGATTATTTTAGATATTTTATGTATACTTGCATTGAGTTTATTGACTAAATTACTAGTTTTTCAACTGTTTTAGTGAACGAAAATATGCAAATGTTTTAAATTGAAAAAAAATGAAAATATTATGGTTTAAATTGATAAAATTAAAAATTCAGAAATTATTTTGTTACAAGGGTCAAACCCTTGAATTCTTTTGCAATTATCCCTAGAATTTATTAGTAAATGCCCCTTGTTTTTATGATATTATTTTAGTGATACCAAAGTTTTATCTGTATGTTATATATGTGAAGAAAAATACAAAAAAATTCACTCTCATCAGTAGAGGCATGACCTCAATGTACAAAGTCTCACACTCATCCGTAGAGGCATGACCTCTCAAAATGCATATTAATCAGTGATTATCACCATATTGCAAGTCATATCTATTTATTATTGTATAACTAATTTAATGAACATGAATCCTGAGTACTCCTAATTAAACGATGCTACATCATTCTTGGATGAATATGAAATGTGAAGATCGAGTGTTAATTTGTGATTTTTTAGAAGATCAAGCAATTAGCTTTGTGGATGAGGCATTTGTTTTTTTAAGTGTGATGTTTTTATTTGAATTTTATCACTAGTGTGGGAGTTGAAAAAATGTACTCCTGAAACGAACAAGTCGATATATCCAAGCCCATCCAAGATGGGCCCGTAGCCATCAAAGTCCACTGGACTCCAAATAGTTGCCAACTAGAGGCCTCAGCCGAATAGATGTCTCATAATCTCGATGAACGCCGAATTGGTACAAATCAACCATCAGATTTGAGCAGGATAAGTCAGTCGGCATCACTATCCTTTTTTCTGAGGATCATAATAAGAAAGTGGGCCCAGGCAAGGTAATCAGAGGAACGAATATCAAGGTGAAGGATTCTATAAAAGGTAGAAGAGGTTGGAGAGAGAGGGATGTCCCAAAAAACTTGCACTTAAAGAATCAAAAGACTCATCTTCATACAAGAACTAACTTGCTCGTCGAGTGCTAATTCTAGCACCATAGACCGGAGGTGTTTCTCTATTTCAGGTGACATTGCAAGGATCTCGAAGGCTTGTCTAGACTTGAGAAGTATTTCCAAATCCACTTCCTCACAACTGGCACCGTCTGTGGGAAAACTCAAACTCATCCATGGCAGGGTCGACGTTGTCTGTAGGAAAACTGAAACTCATCCATGAAATTCCTAATCATCAAGCTTCCATCACCTTACAACATGATTATGGGACGAACCTAGTTGCACACGATGCAAGCCATACCAAGCACTTATCATCAGCTTCTTCGTTTCCCAAGTCAATATGGCATCAAACAAATCAGAGGCTTTTAGAAGTCGGTAAAGGATTGTTATTTCACCGCTTCAGTGAAAAAGCCCAGGGAATTGGAAGTAAACTCAATTGAAGTCTTAGATCGAGAAAGCCTAGTGGCTATCGGCAAAACCTCGGCTGAAAAGGTAACTGAAGATCTGGGTCGAGTAGAAATCAATGATGATCCAGAAAAGTTCTTTTTGGTCAACACCTATCTTAGTACAACTGAACGACAAGAGCTGTTTTCCTTCTTACTTGGCAACATTGATGTTTTTGCATGGACACCTTTATGAGATGCCCGGAGTGCACCCCAACGTAGCCACACACAGCTTGAATATTGACCCTAAAGCCAAGCCAATCATTCAAAAGAGTCATCGATCAGTCACCGAGCACGCTTTGGCCGTAGTTGACGAAGTCGACAAACTCTTGAAAGCTGGGGCAATTCGGGAAGTAACTTACCCCAAGTGGTTGTCAAATACCGTGGTAGTATAAAAGGAAAATAGGTCATGGCGTATTTGCGTGGACTTTAGCAATTTGAACAAAGTCTGTCCCAAGGACTGCTTTCCTTTGCCTCAAATCGATCAACTCGCGGATGCAACTGCTCAACATCAGTGCATGAGCTTTCTAGACGCTTGTAGGGGTTATCACCAGATCGCCATGATTCCAATTGACAAAGATAAAACAACATTCCGCACTCCAAGGGAAACCTATTGTTAGAAGGTTATGCCTTTTGGATTGAAAAATGCCGGGGCAACATATCAAAGACCGGTCACCACCATGTTCAAAGAACAAATCGGCTAAACCATGGAAGTGTACTTCGACGATATGACGGTGAAATCCAAAAAGAAGAATGCGCACTTAGCCGACTTAGCTGTAAACTTCGACATTCTCTAGAAATACAAGATGAAGCTCAATGCCTCAAAATGTGCATTTGGCATCGGATCTGGCAAGTTTCTTGGCTACATCGTGAATCATTGTGGGATAGAGGCTAATCCAAAGCAAATAAAGGCCATCCTACAACTCGGCTCACCAGGATCAGCTAAGGAGGTACAGAAATTGATAGGGATCGCAACAGCCCCTAACAGATTTAGCAACCATTCTTCGGACCGGTGTAGACCATTTTTTCAAACACTTCGGCATGGAAAAGCATTTAACTAGACCCCCAAATACCAGACCGCTCTAGATGGGTTGAAAACATACCTCAGCTTCGTCCCACTTTTGACAACCCCATCTCCAGGCGATATGCTCATCCTATATCTGGTAGTCTCCAATTGAGTAGTAAATGTCGTATTGCTAAAGAAAGAACTCGGCGAGCAGAAGCCTATCTTTTATGTTAGTAAAGCAATGGTGGATACCGAAACCCGATATCTACCTTTGCAAAAGCTTATCTTGGTTCTTGTAGTGGCTGCCAAACAACTAATGCATTACTTTCAAGCTCACACCATTAAGATGCTAATGGATTATCCTCTCCATTCGGTACTCCGTATCGTAGAATCATCAGGGCGAGTCTCAAAGTGGGCATTGGAACTTGGCCAGTATGACCTCCAATTTTCACCAAGAACGGCTATCAAAGGGCAAGTTTTGGTTGACTTTGTCATTGAATTTACGGGGTGTCATGAAGAATTAAGCCCCAACCAGTTGACCCCTAAGCCTCTGCTGGAATGAAGAATGTATATTGGGGATATTTGGCAGATGCATTATGACAGGTCATCAAATCAGCGCGGCAGTAGGGTGGGAGTAGTAATCATGACCCCTGAAGGAGAAATAATAGAGCAGTTAGTCAAATTAGGCTTTAATGCCTCAAATAATGAGGCCGAGTATGAAGCTTTGTTAGTTAGCCTCCAAAATGCCCTTCATTTGGGAGCCAAATGCTTGCAGGTTTTTTACGACTTAAAATTGGTTATCAATCAATTAAAGGGGGAATATGCAACTAAGAATGACTGCATGGCAGCTTATATGAAAACGGCCAGTTCCTTGCTCATGAAATTTGACCACCACAAATTGAATTAGATTACTCACGATCAGAATACACATGTCGATGCCCTCGCCTGTATGGCTTCGGCCGTAAATTTAGAAGTTTCATTCTAGAGCTGAGTATCTATGTCCCTAATCCCCTTGTCATAATTACTATCGAAAGAAGGCCGAGTTAGATGGAACCCATTGGTACATTTATTTCTTCAGAACAACTACCCGAGGATAAGAAGGAAGCCTACAAACTATGAAATAAATCTCTATGATATTATTTGGACCTCCATGGAAAGCTTTATAAGAAATATCTCTCTGGATAAAGCTCTACGATATTATTATGTGTCCATCCAGACCAAGTCGAAGATTTTCTAGCTGAAATACATGAAGGCAGCTATGGCGCCCATTTCAGAGGACGATCATTGGCCCATCGAGCAGTCACTCAGGGGTACTGTGGCTAACTATGCATATCGGCACTGAAGGCTATGTGAACAAATGTGAACAATGTTTGAAGTTTTCTCCCCTTACGAATCTGCCTACCGAAGAACTGAATTCAGTTACCAGTTCTTGGCCTTTTGCTTAATGGGGCCTGGACATAATTGGACCGCTGCCAAGGGCTCAGCAAAATAAATAGTTCTTAACTGTTGCAACAGATTATTTCATAAAGTGGATCGAAGCAAAACCATTAGCACATATACAAGATATAGATATCAAGCGTTTTGTTTAGAAGAATATTATTACTCGAGTCGGCATACCCAGGGTTCTTATTTCTGACAACGACACTAAGTTTGATTGCAGCGTCTATCAAGACTTATGTGACATGTATGGTATTCGGCCATATTTTTCTTGCTAGCCTATCCGCAGAGTAATGGCTAGGCAAAGGCTTCCAAAAAGGTAATCTTAGACGGCATTAAAAAACGATTGGAGAAGGCCAAAGGGAAGTGGGTTGAGGAGCTCCCAAGCATATTATGGGCTAATTGCACCACACCTCAGAGATCCACCGGGGAAACAACATTCGCCTTATGTTTTGGAACAGAAGCTATCATCTCCCTCGCGATTGGCCTGCCAACCCTCAGATCAAAAGCTTTGACATAGGCCGAAACAATATGATGCTGGCTTTGGCTTGCCACCATTGGTAGCCGACCGACCATCAACAAAGAGAGTTGCTCAATGTGTTCCTAAAGGGGAGCAGATGTGTTTTGGAAGTTGGCACAATTTTCAATGATCAAATATGTGCAAACAGAGGTGTTCAGTGGCAAGACGGTGGCATTTTCGAGTGGAGAAACCGAGCATGCATGGATCCCTCGCTTCCCGAGGCCATTTAATTGCTTTGTTTTATTAATTAGTGGTAGCTAATTAATTAGTTTAATCACATTAGTTTGCTTAGAATAGCTAGTTAATTCAAGTGTTGTAATTAGTTAGTGTAACTAGTTATTCGATTCCGGTTTGTAATAATTAATTAGCTTAGATAAGTTAGTTAATTTGTTTCAATTGTTGTAATAATTAGCTTAGCTTAGCATAGCTAGTTAGCTTATTCATTCGAAGCCTCCTTTGCGAGGGCATAATGTTGTAATAAGTGTGCATGCATGTCTTCCAACACCACGTCTTTCTCCCTTTTATTTAATCGCTTTTGATGGTTAGATTAGGGATCATACTTCAATTAGCATACCTTATGCTTGCATGTTTGCATCCATTCATTTGTCTTGCATGCATCGAGGCTCGACACATCATTCAAACTACATCGTTATTTCAATATCTTCTTTGAATACATGTTTAACAACATATTGTTCAAATCGAATCATATGCCATATTAGAAGCCGAGCCTATTAATTACATTCTTTGCATATGTTGTATTAGGCATCTTGTATAGTTAGGATCATGCATTTTTCTAACTAGTTTTTGTTTTGGCTTGGAGTACTCGGTGAGTTTTATGCTTTAGCATACTTGCATGAGTGTGATTGCCATATTACCATGTTTCGCATGCTTGCCATGAGGCTATGTGCTTAAATGCGAAACTGCATGGATGACTGTGGATGAAGGCTTATTGTTTGAATTGGAACGATTCAACGAATGTTCATTTTAAGCCCACTTTGTTAAGTGGAAAATCATGTTTTAAGCCCACTATGTTTGGTGGCAAATCCGCTCTTTTAAGCCCACTTGAGGGTGGCAAATTCAAACCATTTTCGAAAACAAACATGAGTTGAATTTTTCAAATTCTTGCGATGTAGTCTATACTTGCTTGTGCGCGTCACATAGTAAAGTTAGCTTAATAACCGAAATAGGAACACATAATGTTTATAAAACTTCATATCATGATTCGTAGAGGCCGATCTTTGATCAGGCGAGCGGGGGTGCTCATTTCAGGACCTTCCCTCTCGTACCTAAGTTCCTGAGCCGTGGTAACTTTGGTGATGACGGACACGTGGCCTTTGGCACGAGTCAAGGTTTCCTAAAATTCCCCAAAAATAAATATTTAGGTGGCGACTCTGTATCTGGCAAAGTAGTCCAATTTTGGTATTAGTTGATTTAAAATCAGTTTCCCAAAATGATTTGCCGAATTTGGACTCTTTGGTGATTATCAGCTTCACATTGCACTTTGTGAGACTAGATTTAGAACCGCGGGAGTTCGAACTGTGAGGCCTTCTTTTCAAACCCTTTCCGAAGGCGGGCCTGAAAAAAGGCGAGTCCACAGTTTTTGGCGACTCCGCTGGGGACTTAGAGAACTTGACTCGACCTCATGATATGTTATTTTATCTAAACTTATGTGTGTCTTTGTATTTGCATTTGCATCGGTGTGCCTAAGTCACAGTGTTTGCCATCTACTATTCCTGAGCGGTTTGCCAGAGGCTTCCTTGGAAAAGCTTGCCAAAAGGCTGACCGGTTACGGGCTATGCCACGATGGGAACGCAACCCTTGGATTTGGACTACCACTGTACCGTTTGATCCCCCTTTCACTTCTCGGTGTTAGGTGTGAGAGGTATATTAGGTAGTCTTGCTGAGATACCCCTTTTGACCAATCAGCCTAGTTACATATCAGAAGCCATAGAGACTGTTCTAAACTAGGACAGGTTGCTCACCCGAATGCAAGAATTGTTTGAAACCGCTTGATTGCGTAGTGAACCCCTAGCTCCTAACAAAATTAGGACAAGGTAACCTTACCCCCATCATAGGGGTGTTTTGGCTCTCACTTGCTTGATATATGCTTTTAGAGTGAAACTCTGCAGGAATGTATGTATCAATTGCAAGTCTGTGTATTAGTTTTGGGGCAGAATTCAGTAAAGAGTACAGTCATTCAGCAGTGCTCATATCTATTCTAGTGAAATCAGGATGAGATGCTGTCTATTTTTTTTTTTTTTTTTTGCAAGGTAGTCCTGGAACCATAGCTTCAGAAGGCTCCAATATCCCCCAGGTACTCTGGACTCGTGTTGATAGACTTTGTCAGATCGGAGATTTAGTTCAGAGACAACCAGTGTTTCCTTTGCCAGTGGTAGGGTAAAGAAGGGCCAGACAGGGCTCACTGGTTCAACTGATCCGACAGGCACCGGTTAGATCACCTTTGTTCAACTCAGCAGACCCATGATGGCACAGAGTCCGGAAAAAGTTGTGGCCATGATAGTAGCATTAAACCAGGGAATCACCATGCAGGATGAGACTAATACTGAAATGCAATGCCCATCTGGGGCGTCTACCACACATCCAATCTGGGGCGTCTACCACACATCCAGTTTCGTGACCCCAACCGAACTTTGACCCACTTCCGCCAGCTGAAGATTCACATGGTCCGAATCCCCGAGAAGGGTTGGCTCAAGCTCGAGTTTTCAGACCCATGGTGCAGCCTAATGAAAGGCTTTATCCCCTTAGTATTAATCATCTAGAACCCACCTCGGTGAAAATTGCGAACCTTGAGAAGCAATTCAAAAAGGCACAGGCCATAACTCCATTCCCGACATTGAGGATGGGTACATCGAGGCTGCCATAAGGCTCCCAGACATATTCAAAATGCCACACATTGATTGTTTCGACAGGTCTGGAGATCCTATGGTACATATCCGGTTTTTCTTGGATGTCTGAAACCGATGGGTCTGACTAAGCCTCAGAAACTCTCTCTGTATGTAAGAATCCTGTCGGGTATAGCAGGCACTTGGTACACCAAGTTGAAGGAAACAGCGAAGTTGAACTGGGAAGAATTGGCTGAGGCATTTGGCAATCAGTATTCTTACAATACCCAAGTTGAAATGACCATGCAAGAGCTTGAAGCAACTCACCAGAACCCCACAGAGTCTTTTGTGGAATTTGCTGCAAGGTGGAGAGCAAAGGCAGCACAGATGACAGATCAACCTTCTAAGAGGGACCAAGTACGGATAGTGGTGCAGAACCTTGAGCCTGATATGTTGCAAAAGTTAATAGTGGCTCCACTGTTCACTTTCAAAAGTTTGCACTACTTGGGGGTTCAGATTGAGAGTGCGTTCAACAGAGGGATTATTCCTAGAACAAGTGAACCGATAAGGAGGGTGATTTCCAGCAGTACCAATGCTGGCGGTAGCACTATTCCCAAACCCACTGAAATCAATATAGTCACCACAGCCAACCCTTTTGCGAAATCAAGGCTACAAACAGCCAACCTAGCCCGACTTCAAGGTAGACCTTTCACCCCCCTCTATATGAGCCTAACCAGCGCACTAAAAGTCCTGATGGAAAGCGGGTATCTCAAACCCCTTGATCCTCAACTTCTGCCTGACCCACTCCCTGCCAGACATAATCCCACCAAATACTGCATGTATCATCAGTGGCACGGTCATGGCACCGATCGTTGCTACCGCCTTTGTCATGAGGTTCAAAATCTCATCGATAATCAGATGATAGCTCCACCTCAAGACCCGAATGACCAAGTACCTTATCCACACCTTAACCTCATCCATACATTGCCATCTACTTACAACCCCAGTATATACATCACCCTGGCCCATCTATCCAAGCTTGAGGTGTTTATTTCGGAAAGCACGGACTTATGCATGATGGATTCACTCAAACCCCAATCATCTCAAACCCATGAACCCACTACTTCTGAGCTGATGAGCATGATTGAAGATCCTCAGAGAACTGTGGCAGACCTAGCCTTTGGGATATTGGCTCCATCATCGACCACATCACATACCAGGAATTTCATGTCAAAAGGCTCCCCAATCTTGGGATGGGTTGCATTGGAAGAAGGCTAATCCCTTGGCAAAGTGGAGGCAAATGGCAAGAACAAGGTCGGGGAAAGTATTGGCCCTATGAACATCTTCAGTGGGCTATTGAGCCTTTGAAGGCTGAAGGACTAAAGAAACAGCAAGTGCTCGCAGTTGTTGCAAAGACTGTGGATGACACTTTTGCCACTCAGGATGAGAGCATTTTGACTCAAGGGGCAAGCTGGGAAAAGGGATGTCGTATTAGAAACACCACTTTCAGCTTCAATCCTACACTCGGAAGAGATCATCAAACCCAGTCAGCAACTACCACCCCCTTTGCCGGTACATCCGATACAACCTCACAAACCTCGAAGCACCAACCCCGAGGCCAAAGGGTCTTCACCCCGCTTTACATGTCCTTATCTAAAGCCATGGACATGTTGATAAAAAAGGCCATCTCAAACCCCTTGAGCCTCGGCCTCTCCCAGATCCCCTTTCGGTTAAGCATAATGTTGCCAAGTACTGTGCCTTTCATCAACAAATTGGCCATGACACTGACAGTTGTTTTCGTCTTCGCCATGAAGTACAAGATCTGATCGACAACAAGGTCATCGCAGCACCAGGTCCTGCAAAGTCTATCGGCACCAGATCAATGAACTGGGTGGATAATGTGACTATGTGATCGAGGGATGAACCACCTGCTGATGGCGCTTATTTTACTCCAAATGTGGTAGATGGCACACACTGTTTTGAGCAATGTGCAAATGCTAGTTATTTTACTTTTTGACTTGGGTATTGAGTCAGTTCTGTTGTGTTGTATTGAGTTTGTCTTGTTGTATTGAGTCAGTCCTGTTGTGTTAGAGTCAGGTGACTTTGAGCATGTTAACTCAGGCATCACTTTATTGTTTTGCGTTTGTCTTTTACACTCTTTCTTTTGCATCTGTTTCTGCCATTAAGCCAATTACACCAGAAGATCCGAATGAAATGGAAGTAATTTTCACCTACCTTTTCTGTGCCTTGAAATCATTGCATTGACCTAAGTTTTTCAAAACTTTTCTAACACTTTGATGAAAACAAAAAGGAAGGAATTCCTCAGGATTTAAAAAAAATTGATCAACTGAGAGGAAGAAAGGCATGCTAAGCCCTTAATGAATGAGATCATGTTTGTTAATGTGAGTACTGAGAAGGATCCTGGCTTGATCCAGATTGGTTCTACATTGTCTTAAAAGGAGCCTGAGTGACTAGTCGCTTTATTAAAAGATTTCAAAAAATGTTTTGTGTGGTCCTATGAAGACATGCGTGGAATCACTCTCGGGATTGTACAACATAGGATCACTCTCGCCTCGAGACTCGACCCCTTTTGCTTTCAAACCTTAAACCTTGATTCAGGATGTTCAATGATCAAATAACGATATGAAGCTTGTATGGCCGAATTGGAAACCAACCCTTGAACTAGGGGCAAGAAGGTCAGATTAAGAAGATCAGATGTCATCAAAGGAAGCTTGCATAGCTAAATGAGAAGTAGCCCTTGAACTAGGGCAAAAAAGGTCAGATGTGCTCGAAGATTCAAAATTAGGTCATCTCTTAAATCAATGAAGACTAGCAGGAAAGCCAAATCCCAGAATAGAAGAAAGTTTATTGCTGAAAGGACAATCGAGTTCTTATCCACAACACTAGGGACAAATTTAGACCCAATTGGATGGGCTCCTACATCATCAGTCTCCTGGATTCAGATGGCTTAGAGATCCTATGGCCAATCAACATGGACAAGTTAAACTTTTTTTCATCCTTGATAGGCTCGCTGGGCTAAAAACCTAGAAAGGCGACCTAGGAAAAAGTTAGAGCAAGAAAAAAAAAAGAGAAGAAAAGAACAAAAATGAAAAAATGGACATGAAGAAAAATGAAAAAGAAGAAAAGAAAAGAAAAACAGAGCTCGCAAGGTTGAAAACCCGGAAGGGCGGCCTTGGCAAAAGTTAGAGCGTAAAAGGAGAGTGTTAATACCTGAGTATGCCTCTACTCGGAACTACATACGGCATGATTCCCACCTTTGGATACGTAGGCAACTTCATCATGAAGTTCGGCCCCAATCATTTTTAGCTTGCTGGCCTCATCGATGTTGATTGGTTTATCCTTGTTCAAACTCGGCTATCTTATCCATGTGGAAATTGGCTTGTCTCTATTCAAATTCGGGTGCCCTATTCCGTTACAAGATTCAACAACAAGACAAATCAAATTTAGATATGAGATTGTGCATCTCGAGAGTAAATTCCACGTTGGTTGAGCAGTGGCCATTTGCAAAAACAGTTTTGAGGATTTTTAATGAGGTTGACTAGTTTTCTAAAAAATTATTCCATTTTTCCAAAACTAGAACATTTCTTGGGCCCAAAAAAGCAAAATTTTCAGTGCTCACAACCTGACTTGCATGATTTTAAATCAAAAAATCAAACAAGCATGTTAATCAAACTCTCATACTGGTCAAAATTTGTTTTAGTAGAAAGCCAAAATAAAAAATGGTCAAAATGATTAACTAGGGGCACAATTGAATCAGGTTTTGTCTTTTCCCCGTTGTCACCATACTTGCAAGAAAATGCACTATACTCGCCAAAAAGGGCACAGCTGAAGTTAGCAACAGGGGGCTAAGCGCTTTCTCATCCTCCAAACAGTGAGGTATCAAGCCAAGTGCGAAGCATGAACTGGAATGGAGCAGGATATTCCACTCCCTCATCTGGATAGGTCTGATCACATCCAAACTGGCCAAGGGCATCGTCAACCAATGTCAGTTGTAGATCTGCTGTACATCATGTCGCATTACAACCTTTTTGTGGGAAAGCTCACTAGTTGTGAGCGGAAGAATAAGAATCTAGTAGAATACTAGGGGTAAGAGCCCACAACTTCCTTTATCCATCAACCACCCAAGAGAGGGATAAAAAATAAGAGAGATTGAAGAATAGAGAGATGTGCGTTGAGAGAAAAAGTGAGGAAAGGGCTTTTCAGAGAAAAAGAGATTGAGTGCCAAGTGATGGGAAAATCAAAAATGAGAAAGGATGGGAAACAATACCTGGAGAAACAGGCTCCCCGTGAATGTCCAAGTGTTCTGTTTGTTGTTTTCGTTTGTCTCGATGCTTGTTTTGAGTCGTTTAGTGTGTTTGTGTTGTTTTTACGTTGTCTTTCCCTTTGTTGAGTCGTTTTGACTGTGGTCAGTCATAGGCTCAATACTCAGTTTAGAACTCTTTTTCAATTTCAATTTCAAAAAAATAAATCGTTTTGTGCTTAGAGTACTGTGCCATTCTCAACATATGTGCAAAACAAAATTCCTTCTCTCATAAACTGCAGGGTTCAATCCCGATCAAGAAACAATCGAACCAGGACCTATCTGAAGCTACATAGGTTCCGGACTGTAAAGCAAAAGAAAAGTGGAAAAATTTGGAGCATCTTAGTGTGTTTCAACTTCGGCAAATTCCAAGTCTGCATTCTAGATACAGCTTCGCCAGGCCTTACCATTGCTCTGAAATATGAGTGTACCTCGACCCCGGAGTTTAAGATTGTTTCAAGTCCGAATGGCAATTAAAGCAGCATGCAAATGTTACCCCTCGCCAATATAGACAGGGTGTACCCTTTTTGTGTTAAGCATGTTGCAAAGTCCTTCGAGTGGTAAATCGGAGGCACCAAAGTGCATATTTGCTTCCCTTCTATTGCGCAGAATGTGCACTTTCATATGCACTTATGTTGCATGCATGCCTCGCATCGTTTATGGTTCATGCGTAGAATATGCTTTGTTTCAATCATGCATAGAATATGCTTTCAGTGTTGCATAGAATATGCACTTGTTTCTTGCATAGAACATGCTTTCAATTAACATCATGCATCGGTTGTTTATCTTGCATGGAACATGCGTTGTCATTGTATTAATTTGCAAACCTTGCTAATAATCTCACTTCTGTGCATCTATTTTGTGCATTTGCTTTGTTCGCACTATTTTGTGCACTTCATATCACATTCACACTATTTTGTGTAATTTACACTCGCGCTTTCTTGCGCATCACACAATTTTGTGCAATTTACACTCGCGCTATCTTGCGTATCGCACTTTTTTGTGCAATTTACACTCGCGCTTTCTTACGCATCGCACTTTCTTGTGCAATTTACACTCGTGCTTTCTTGTGCATCGCACTATCTTGTGCATTCCTCTCATCTTGCGTAGAAAAGGCTCGTATCTTTTGCATAGAACATGCTCTCATCTTGCATAGAAAATGCTCGTATCTTTTGCATAGAACATGCCTCATGCTATTTTGCGCACCTTACTTGCACTTGTTGGTGCATTGCATCGTGCTATTTTGCGCACCTTACTTGCACTTTGTTTGTGCATCTCTATCGCACTGTCTTGTGCACTTGCATCGCACTGTTTCGTGCACCTTATATAGCAATGTTTTATGCACTTTGAGATCGCATTATTTTGTGCACCCATAGCACTGTTGTCGCACTATTTTGTGCATTGCATTTTGTATCGCACTATTTTGCGCATTTAACCTACATCACACCTTCTACAGCATTGTCTTCTGTATTCACCCCTGTATCGCGTTGTCTTGCGCATCCTTTGTTCACGCTATCTTGCGCATCCCCTGCATCGCACTGTCTTATGCATTCACCCCGTATCGCACTGTCTTGTGCAATCACATCTATTTTGTGCATTCATTCACCCTTACTTGCATTGTCTTGTGCACATTGTATTTTTGTATCACTCGCACTCTCTTGTGCATTGCACTCTCTTGTGCACTCTTGGTCTAGGAGTCCTTAAATCCTCTAAAGGTGCAATTCCTTTGGTGTTTGTCATGCTCGAACGACTTCCGATGGTCTTGTATAGCTACCTGACTATGTTTGCAGTGAGTTCCTAAGAGATCAACTGCGATGGTGGAAACTAGAGTTCGAATGGCAGATGCCTAGAACGCAAAGGTTTGGAATTTCCGAGACTAAAGTTTGGTTTAAATACCCTGGGGTGTATCCTCGGCTTGAAATCTGTATGGCAGCCCCATAAGTTGAGGTAGCGTGTATACGAGCATAGCCCCATAGGTTGAAATCTATACTGAACCAACCTAGTCTGTCACCCTGTTGGAGAATAGGGAAAGTTGCAAGCATAGCCTGGAAGAAAAGTGGTACCTGTAGTTTGGAAGCGCAAGATGTAGAAGAGGAAGATCCACAACAGCATAAGATGAGTCATCACCGATTGCCCCTGTTAGGTACTTTCGAGAGCATCACTTCCTAGCTGCATCATCATATCTATCATAATCTATTACTTTTGTCGCATTGCATATAGCATTTATTGCATGCATCTACTGCATTATCTGTTTTATCATATTGTCATTTCCATGTTAAGCTGAGTTTGGCATGAGTTCATACATTTCCTTCGTTGAAGCATGGTTCTGTGATAATGTGTACACATGTATTCCACTAAGAGAATTGTGGTCTAAGGGTTTCGGCACCTTTTCTGTGTTAGACATGGTCTGTTTTGTGTCCATGCCTTTTCTAGGCAAAATATGGTTCGGCATGTGCCTTATTCACTACATCCATTGCATCCATTGCATTGTACTTTGTTTTGTTGCATTCAGCATTTAGGATCACGATCTTTCCTCAGCAAGTCATTCCTCACTTATATCATCCCACCCAATTACTTGTATTATTTCTGCAAAACACATAGTACTGCATCTGCACACGCCTATTCCACTAAGAGAATTGTGGTTTAAGGGTTCCGGCACCTTTTCTATGTTAAACGTAGTTTGATGTTGCATCTCCATCCTTTTATGGTATTTTTGCTGTTTTACACTACTTGTGGTTTGATGATTCAATTACATTGCATATCATTTACATTCTTTTGTTGCATTATGTATCATTTTGCATTCTGCCCTTGAACTACGCTAGTTTGATTCCTTGCAAAGGGATACGCAGGCAACCCTCGGGTTCAACCAACTGCATTTGCATTTTGTTTGTTTGTCCAAGTCTTCGGCCTTGTCAAAAATGGGTCATCTCTGGGCTTTGACATTCACTCACGTCATTTCATGACATCCGAGTTCTATCAAAGAGGGACAACTGTAGACACCCCATTTTTTTACCGTCCTTAAGACTTGGGCGCCACTGATTGTTTACTTGGTGATGAAAGTAGCGTTATGTAAAGGTTCGATTTCTTCGGCAAGAGGAGCTCTGAATCCCAACCTTACAACCCGTTTTGGACTAAAACTATTTTGACCAAAATGATTTTACACCTTAAAACCCTCTCTTTCAAAATATTTTTGAAAAAAGTTTCTACGATGTTCCAAGGCTCGTATTTCGTTAAATGTTGCGCTTTTCGATAAACTCAACAAGACAAAGTGGAAAGAAATGAAAGAGAGGTGAACTCTTTAAAAAAAATCTTTCAAAACAGCTTGTCTAGAGGTTTGGAGTTGAAGAAAATAAGAGGGGAGAGAAGAAAACTAGTTTGGGAGAAGTTAGGCATGAATCCAGGTAGGACCGAAACTGAGCAATTTTTAGTAAAAGAGGCATATCTTTTTGCACACTTGGAATTTTGATGTGAGGCTGCCACCATTGAAACCTACAAAGGAGTCCAGATGAAGGAGATATGCCTGTTTGAAGTGGGGGCCAGAAACCAGTTTTTGCTTGTCGGCCACTAGTGAGGCTTGTCGGCCATGTGTCGGCCAGAGGTGCATTTTTTCAGCCACCAGTGATGGCCGGTCGGTCACGGGTGCAAAAAAAGCTCAGATTTTGTAGATATTATCCTTCAGCTGTCTCCCACAAGCTCCAGCTATCTGTTTTGTTGATATTTTCGACCTGAGGTCTTGTATTTCTATATATAGAGGCCCTTCTCTATTGTTTTCAAGGTTCAAAATTTTGGGAGCCTCTCTCTCTACAATCCTCTCTCTACAATTCTCTCTCTCTAGATTTTTCTCTCTCTCTTGCCCTTTTGTGCATACAAGTAGAGATACACTTCTAGTTTGCCAATCAACCCTTAACCAAAGTTGCTTATCTTTGGGTTGAGGTTCCTTGGGACTTGTTTTGAGCTCTAGAAGGTGGTCTTGGCTTGCTTTGTTGCCTAAATTGTGCCTTGCCTTCAAGAGGTATAACTCTTACCTTATTTAAGCTTGTTTTGCCATCCTTTCAAACTGTTTTTTTCTTACCTTATTTAAGCTTGTTTTGCACACTTGCTTTGCCATCCTTTCAAACTGTTTTTGGCCTAGTTTTCAACTGTAAAAACCTCTGTTTTTATGACCTAAACAGGGTGGTTTGAGGCTATTTTGAGTTAAGGGCTTGTCCACTATTTTTGCTTCTTAGCTTGTTAAGCTTTTGTGCTATTATTCACCACTTTCAAAATAACTTTTTTGGGCCTTTTAACCATTGAATCTCAGAGGTTTTTCAGTGGTAAAAACTTTGTTTTGAAGTCCAAAATTGGAGGGGTTAGACTCCCCTCCTTGTGTCTTGTTTGCATGCCCAGTTAGCTTCACGAGTTAGCATGTTTTTCTTGCTTACTTTAGCCTAAGTCCAGCATGTTTTTGCCTCTGTTTTGACCTGTTTTGGCTCTATTTTGGGCTAGTTAATTCAGTTGAGGCTTGTATTGCATAGTTGTAGTGTTAATTCCTTCATTAGCTTGATGTTTTAATGCTTTGATCTTCATTCTTTTGAGTTGAAAGCATGTTTTAGTGTTGTTTTGCACTTCATTTCAGCACTGAAATCTTTACAAGTGGTTTGAGCCACTTGTTTGCCTAAGCGTGAAATTGAGGTGTTGCACCTGATGGTTTAATCCATTAGGGGGTTCATTACCAACAGTGTAATGCTTCTTTCATGCACAAAGTAACTTGTGGTTTGAGTCATTTTTCCATTAGAGGACACTCACTTTTGGACTTAATCGATTAAAGAATGGATCGGTAACTAAAATGAGTAAATAAAATTGGACAAGTAAAAGAAGCAAGATAAGCATCTTTTGTGTAGCATTGTATGTGTTCGAATCAGATGTTAATTCGAAAACAAGGAAGATGGAACATTTCATACTCAAAGTGATGAAATGTGCCACTTTCCTTGGTCACCTTACCCTTGATCATGCATGATAGGGTGGTGGTCATTTTGAGTCTTGTTTTGCACTCATTAAATTTGTACAAGCTTGGTTCCTTAGCCATCATGCATGAAAAATGCTTGGTTGGTGGTTTGAGAGCCAAGAGTTACACTCCTTTGAGCTTCGTTGATGATAAGGAGGGTAACACTACAGATAACCCTTCAGAATACACTGCTTTGCCTCGTGTTTGCTCTCTGTTGTAGCAAAAGGAAGTTCAGGGCAGGGGTGGCCGACCAGCCACCAATGGTAGCCGACGACCACCATTGGTAGCCAACCGGCCATCAATAAAGAGAGTTGCTTAGTTTGTTCCTAAAGGGAAGCAGAGGTGTTCTGGAAGTTGGCACAATTTTCAGTGATCAAATATGTGCAAACAGAGGCGTTCAGTGGCAAGACGGTGGCATTTTCGGGTGGAGAAACCGAGCATGCATGCATCCCTCGCTTTTCGAGGCCATTTAATTTCTTTGTTTTATTAATTAGTGGTAGCTAATTAATTAGTTTAATCACTTTAGTTAGCTTAGAATAGCTAGTTAATTCAAGTGTTGTAATTAGTTAGTGTAACTAGTTATTCGATTCCGATTTGTAATAATTAATTAGCTTAGATAGGTTAGTTAATTTATTTCAATTGTTGTAATAATTAGCTCAGCTTAGCGTAGCTAGTTAGCTTATTCATTCGGAGCCTCATTCGCGAGGGCATAATATTGTAATAAGTGTGCGTGCGTGTGTGCATGTCTTCCAACCCCACGTCTTTCTCCCTTTTATTTAATCGCTTTTAGTGGTTAGATTAGGGATCATACTTCAATTAGCATACCTTATGCTTGCGTGTCTGCATTCATTCATTTGTCTTGCATGCACCGAGGCTCGGCGCATCATTCAAACTGCATCGTTATTTTAATATCTTCTTTGAATATGTGTTTAACCGCATGTTGTTCAAATCGAATCATATGCCATATAAGTAGCCAAGCCTATTAATTGCATTCTTTGCATGTATTGCATTAGGCATCTTGTATAGTTAGGATCATGCATTTTTCAAACTAGTTTTTGTTTTGGTTTGGAGTGGAGTACTCGGTGAGTTTTATGCTTTAGCATACTTGCATGAGTGTGATTGCCATATTACCATGTTTCGCATGCTTGCCATGAGGCTATGTGCTTAAATGGTAAACTGCATGAATGCCTGTGGATGAAGACTTATTGTTTGAATTGGAAAGATTCGATGAATGTGCATTTTAAGCCCACTTTGTTAAGTGGAAAATCATGTTTTAAGCCCACTATGTTTGGTGGCAAATCCGCTCTTTTAAGCCCACTTGAGGGTGGCAAATTCAAAACATTTTCGAAAACAAACATGAGTTGAATTGTTCAAATTCTTGCGATGTAGTTTATACTTGCTTGTGCGCATCACATAGTAAAGTTAGCTTAATAACCGAAATTGGAACACATAATGTTTATAAAACTTCATATCATGATTAGTAAAGGCCGATCTTTGATCGGGTGAGCGGGAGTGCTCAGTTCAGGACCTTCCCCTCTCGTGCCTAAGTTGCTGAGCTGAGGCAACTTTGGTGATGACGGACACGTGGCCTTTGGCACAAGTCAGGGTTTCCTAAATTTCCCCAAAAATAAATTATTTAGGTGGTGACTCTGTATCTGGCAAAGCAGTCCAATTTTGGCATTAGTTGATTTAAAATCAGTTTTCCAAAATGATTTGCCGGATTTGGACTCTTTGGTGATTATCAGTTTCACATTGCACTTTATGAGACTAGATTCAGAACCGCAGGAGTCCAAACTGTAAGGCCTTCTTTTCAAACCATTTCCAAAAGGCGGGGCGTGGAAAAAGGCGACTCCACAAATTGCCGACACAAGGGCATACCGACTCTCGGACATGAACAATAAGAAATTACTTTGACCCTGGAATTCGACGAATTTGCGCAAATTTTATCATTAATATCTTTGGCTATTTTTGTTTTTTCCTTATTTGAGCAGTTGTGCGCTTGGGTTTACTACCTCACTTTGTATATATATATAATTATCCAATGATGCAATTCATTGTCATTTCCGATTATTTATCTCTTTTCATTATGTCTCCATCAGAAAAGACTCCAAATTCGGAGCACCCTTCATGCTCGACACGATTGGCCATTGAAAAAAGCCTTCAAATTTGGAGCGCCCTTCTTGCTTAGCACGATTTGCCATAAAAAAAACCTCTAAATTCAGATTGAAAAACCCTTCAAATTTGGAGCACCTTCATGCTTGACACGATTGGCCATCGAAAAAGCCTCCGAATTCAGAGTGCCCTTCGTGCTTGGCTCGATTGGCCATTGTAAAAGCCTTTGAATTCGAAGCACCATTTAAAACATTCAAATCAGCACAATTAGGAAACACAATTTATATTGCAAATGAAGATAAGAGTAATTTAATATTCATTGCAGCAACATTCAATTCAGATACATTTAATGTACAGTTGATTGGTGTCCTAGTTACAACTTAAAGATCAAATCGGATTACTCCGCCAACTGTACATACGGAGGATTATGTCTCGCCCTCATCATCCGACTTCTCAGCATCATAAGCCTCAAATGACATTACATAACTTTGGTACAACGGTGAAGCCAAATCCATCCCCGTCGTTTGAAGTGCCTTGATCCATCCATGTTTGAAGCCACGACTTTCACATCTGCACACGTCGTCTGCTAGCTGCTCCATCATCTTGTCAATAACGATCTGTCTTCCTTCAAAAAATCCTTTGTTGTAAGCTTAGGTCTCTTTGGTCTCTTTAGCAAAAATGGTGGCAGTATCACGATCAGCTATTGCATTATCCATAAGGCATTGTGTAATAGTGTCTTTTGATATCGATCCCGCCACCTTAATTTCTACTAGCTTCCCCTTTCAAGCCTCGTTTTTGGCCTTCTCCTCGGGCTCCTGCAGTTGGCATTCTAAACTTCAATCCGCCCATCTTTCTGCTCAATTTCATTCTTAACAATACGAAGGCGCATGCCAATCTCGTATGAACTATAAATTCCTCTGATTGCCCCATGGACTCCTTCTCTGAAAACTTCGTAGTCTTCCTGATTGGCCATCAATTGCTAAACTTCAGAAGGAAAGATTTGCTGAGCAAATTCAACCGCCACATTCAGGTTGCGAACAATCGAATTTGCTTCAATCATCGGTTTGTTCCCAATAAAAACTGAAAAACTCAATGGATGTGGCGGTCAGCTCGGCTCATTTCGAGATGAGGCTTGAGCACTAACAGCTCTCTTGCTCTACCTTTCTTAGGTCCAACTTCTTGGAGATCTGTTTGTCTCATCTCTTCTAGGGGACCTGTTTCGACTCCTGGGCGATCGACGTCTCTCTCGCTCCACCACGTTCCTCGTTCATGCGGGTTCACTTCCAACTCCTTGGTGCATTTTTGTGTCTAGCTCCGCCAAACTACTCCATTCCCCTCTGTTGTTGAAAAACAACCTTCCAGACATGCAATCTTGCCAACTTCAAACAACGATCAAGGCCTTCGAATTCACTGTCACTCCAGTAGCTACTTTCACACATGATGCCTCTTCGTTGGATGTCCAGCATCCATTTAAAGGCCTTAGGCTATTTATAACTAGTTACGCCATTCATTAACTACGGATGTATCGCTCTCAATGCCACAACAGATGATGCCACGTCAACAATTATTCATTAACTACGGATGCATCTGTAGACTCGACTTTCTTCGCCCCCCCTTTCGGAGTGACACGAATTAGTCTCCTACAGTTCAGACTCCTGTCACGGTTCTGAAACTAATCTCACCAAGTGTAATGTGAGACTGATAAATACCAAAGAGTCCAATCCGACAAATCATTTTTGAAAATCAGCTTTTAAATCAAATAATGCCAAAACTAGACTGCTTTGCCAGATTACAGAGTCGCCACCTAAATATTTTGTTTTTGGGAAATTTAGGAAACCCTGACTCCTGCCAAAGGCCACGTATCCATCATCACCAAAGTTGCCCCGGCTCGGGAACTTGGGTACGAGAGGGAAAGGTCCTGAAATAAGCACCCTCGCTCGCCCGATCAAAGATCGGCCTCTACTAAGCATGATATGTTGTTTTATAAACACATGTGTTGTTATTCCGGTTATTAGCTAACTTTACTATGCGACGCATACAAGCAAGTATAGACTAAGTCACAAGACTTGGAACAAATCAACTCATGTTTGTTTTTGAAAATGGTTTGAAATTGCCACTCACAAGTGGGCTAAAGCGCAGATTTGCCACCCTCAAGTGGGCTTAAAACATGATTTTGGCACTTCGCAAAGTGGGCTTAAAACTCACAATCATCGAATTGTTCCAATTCAAGAAACAAAGCCTTCATCCACAGGCATTCATGCAGTTAAGCATTTAAGAAAATAGCCTCATGGCAAGCATGCTATCATGGCAACACTCACACTCATGCAAGTATGCTAAAGCGTAAAACTTACAGTGTACTCCAAGCCAAGACAAAAAACTAGTTAGAAATATGCATGATCCTAACTATACAAGATGCCTAATGCAACACATGCAATAATGCAACTAAATAGGCTCGGCTATTTAAGATGGCATATGAATGCAACAATTGATAACATGCTTTGAAACACGTATTCAAATAAGTATTGAAATACAATGCAGTTTGAATGATGCGCCGAGCCCGGTGCATGTAATACAAATGAATGATGCACGCATGCAAGCATAAGGTATGCTAATCAAAACGTGCCCTAATCTAACCATCGAAAGCGGTTAAATAAAAGGGAGAAAGAAGTGGGGTTGGAAGACATGCACACACACGCACGCTTATTACAACATTGTGCCCTCTCGAAGGAGGGTCTGAATAAATAAGCTAAGCTACTCTAAGCTAAGCTAAGCTAAGCTAACTAATCTAATTAAACTAATTGGACTAATTATTACAAACCAAATTGAATAACTAGCGAACTACTAATTATTACAATATTTTACCTAATTAGCAAACTAATTAATCAAATTACAAATTCAAATGCTAACTAACAAGTAAAGCATCAAACTACGCTGCCTTAGCAAGTTGACTATGCATGCACTTGGTTTTTTGCCTCGAAAAGCCACCGGTTTGCTCTTGAGAGGCTCTATTTGTAGGGTTACTCCAAGAACTTTCTGCTCCACCTTACCAAACCAATGCTGAGGAATGTACGAGTGGCTTGCCGGCCATGACTGGTTGCTACCGGCTAGCTGCCGGCCAAAGGGAGGCACTGACAGCCAAAGATGTAGCACTGCTGGCCATCAGTGTGCCACTGCCGGCCACTGGTGTGTTGAGTCACCACACTGTAACAGAGCACAAACAGAGGAAAAAGGAGGGTTTTCCAAGGACATGTCTATACTATGCCCCTCGTTATCATCTCAAAACATCAAAGGTGAGGCACTCTTGGATCCAAAACCACCAATCAAGCATGTTCAATGCATGATGGCTAAAGATCCAAGTCGTACACTTTCAATAAATGCACAAAACAAGACTCAATGGGCCACCACCCTATCATGCATGATCAAGGGTGATGGAGACCACAGGAGATTGGCTCATTTCATCACTTTGAGTACGAAATGGACCAATCTACCTTGTGTTCAATATAACGTCCGATTGAACACGATGCAATGCAAACACAACATGCTTATCCTGGTCATGTTTTACTTGGTTCATTTTATTTACTCATTTTAGCATTACCAAGTCATTATTTAATCGGTTAAGTCCAAGATGAGTGTCCTCTAATGAGAGAGGGGTCAACCAAAGGATGGTTTAAGACATGAGAGAAATCGTGCCTTTGGCTAGGAGGAACCCTCAAAAGAGAGTTAAAGCCATTGAGCACAAGCTCTATCTCAAGCTTAAACACAATCATAAGGTCAACCAACCCTCAAAACAAATAGAAAAATGAAAAAATGAGGGAGGTTGCAGACTTTTTAGTGCTGAAATGGCATGCAAAGAGACACTAAATCATGCAAGCAACACATGCACAGCATGTTCAAAAGCCAAAAGCATCAAAACTAGTGAAGAACACTACACTAGAGGTATGCAATATCAAGCTTAAATGACCAAACCAGCTCTGGATAGAGCTTAAACATGCCAAAACAGTGGCTAAAATTTACTGAGATTGAGCACAAAAGGCAAGAAAATCATGCTCGCATGTTGACTCGCAAACGAGGCAAAAAGCACAACTCTCAAAAGCCATGAAAGAGTAATATATGTGAGAGTGTGATAGAGATATATGCACTGAAATCACATGTTAAATGATGCTATATCATGCAAACTACTCAAACACTGCATGCTCAAAGCCTCAAAACAATGGACTATGAAGACCGTTACACTATAGCCATGCAAAACAAGCCTCGAAGGACTTAACCGACCCAAAACAGAGTTAAAGTAGGTCAAAATAGTAGCTAAAACAAGCTGAAGTTAAGCTAATATATGCTAGAAAAATAGGCTAACTCATTAGGCATGCTAGACTAGTAAGCACAATTGCACTACAAGTATACAAAGCAAGCCTCAAGTAGCCAAGCCAGCTCAAAATAGAGCTAAAGTAGGTTAAAAAAGTAGCAAAAACATGCTGAGATCAAGTCATAAAATGGTAGGAAAAAACATGCTCACATGTTAGGCTATCTACTCATGCAAACAAGACACAAGGAGGGGAGGCCAACCCCTCCAATTTTGGACCTCAAAACATTGTTTTTGTCACTGAAAAACCTTTGAGTTTCAATGGTAAAAAGGTCCAAAAATTTTGATTTGAAGGTGATGAGAAATGGTGCAAAAAGCTTAACAAGCTAAAGAGCAAAAAGGAGGAACAACCCCTTAACTCACAAAGGCTCAAACCACCACTTTTAGGACTGAAAAACAGAACTTTTTACATGCCAAAACCAACTTGAAATGGTGGAAAAATATGGCAAAGCAAGTATGAAAAACAAGCTTAAAGGGAGAGAGTTATACCTCGTGAAGCACAACACAATTTTGGGCCACAAAACCAAGCAAGATCACTTTCAAGAGCTCCAAGAAGACCTTCTAGAACCTTAGCTCAAAGATAACCAGGTTTGGTTAAGAATGTATAGGCAAAGGAGAAGTGTATCTACACTTGTATGCACTTATGCACAAAGGTTCAAAAGAGAGAGAAATGTAGAGAGGGAATTGTAGAGAGAGAGGCTCCCAAAATTTTCTTCCTCAAATGTTCTAACCTCCAAAACCATAGAGAAGGCTCTCTATATATAGAAGAATGCAAGCTCATGTCGAAAACATCCCAAAAGGGATAGCTGTAACAGCTGGAGAATAAATATCTGCCAAAAACTGCCTTTTTCCATCGATGGCCGGCACATGTTCATTGTTGGCCGGCATGGATCACTATTGGATGGCAGGTGGTCGGCATAGGCCATTCATGACTGGCACATGGCCAGAAAAGTCCATTTATGGTTAGCATCCTCCACCTCCGGTTGGCCAGAAAAATCTGCTTTTTGGGCCCGACTTCAACCGGACATAACTCCTTCATATGGACTCCTTTTCAGGTCATTATTAAGCCTAAATTGAAGCCCTGGAAGTATTATTTCAAATGGTGGCAGCCTCACATCAACATTCCAAGTATGAAAAAAGTTATGCCTCTTTTAGTGAAGACTGCTCAGTTTCCATCCTACCCGAATGCTGAATTTCTCCCAAACTAGTTTTCTTCTCTCCTCTCCCCTTTTCTTCAGCCCCAAACCCCTAAATAAGGTGTTTTGAAAGATTTTTCAGAGATTTCACCTCTTTCATTCATTTCCACTTTGTCCTTGCTCGGTTTACTGAAAAGTGCAACATTTAACGAAATGCGAGCCTCAGAACATCGTAGAATCATTTTTCAAAAATATTTTGAAAGAGAGGGTTTTAAGGTCTAAAATCTTTGATCAAAATAGTTTAAGTCTAAAAATGGGGTGTAAGGTTGGGATTTAACGCTCTCCTTGCCGAAGAAATCAAACCTTTGCACTGCACACCTTTCATCACCAAGTAAACAATCAGTAGCGCCTAAGTCTTAAGGGCGGTCAAAAATGGGTTGTCTACAGTTGCCCCTCTTTGACAAAGCTCGAAGTCATGAAATAACGTGAGTGAATGTCAAAGCCCAGAGACGACCCATTTTTGACAAGGCCGAAGACTTGGACAAATAAACAAAATGAAAATGCAAAAACAAATGGTTGCGCCCGCAGGCTGCCTACGTATCCCTTTGCAAGGAATCAAACTAACGTAGTTCAGGGGCAAGATGTAAACGATATGCGTGATGTAGAACATAACTTATGATCATGCAATGAGGGATGTAATGAAACATCTAGATGCAAATGTTATGCAAAGAAATGCTATAGCAAACTCGTATATAATCAAATTAACACAAATCAAACCACATTTCATGCAGAAAGGATGTAAGAAAATGATGTAGGCTTAACTGCACCTCACGCAGAAAAAGATAAAGAACAACACTAACATCGGGCGCCCCCGAGGCGGCAAACAGGATTCGAACGCATGACGCATGCAAGGAAAGAAATGGTATGAACCGAGGGACACACCCCAAGGTTCCAAACTAAAAAGAGCACATAATAACAAATTGAAACACATCCAACCATTATGCAACCGAAACAAAGAGCGGTAAAAGCATCGGGATCCATCCAGATGCATTTAACCAAAGCGTCCTAACGCGCCGCATGCAAGAGGGAAAAGAGAGCGGTGCAAATAGTGGAGGGTGGTATAAACACCAGAGCACATTCCAATGTTTCTAACTAAAGAGGCGGTATAAGCGTCGAAACACAGTCCAAATGCTTCTAACCAACAAGCGAGGTATAAGTGTCGGGCACACGGTCCAAACACTTCTAACCAATAGAGTGGTATAAACATCGGGTGTACCCGAGTGTTTCTAACCAAAGGGATGGTATAAACACCGGGCGTACCCGAGTGTTTCTAACCAAAGGGATGGTATAAACACCTAAGCGTCAGACACACGTCCCAAACGCTTCTAACCGAGGAGTGGTATAAACATCGGGCACAAAACCCAAATGCTTCTAACCAAAGGCAGGGTGGTATAAGCATCGGGCACACAACCCAAATGCTTCTAACCAAGGTAGGGTGGTATAAACATCGGGCGTACCCGAATGTTTCTAACCAACAAGGGGTTATAAGCGTCGGACACACATCTGAAACGCTTCTAACCGAGGAGTGGTATAAACACCGGGTGTACCCGAATGTTTCTAACCAACGAAGAGGTGTAAGTGTCAGACACACATCCCAAACGCTTCTAATCGAGGAGTGGTATAAACACCGGGCGTACCCGAATGTTTCTAACCAACGAAGAGGTGTAAGCGTCGGACACACATCCCAAACGCTTCTAACCAAAATGATGTCGGTGTAAACACCGGGCGTACCCGAATGTTTCTAACCAACGAAGAGGTATAAGCGTCGGACACACATCCCAAACGCTTTTAACCAAGGAGTGGTATAAACACCAGGCGTACCCGAATGTTTCTAACCAATGAAGAGGTATAAGCGTCGGACACACATATCAAACACTTCTGACCAAAAGGATGTCGGTGTAAACACCGGGCATACCTGAATGTTTCTAACCAACGAAGAGGTGTAAGCGTCGGACACACATCCCAAACACTTCTAACCGAGGAGTGGTATAAACACCGGGCATACCCGAATGTTTCTAACCAACGAAGAGGTGTAAGCGTCGGACACACATCCCAAACGCTTCTAACCAAAAGCATGTCAGTGTAAACACCGGGCGTACCCGAATGTTTCTAACCAACGAAGTGTCGGTGTAAACACCGGGCGTACCCGAATGTTTCTAACCAATGAGGTGTCGGTGTAAACACCGGGCGTACCCGAATGTTTCTAACCAACGAGGTGTCGGTGTAAACACCAAGCGTACCTAAATGTTTCTAACCAACAAAGGAGTCGGTGTTAACACCGGGCGTGCCTGAATGTTTCTAACCAACGAGGTGTCGGTGTAAACACCGAGCGTACCCGAATGTTTCTAACCAACGAAGTGGTCGGTGTAAACACCGGGCGTACTCGAATGTTTCTAACCAACAAAGGAGTTGGTGTAAACACCGGGCATACCTGAGCGTTTCTAACCAACAAAGAAGGCCAAAGGACAGGAATAATCTTACCTGAATTTCCTCTAAATGAACCGTACATACAATATCGTGCCTTATGCTATTGGGGATCTTCTACTTTTTCTTGGTTACACTTCCAAACCACAGGTACTACTTTTTTTCCTGGCCATGTTCGCAACTTTCCCTATTCTCCAACAGGGTGACAGACTAGGTTGGTTTAGCATCCAGAATTGAGGCGCATACATGCTACCTCAACCTATGGGGCTGCCATAAAGATTTCAAACCAGGGATACACCCCTGGGTATTTAAACCAGACTTTAGTCTCAGAAATCCCAAACCTTTGCATTCTAGGCATTAGCCATTCGAACTCTAGTTTACACCGTCTCAGTTGATCTCCTAGGAACTCATTGCAAACATAGCCAAGATGTCTCTAGCAGGAAATGGTACTTCGGGAGAACACTTCTAATCGCCATTCTGGCTTGAAGTAGGCTTGAGGTAGAGGTACACTCATACTTCGGAGCATTGACAAGACCTGAAGAGGTACATTCGGAATGCAATCCCGGAGTTTGTTGAAGGTAAAACAAACTCAGATGCTCCAAATTTCTCCTCTTTTCTTTTGCTTTGCAGTCTGGAACCTATATAGCTTCAATTAGATCCTTGTTTTATTGTTCTCATATGACCTGGGTTGAACCCTGCAGTTTTATGAAAGAACAAATCCTATTTTGCACATATGTGGAGAACGGCACGGCACTATGAGCACAAAAATGATTTATTTTTGAAATTGAAATTGAGAATGAGTTCTTAACTAGGCATTTGAGCCTACAACTGACCCAAGTCAAAACGACTCAACAAAGGAAAAACAAAGGTAAAACAACCTAAACACATCTATTGACACTCAAAATGACTCAAAACAAGAATCGAGACAAACAAAAAACAACAAACACAACACTCAAATGTGTTACAAAGGCGAGAGACCTCTCAGTTCACAAGGAGCCCACAGCTTCTCTAGGTATTGTCTCCCACCCTTTCTTATTTGTGATTCTTACATCACTATGGCACTCAATCTCTTTTTCTCTGAAAAAGCCCTCTCCTAACTTTTCTCTCAACGCACATCTCTCTAATCTTTAATATCTCTTATTTTTTATCCCTCCCTTGTGTGGTTGATGGATAAGCAGGAAGTTGTGGGCTCTTGCCCCTAGTATTCTACCAGATTCTCCTTCTTTCGCTCACAACTAGTGAGCTTCTCCCACAGAGGGGTTGTGGTGCGACTGGATGTGTAGCAGATCTGCAGCTAACATCAGTTAATGATGCCTTTGTCTTAGCTTGACCGAGATGAGTTACAACATGTCTCAACGGCCAGGTATACACTTGATTGGCCTCACACATTACATTTTCTACGTCCCCATTTTAGGTCAGACGCCAATTTGGGTGTGATCGTCTAGATGGAGGAAATGATTATCCAGCTCCATTTCCAATTTGTGCATCGCACTTGGCTTGATACCTCGATGCTTGGAGGATGAGAAAGCTTTCGGCCCTTTGTTGTTAGCTTCAGTTGTGCCCTTTCCTGGCAAGTACGGTCCCCTTTCCGGCAAGTATGGTGCCTTCTCTGGCAAGTATGTTGACAATGGGAAAAGATAGAAAACAGGACTCAACTATGCCCCTAGTTCATCATTTTAACCATTTTTTGTTTTTGGCTTCTGCTAAAACAATTTTAATCAATATGAGAGTTAGATTAACATGCTTGTTCAACTTTCTGATTTGAAATCATGTAAGTCAGGTTGTGAGAACTGAAAATTTTCCTTTTTTGAGCCCAATAAATGGTCCAGTTTTGGAAAAATGGAATAATTTTTGAGAGAATTAGTCAACTCATTAAAAATCCTCAAAAACTATTTTTGCAAATGGCCACTTCTCGACCAACATGGAATTAACCCTCGAGATGCACAATCTCAGATCTGAACTTTGAATCATCATACAACTGAATCTTTCTAACGAAATAGGACAACCCGATTTTGAACAAAGACAGACCAATTTTCACATGGATACGATAGCCGAGTTTGAACAAGGATAAACCAATCAACATGGATGAGCCAAGCAGGCTAAAAATGATTGGGGCCGAACTTCGGGATGAAGTTGCCTACGTATCCCAAACATGGGAATCAGGCCGTACGTAGTTCCGGGTTAAGGTGTACTCGGGTGTTGACACTCTCCTTTTGTGCTTTAACTTTTGCCAAGGTCGCCCTTCCGAGTTTTCAACCTTGCGAGCTCTGTTTTTCTTTTCTTTTCATTTGTTCTTTCTTTTCTTTTCTCTTTTTCTTCTTTCTTTTTTCTTTTTTCTTTTTTTTTGTATTTTTTCATTTTTTCATTTTTGTTCTTTTTTTTTCTTGCTCTAACTTTTGCCTGGGTCGCCCTTATGGGTTTTCGGCTCAACGAGCCTCTCAAGGGTAGAAAAGTTTAACTTGGTCCATGTTGAATGGTTTTGAGTTCCCGAAGCCATCTGAATCCAGGAGAGTGGTTGTTATTCGCTGATGATGTAGAAGTCCATCCAATGAGGGCTGAATTTGCCCCTAGTATTATGGATAGGAACTCGGTTGTCCTTCAGCAATACTTTCTTCTTCCAGCTACTAGAATTTGGCTTTCTTGCCAGTCTTCATTGGTTTGCAGAATGATCCATCTTTTGAATCTTTGAGCACATCTGACATTTTTGCCCCTAGTTCAAGGGCTACTTCTGATCTAGCTTTACAAGCTTCCTTTGATCAATCTGACCTTCTTGCCCCTAGTTCGAGGGCTGCTTCAAATCTGGCCTAGCGGGCCTCCTTGGATGTCATACGACCGTATTGCCCCTAATTCATGGGCTGCTTCAAATCTGGCCACACAAGCCTCACATTACGGTTGACCGTTGAACATTCTAAATCCAAGTTCAAGGTTTGAAAGCAAAAGGGGTTGAGTCTTAAGGCTGAGAGCGATCCTATACTGCACAATCTCAAGATCAATTCCACGCATGTCTTCGCAGGACCACGCAAAACATTTTTTGAAATCTTTTAAGAAAGCAACTAGTCGCTCAGGTCGAAGACAATGTAGAACCACTCTGGATCAAGCCAGGATCCTTCTCAGTACTCACATTAACAAACATGATCTCATTCATTAAGGGCTTAGCATGCCTCTCTTTCTCTCAGTTGATCAAATTTATAAATTCCAAGGAATTCCTTCCTCTTTGTTTTCATCATACTGTTAGAAAAGTTTTAAAAAACTTAGGTCAATGCAACGATTTCAAGGCACAGAGAAGTAAGTGAAAATCTCTGTCTTTCATTCAGATTTGCTGGCACAACTGGCTCCATGGCGGAAACAAACGCAAAAGAAAGAGTGTAAAAGACAAACACAAAACAAGATAACAATGTCCGAGGTAACACCCCTGAAATCACCTGACTCTGACACAATAGGACTGACTCCATACAACAAGATAGACTCGACTGACTCAATAAAAAAAGACTGACTCAATACAACACAACAAGACTGACCCAATACCCAAGTCAGAAAGTAAAATAAACAGCATTCGCAAATTGCTCAAAACAGTGCATGCCATCCGCCATATCTGGAGTAAACTGAGTGTCATCCGCAGGTGGTTCATCCCCCGATCACATAATCACATTATCCCCCAAGTTCATTAATCTAGTACTGATAGACTTTGTAGGACCTGGTGCGACGATGACCATGTTATCAATCGGATCTTGTATTTCATGGCGAAGACGAAAACAAATGTCAGTGTCATGGCCGGTTTGTAGATGGGAGGCACAATACTTGGCCGGATCATGCTTAGCTGAAAGGGGATTCGGGAGATGCTGAGGCTCAAGGGGTTTGAGATGGCCTTGTCCAATAAGGATTTGGAGAGCTTTGGACAAAGTCATGTAGAGGGGATTGAAGACCCTCTAGTCTCGGGGTTGATACTTCGAGGTTTGTGCGGTCGGGTTGAATGTACCAGCAAAGGGATTGGCAGGTGCTGACTGGGTTTGATGATCTCTTCCGAGTGTAGGATTGGAACTGAAAGGAATGTTTCTGGTACGACATCATTTTTCTCGGCTTATCCCTTGATTCATAATGCTCTCATCCTGAATGGAAAAAGCATCATCCACAATCTTTGCAACAACTGCGAGCACTTGCTGTTTGTTCAGTCCTTCGGCCTTCAAAGCCTCAACAGTCCACAAAAGGTGTTCATAGGGACCAATACCTGCCCCTACCTTGTTCTTACCATTTGCCTCCACTTTGCCAAGGGATTGGGTTGCTATATCAGAGCGGAACCCAGTTGTTGTCGGCATGTCATTGCCCAGACCTGGGATGGCTTTAGGTTGGCCATTTTCAATTGCAGCTTGCCCCAAAATTGGAGAGCCTTTTGGCATGAAATTTCTGGCATGCGATGTCGTCGATGACGGAGCCAGTATCCCAAAGGCCAGATCTGCCATTATTCTCTGAAGATCTTCAATCATGCTCATCAGCTTAGAAGTAGTGGGTTCACGGGTTTGAGATGATTGGGGTTCAAGTGCATCCATCATACATAAGTCCATGCTTTCTGGGATAAACACCTTAGGCTTGGATAGATGGGTCGGGGTGTATATACTAGGATTATAGGTGGGTGGCAGTGTATGGACGAGGTTGAGATATGGAGGTGACGGGTTAATATCAGCCCGAGGTACTTTTGGTGGAGCTATGGTCTCTTCGTCAATAAGATCCTGAATCTTATGACGGAGGCGGATGCAACAGTTCGTATCATGATCGTGCTGTTGATAATAGGCACAGTATTTGGTGGGGTTATGCCTGGCAGGGAGTGGGTCAGGCAGAGGTTAAGGATCAAGGGGTTTGAGGTACCCTCTTTCCATCAGGACTTTTAGTGCGCTGGTTAAGCTCATATAGAGAGAGGTGAAAGTTCTGCTCTGAGCTCGGGTTGGGCCAGTTGTTTGTAGGCTTGATTTGGAAAAAGGGTCGGCTATGGCTACTGTATTGATTTCAATGGGTTTGAAAATAGTGCTACTACCAGCATGGGTACTCCTGGAAAACACCCTCCTTACCGGTTCACTTGTTCTGGGAATAATCCCTCTGTTGAACGCACTCTCAATCTGAACCCCCAAGTCATGCAAACTTTTGAAAGTGAATAGTGGAACAATTATTAACTTTTGCAACATATCAGGCTCAAGATTCTGCACCACTATCCGCACTTGATCCCTCTTAGAAGGACGATCTGTATCTGTGCTACCTTTGCTCCCCACCTTGCAACAAATTCCACAAAAGGCTCCGTTGGGTTCTGGTGGGTTGCTTCAAGCTCTTGAGTAGTCATTTCAATTTGGGTATTGTAAGAATACTGACCGACAAAGGCCTCAGCCAACTTTTCCCAATTTTGCTTCACTGCATCCTCTAACTCGGCATAGCAAGTGGCGGCTACACCCGACAGGGTTCTACCATACAGAGAGAGTTTTTGTGGCTTAGTCAGACCCATCGGTTTTAGGACATCCAAGAAAAGCCGGATATGTACCATAGGATCTCCAGACCCGTCGAAACGGTCAATGTGTGGCATTCTGAATCTATCTGGAAGCCTTACAGCAGCCTCGGTGTATCCATTCTCAATGTCATGAATGGAGTTAAGGCCCTATGCCTTTTTTACTTACTTCTCAAGGTTCACAATTTTCACCGAGGTCGGTTCGAGATCATTTGTACTAAAGGGATAAAGCTTCTCATTAGGCTGTACCTGGGGTCTGAAAACTCGAGCTTGAGCCAACCCTTCTTGGGGATCCGGTCCATGCGAATCTTCAGCTGGCAGAAGTGGGTCCAAATTCGGCTGGGGTCCCGAGACCGGATGTGTGGTAGGTGCCCCAGATGGGAGTTGCGTTTCAGCATTGGTCTCATCCTACATGGCGATTCCCTGGTTTAATGTTGCTATCATGGCCACAACTTCTTCCGAACTCTGTGCCATCACGGGCTGCTGAGTTTGAACAAAGGTGATGTGACTGGTGACTATTGGATCAGTTGAACCGGTGAGCCCTGACTGGCCTTTTTTGCCTTGCCTCTAGCGAAGGAAACACTGGTTGCCCTTGAACAAAATCTCCAACTTGTAAAAGTCTATCAACACGAGTCTAATGCACCCGGGGGATATTAGAGCCTTCTGAAGCTATGGTTCTAGGACTACCTAGCAAAAGAGAAAACAGACAGCACCTCAGCCTGATTTCACCAGAACAGATATGAGCATAGCTGAATGATTGTACTTTTTGCTGAAATCTGCCCCAAAACAGATACCAAACTTGCAACCGATACATGCATTCCTGTAGAGACACACTCGAATAGCACATAGCAAGCAAGCGAGAGCCAAAACACCCCTATGCTGGGGTAGGGTTTCCCTGTCCTAGTTTCGTCAAGAACTAGGGGTTCACTACGCAAACATGCGGTTTCAAACAATCCTGTATTCGGGTGAGCAACCTGTCCTAGTTTGGAACAGTCTCTAAGGCTTCCGATATGCAACTATGTAGATTGGTCAAAAAGGGTGCCTCAGCAAGACCACCTAATATACCTCTCGCACCAAACATCGAGAAGTGAAAGGTGGATCAAACGGTATAGTGGTGATCCAGATCCAAGGTTTGTGTTCCCATCGTAGTAGAGCCCGCAACCGGTCAGCCTTATGGCACGCTTTTTTTTAAGCAAGCCTCCGGCAAACCGTTCAGGAATAGCAGATGGCAAACACTGTGACTTAGACGCACCTATGCAAATGCAATGCAAAGAAACACATAAGTGTAAAAAAAACAACATATCATGAGTTCGAGTCAAGTTCTCTAAATCCCCAGCAGAGTCGCCAGAAACTGTAGACTCGACTTTCTTTGCGCCCCCCCTCCCCCTTTCAGAGTGAATCAACTTGGTCTCCTACAGTTCGGACTCCTGTCACGGCTCTGAATCTAATCTCACAAAGTGCAATGTGAGACTGATAAACACCAAAGAGTCCAATCCGGCAAATCATTTTGGAAAATCAAATTTTAAATCAAATAATGCCAAAACCGGACTACTTTGCCAGATTACAGAGTCGCCACCTAAATATTTTATTTTTGGGAAATTTAGGAAACCCTAACTCGTGCCAAAGGCCACGTGTCCGTCATCACCAAAGTTGCCCCGGCTCGGGAACTTGGGTACGAGAGGGGAAGGTCCTGAAATAAGCACCCTCGCTCGCCCGATCAAAGATCGGCCTCTACTAAGCATGATATGTTGTTTTATAAACACATGTGTTGTTATTCCGGTTATTAGCTAACTTTACTATGCGACGCATACAAGCAAGTATAGACTAAGTCACAAGACTTGGAACAAATCAACTCATGTTTGTTTTTGAAAATGGTTTGAAATTGCCACTCACAAGTGGGCTAAAGCGCAGATTTGCCACCCTCAAGTGGGCTTAAAACATGATTTTGGCACTTCGCAAAGTGGGCTTAAAACTCACAATCATCGAATTGTTCCAATTCAAGAAACAAAGCCTTCATCCACAGGCATTCATGCAGTTAAGCATTTAAGAAAATAGCCTCATGGCAAGCATGCTATCATGGCAACACTCACACTCATGCAAGTATGCTAAAGCGTAAAACTTACAGTGTACTCCAAGCCAAGACAAAAAACTAGTTAGAAATATGCATGATCCTAACTATACAAGATGCCTAATGCAACACATGCAATAATGCAACTAAATAGGCTCGGCTATTTAAGATGGCATATGAATGCAACAATTGATAACATGCTTTGAAACACGTATTCAAACAAGTATTGAAATACAATGCAGTTTGAATGATGCGCCGAGCCCGGTGCATGTAATACAAATGAATGATGCACGCATGCAAGCATAAGGTATGCTAATCAAAACGTGCCCTAATCTAACCATCGAAAGCGGTTAAATAAAAGGGAGAAAGAAGTGGGGTTGGAAGACATGCACACACACGCACGCTTATTACAACATTGTGCCCTCTCGAAGGAGGGTCTGAATAAATAAGCTAAGCTACTCTAAGCTAAGCTAAGCTAAGCTAACTAATCTAATTAAACTAATTGGACTAATTATTACAAACCAAATTGAATAACTAGCGAACTACTAATTATTACAATATTTTACCTAATTAGCAAACTAATTAATCAAATTACAAATTCAAATGCTAACTAACAAGTAAAGCATCAAACTACGCTGCCTTAGCAAGTTGACTATGCATGCACTTGGTTTTTTGCCTCGAAAAGCCACCGGTTTGCTCTTGAGAGGCTCTATTTGCAGGGTTACTCCAAGAACTTTCTGCTCCACCTTACCAAACCAATGCTGAGGAATGTACGAGTGGCCTGCCGGCCATGATTGGTTACTGCCGGCCACCTACCGGCCAAAGGGAGGCACTGACGGCCAAAAATGTAGCACTGCTGGCCATCAGTGTGCCACTGCCGGCCACTGGTGTGCTGCGTCACCACACTGCAACAGAGCACAAATAGAGAAAAAAGAAGGGTTTTCCAAAGACATGTATGTACTATGCCCTTTCTTATTATCTCAAAACATCAAAGGAGAGGCACTCTGGGATCCAAAACCACCAATCAAGCATGTTCAATCCACGATGGCCAAAGATCCAAGTCATACACTTTCAAGAAATGCACAAAACAAGACTCAAAGGGCCACTACCTTATCATGCATGATCAAGGGTGATGGAGAGCAAAGGAGATTGGCTCATTTCATCACTTTGAGTATGAAATGGACCAATCTACCACGTGTTCAATATAACGTCCGACTGAACAAGATGCAATGCAAATACAACATGCTTATCTTGGTCATGTTTTACTTGGTTCATTTTATTTACTCATTTTAGCATTACCAAGTCATTCTTTAATCGGTTAAGTCCAAGATGAGTGTCCTCTAATGAGAGAGGGGTCAACCAAAGGATGGTTTAAGACATGAGAGAAATCGTGCCTTTGGCTAGGAGGAACCCTCAAAAGAGAGTTAAAGCCATTGAGCACAAGCTCTATCTCAAGCTTAAACACAATCATAAGGTTAACCAACCCTCAAAACAAATAGAAAAATGAAGAAATAAGGGAGGTTTCAGACTTTTTAGTGCTGAAATGGCATGCAAAGAGACACTAAATCATGCAAGCAACACATACACAACATGTTCAAAAGCCAAAAGCATCAAAACTAGTGAAGAACACTACACTAGAGGTATGCAATATCAAGCTTAAATGACCAAACCAGCTCTGGATAGAGCTTAAACATGCCAAAACAGTGGCTAAAATTTACTGAGATTGAGCACAAAAGGCAAGAAAATCATGCTCGCATGTTGACTCGCAAACGAGGCAAAAAGCACAACTCTCAAAAGCCATAAAAGAGTAATATATGTGAGAGTGTGATAGAGATATATGCACTGAAATCACATGTTAAATGATGCTATATCATGCAAACTACTCAAACACTGCATGCTCAAAGCCTCAAAACAATGGACTATGAAGACCGTTACACTATAGCCATGCAAAACAAGCCTCGAAGGACTTAACCGACCCAAAACAGAGTTAAAGTAGGTCAAAATAGTAGCTAAAACAAGCTGGAGTTTGCTAATACAAGCTACAAAAATAGGCTAACTCATTAGGCATGCTAGACTAGTAAGCACAATTGCACTACAAGTATACAAAGCAAGCCTCAAGTAGCCAAGCCAGCTCAAAATAGAGCTAAAGTAGGTTAAAAAAGTAGCAAAAACATGCTGAGATCAAGTCATAAAATGGTAGGAAAAAACATGCTCACATGTTAGGCTATTTACTCATGCAAACAAGACACAAGGAGGGGAGGCCAACCCCTCCAATTTTGGACCTCAAAACATTGTTTTTGTCACTGAAAAACCTTTGAGTTTCAATGGTAAAAAGGTCCAAAAATTTTGATTTGAAGGTGATGAGAAATGGTGCAAAAAGCTTAACAAGCTAAAGAGCAAAAAGGGGGAACAACCCCTTAACTCACAAAGGCTCAAACCACCACTTTTAGGACTGAAAAACAGAACTTTTAACATGCCAAAACCAACCTTGAAATGGTGGAAAAATATGGCAAAGCAAGTATGAAAAACAAGCTTAAAGGGAGAGAGTTATACCTCGTGAAGCACAACACAATTTTGGGCCACAAAACCAAGTAAGATCACTTTCAAGAGCTCCAAGAAGACCTTCTAGAACCTCAGCTCAAAGATAACCAGGTTTGGTCAAGGATGTATAGGCAAAGGAGAAGTGTATCTACATTTGTATGCACTTATGCACAAAGGTTCAAGAGAGAGAGAAATGTAGAGAGAGAGGCTCCCAAAATTTTCTTCCTCAAATGTTCTAACCTCCAAAACCATAGAGAAGGCTCTCTATATATAGAAGAATGCAAGCCCATGTCGAAAATATCCCAAAAAGGATAGCTGTAACAGCTGGAGAGTAAATATTTGCCAAAAACTGTCTTTTTCCATTGATGGCCGGCATGCCATCATTGATGGCCGAAAAATGTTCATTATTGGCCGACATGGATCACTATTGGACAGCAGGGGGTCGGCATAGGCCATTCATGGCCGGCACATGGCCAGAAAAGCCCATTTATGGCCAGCATCCTCCACCTCTGGTTGGCCAGAAAACTCTGCTTTTTGGGCCCGATTTCACCTGGACATAACTCCTTCATATGGACTCCTTTGCAGGTCATTCTTAAGCCTAAATTTAAGCCCTGGAAGTATTATTTCCAATGGTGGGAGCCTCACATCAAAATTCCAATTATGAAAAAGGTTATGCCTCTTTTAGTGAAGACTGCTCAGTTTCGATCCTACCCAAATTCATGCCGAACTTCTCCCAAACTAGTTTTCTTCTCTCCTCTTCTCTTTTCTTCAACCCCAAACCCCTAAATAAGGTGTTTTGAAAGATTTTTCAGAGATTTCACCTCTCTTTCATTCATTTCCACTTTGTCCTTGCTCGGTTTACCGAAAAGCGCAACATTTAACGAAATGCGAGCCTTAGAACATCGTAGAATCATTTTTCAAAAATATTTTGAAAGAGAGGGTTTTAAGGTCTAAAATCTTTGATCAAAATAGTTTTAGTCCAAAAATGGGGTGTAAGGTTGGGATTTGACGCTTTCCTTGCCGAAGAAATCGAACCTTTGCACTGTACACCTTTCATCACCAAGTAAACAATCAGTAGCGCCCAAGTCTTAAAGGCGGTCAAAAATGGGGTGTCTACAGCATCGCTCTCATTCGGTGCCTACTTTATGTAATTTAGTCAGTGTTGCCCTGCCACTTTTTCAACTGGGGCTGGGGCTGGGGCAGATATCTGAATCCATTCAGCCCCATCACCTATTGAAATTAGCATATTCGACATCATCAATTGTTGAACTTCAAATTGGTGCCCTTTTTCAATCCTGTAGTCGATATCGTCATTCCACTTAACTGGGGCAAGGGCAAATATATGAATCTATTTGGCCCTATCACCTGTTCAAATTAGCATAATTGGCATGCCCCATCACTTGTTGAAATCAGCATATTCAGCATCATTAATTGTTGAACTTCAAATCGATGCTTTTTTTAGTCCTATAGTCGTCGTCGTCCTTCCACTTAGCTGGGGCAAGGGCAGATATATGAATCTATTCGGCCCTATCACCTGTTGAAATTAGCATATCCGGCATGCCTCATCACCTGTTGAAATCTACATATTTGACAACATCAATTGTTGAACTTCAAATCGGTGCCTGTTTTCAGTCATTTAGTCGGCGTCGTCCTTAATCTCAATTGGCATAAGGTCCGATATATGAATCTTTTCGGCACCATCAACTATTAAAGTCAGCGATAAGCCGAATTATTGCATTATACCCCACTTGAGAAGTTGGCACCTAGATTATGTGATAAGCCGAATTACTACATTATGCCCCACTTGAGAAGTTAGCGCCTAGATTATGTGTTGATTTTGGTTCACACACCATCAGTACATAAGTTCTGATTATCTAGGGAACACATTAATGTTCCAATTATCTAGACGGTTGCATTCACATTCAACAACACAAGTTCCATGGATAAGCTATAGAAATGTTTTCATTAAAAAAATGAATGGGTACATGTGTTAATCACTGTATACATGAAAACGCCCCTAGTATATCAAAAATCGGTAGCATAAAACATACAAACAAAAAGGCATACAATACTCAAAATATAACATAAACCACGGTTACTACAAATTGTACTACCTCTATTATTCAGCTTCAGAGCTCCTCAAGGTCCAACTCCAATGGCTCAACCTTCCGCTACTCAAACAAAATTGGCATGTCGAACGTCACTTTTGTGGTAGCCCAGGCTTTGAGCCAACCGTGTTTGAAACCACGATTTTCAAATTTTAGGGCCTCATCGGCATACTGTTCCATAGCTGATGTTTCCCTAGCTTAAAAGGCTTTGGCCGCTACCAACTATGCTTCCTTTGCTGCCTTCTGCCCATCTTGCAAGCCATCCCTGAGTTTCTCTAAATCCGTTTTTGCCATTTTCAAGGCAACATCTGTGATGTTTGCTCTCTCTTTAGCAGCACGACGAAGTAGATTTACATTCTTCATTTTTTCTTCCTTCGCAACGGCTTTGGCACACTTTTCCTCGGCTCTCTTGGCTTCAGCTTCAGCCCTCTGCGTCGCTATACCTAAATCAACCGTTGTTGACTTAGCTTTGCTCTGCTCGGTTGCCACTTCAACTTTAAGTGCCTCGATCAACTCCACTGTGTCATGGTTGCGATGGCTGATTTTAGTAATTTGTTCAACAACCTGAAAAAAAAAGCAAACTAAGATCACCAAGACAACATAGATTTACCCAAGTCTTGTTTTAAAACTCACCAAAATAGCCGATTGCACGGCTAGAGCAATGGAGACAATGTTTGGCTCAGCACGGAATGCAACCATATCTAATAGCAGAGTAATGGCCGAAGCCATACTTAGGACCACAGCAAGCTCCTTTATAGCAGAAGTACCGGTTGGGATAATGGATCCTTTCACTCTAGGATGAATAATAAACGACACCGAAAGATTGCGAGAAGGTGAAGCTCTCGATCTTTTATCAATCAATTGTTCGGTTATCTCAGCAGAACGTTTTTCACCCCGTTGTTTAGCTACCGTCTCTTCAATCACTTGTTCCAAATCCAGTGCAGCCTCCATAACTATTTGTGCCAATTCAATGAAAGTAGATTCAACATCATCCCTTTGAACCGCCGTTGGTGGAGGGACCTCTTGGTTGCCCCCCACACTTCCAGATTGGCTCTTTGCCTCCATTTTTTCAGTATTCCTTCGCCTCGCAAATTGGGCAACGGATTCACCAACCATTTCTAATTTGGTGCTTGATAAGTCTTCAAGATCGATAAAGATATCTTCCTCCCGATTGCTACTATCTACTCAGCTAACTTTTTCGCCAAAACTAATTTGTTCGAAGGCAAGATCGATCTCCCTAGCTAGATCTCGCTCTTCAGCCAAATGGCCTTCTAACGCAGAAGCAGCGTTTGAATCGGCTTGGTCTGGATGAATATTGTCACAACCCAAACCTGCCCTTAAAAGTTTTGACATGACTAGCCTGCCCTGAGGCCTCAGCTGTAAGTCTTAAATTTTAATTAATAATGGGGCCTGAACGGAAGCAAGATAATAGAAGAAAACATTTATTGAGCTATGTGTAGACGTCCCCGAACGTCCCGGGAGGGAAATCCCCCCCGTTTTGTTCATTGGGCTTACTACAGTTCAGGACTCAATGTCACGGTCCTGTATCTAATCTTGCAGAGTGCAATGCAAGACCGATGAATCATCAAAGAGTCCAAATCTGGCAAATCGTTTTTTTTTAAAACAGATTTTTTGAAAGAAGTGCCAAACATGGACTGCTTTGCCAGATACAGAGTCGCCACCTAAATATTTATTTTGGGGGAATTTATGAAACCCTGACTCGTTTGCCTAAGGCCACATGTCCGTCATCATCAAAGTTACCTCGGCTCGGGAACTTGGGTACGATTGGGGAAGGTCAGCTATGAGCACCCCCGCTCGCCCGATCAAAGATCGGCCTCTACTAACCATGATATCTAGTTTTGAAAACATTATGTGCTCTTATTCCGGTTGATTAGCTAATCTTACTATGTGATGCGTACAATACAAAAGTATAGACTAGATCGCCTAATTTGGAACAAAGCATTGCATATCCGCTTGTTTGAAAGACAGTTTGAAATTTGCTACTCGCAAGTAGGCTAAAACACGGATTTCAACGAGTTGTTCCAACTCAAACAATCCAACCTTCACCCACAAGCATTCAGGCAGTGAATCAACTAAACAGTTAGCCTCATGGTAAGCATGCTTTCATGTTAACATTCACACTCATGCGAAATGCTAAAGCATAACACTCACCTAGTACTCCAAGCCAAAAACAAGGAACATGTTAGTAATCAAATGTATGATCCAAGTCCATGTTAAGATGGCTAATGCATCGCGGGCAAAATGCAGTTAGAGTAGGCTCAGCTAATCTATAGATGGCATGTGAAATGCAACAGATAACATGTATTCAAGTTAGATTTGAAATACTATGCAATTAGTATGATGCGCCGAGCCCGGTGCATGCAATACTGATGAATGATGCATACATGCATAGCATAAGGATGCTAATTGAAATATGTCCTAATACTAACCATCAAAAGCAGGTAAGTAAAAGGGATAAAGAAGTGGGGATTGGAAGACATGCATCACACGCACGCACGCTTATTACAAATTCGCCCTCGCTCGGAGGGACCGAAAGAATAATACAATTTAATCAACTAACAAGCTAATTAAATAGTTACAAACCAATTAACTAGTTAAGCAAATTAACTAAGTTAATAAAGCAATAAAACAGCCTCGGGAAGAGGGTCCAGTGCATGCGTGCTCGACTCCGCTCGAAAATCCACCACCATGCACAAGCTACCTATGTTTTCACTGTCTTATGCCTTTGAAAATTGCACAAGTCCCAAGGAGCACTCTCTGAACACTGTGGAGTGCCACCGGCCATGAGGAATGGTCATCGGCTATGGGAAAGTGGTCATCGACCATTGATATGGCTATCGGCCAGAGATTTGTGGTCGGCCAGCACTCAATGTGGTCGGTCGGCCATCTATGCCTGCAGAATCCTGTCTTGACAGCAACAGAGGACAAGCAAGGTATGGCAATACATTTCAAAGCAATGTGGGCACCACCACACCCCTTTTCATGTTTATGACTCAAAAGGGGATGGTATTCGATTCTCGGACCACCAATCGCGCATTTCGATACGTGATGGCCCAAGAAACCAAGTGTGCCATTTCAATGTGGAATGAAATGCACATAAACAAACAATAGGCCCAACCTCTATCACTTGATCAAGAGACAAGGCATGCATGCTCAATGTAATGCAACCTAGGCATGTGAGCTAAGTATGCAACATGAGAATGCCAACAAGCATGCAAACATGCAAACATGTAACAAGTGTGCAAGCTAACAAGCATGCGAAATGCAATGCCAACATACAAACATGCAAAACATGTAACATATTAAGCAACCAAAACAAAGAGAAGAATGCATGCCAAATGCACTATCATTTAAGCATGTAACAAGATGTTTACGGGCCAAGTATGTGACAACATGCAAGGCCAATGTACACACAAACATTCATGCACACAAAGTCCAATACTTATGCATCAAATAGCAACTTTTAAGCACACTTAAAAGAGGATAAACATGGACTAATGGCAAGCATAGCAAGCTCTGAAAATACATGAGGGATGATGCCAAATCAACCTAACAATGCAAGCAAGGCATGCAACCAAACCCAAGGACTTAAACTATGGCCATGTGACACATGAAGCAAATGACCAAAGGGCCATGGGGACTCAAAACCATCCCAAGGAAGACCAAAACAAGGTCAAAGGCACACCTAGATGGCATCTAAATGGCCTAAGTCTAAAGGCATGCACAAAGGTCCAAATGTGGAGCATAAGGCACAATCCTTTTAAAGCATTAAAGGGGCATCAAATGCAAGCATACAAGCATACCACAAGGACTGAAATGGTGTTATAAGTGGTGCCAAACCACTGAAACAAGCCAAGTAATGCATGCCCAACACTCACACACCCAAGGCTAACAAGCCAAAATGCAAGGTGGCTATACAAAGCATGTCATGGATGGCCAAAACAACCACAAACAGACCTTAAGCATACTAAAACATGCATAAAAGCTTCACAAAGTTTGGCCAAAACAAGTAAGCATAGTAGTCTAAATACTAAGTACATGTTAAGGCAAATAATGGCATTACAAGACAAGTATGCGAGGCAAGCATGGTGTGTCTAAACCAATTTAAAAAAATGCTATATCATGAAAAAATAAGCGCAAATACTACTTAAGACATGGCCAACATGAACTTAAACAAGGTGCTCACACATGAGGCTAAAATGACAAGTATTGAAGGCAACAAGGAGAGGAGATGGCCCTCTCCTTCTTAGGACCTTAAAGCACCATCCTCACCACTGAAATCCTTCTGGATTTCAGTGGTGAGAAGGTCCAAACAAGATGGTCCCGGAGCTCACCAAAATAGCACAAAAATGGGGCCAAACAAGGCCTAAGAGGGGTCAAACAACCCCAAACACCAAAGCAACCTTAAACAACTATTTTAAGCACTCAAAATAAGAACTTTTATATGTTATAGACTAAGCTTAAAAACAGATGCAAGGATGGCTAAAAGCCTATGCAAAAAGGGGGTATTTAAAGGGAAAGTTCTTACCCTTGTAGACCTCTTCAAGAACAATGCTCCAGCAGCCTTCCTTAGGTCTAAACCAGCTCAAAACCTTCAAGAATAACCCTTTGGCTCCTCAGCAACCACGGTAAGGTGTAGAACTAGGTGTCCTAGTGCAAAACTAAGAACAAAACCCCTTTAAACACACATAAAGAGCAAAAAGGAGGGAGAAATAGAGATAGATAGATACACTATTTCTAACCCTAATCCAGACCTCTGGAATTTTTTTGTAACCCTTGAGGAGGGAGGAGAAGTCCTCCTCTTATAGAGATTCACTCTTGCAAAGCTTACAAAACAAGCTAAGCAAGAGGGAAATCCCTCCATACACGTGTATGGAGGGGGTGCAAAGTGGGTGCCAGCTGTGCCAGCTGGCACAAAATATCTTCCAAAAGCAGATGAACAGTGGTCGACCAACAAAAGTGGCCATTTGACCAACAAAGGTGGCCGGCCAATCACCAAGGTGTCGACCGGCCATCACCAATGGCCGGTGGCCTCAAGCCATAGCCGGTGAGGTGTGGGGATGGCCAACAAGCTATTCCCTGCCCTTAGAAGCAAAACAACAAGTGTTTGGTACAAAACCAAACACAAAACAGACAAGTTGAGAGTTCCTAGGGCAAGGCACGTAGCCGAGACCTCCGAGAACTCAAAACGAACACGAACATGGATGATCACCGAGTGTTCAAACGGTGACGTCCAAATCTTGAGGACTTTCAAAAATGGGGTGTCTACACTATGACTACATGCCAGGATCTTAATGCAGCACCACACATAAGTACATGACTTTTCATACACCATTCATATTTACTGAATGTGGAAAAGGTTAACGACCCAGAAGTTAGGTATTGACAATATATACACATGTCTATTCATCCAAATTCCAACAAAACATGCCCACATACGATTTCCCAAAAATAAAACAAAAGAGTCACTTTGGGCGACCTAGCAAAATAGGTCCAGCAAAAGGCTCTTGGGTTGACCTAAGGTTGTCCCGCGACCTGATTACCTACAAAACATCCATAAAAATGGAGTGAGCAAGGCTCAGTGAATGATAGCAACACAAACAGATCAGGAGTACGAGTATAATTTAACGGTGCATGTTCTTAAATCATAAGTTGGTTTTATTCATATTTCCTTTCCTAAACGGCCTCAAGCCCATATAAGACAAAAAAGCCTTAGGCCCAACGTAATACAAAACGGCCTTAGGTCGATCGTAATACAGAACGGCCTTAGGCCTATCATATTAACAAAACGGCCTTGGGCCCATCATATTAGCAAACAGAACGACCTCGGGTCCATAGCTCATGTGCCAAAGTTCAAACATATATCAAACATATCTCATATAACATAACTGGTTTACTAAAAGAGTGAATAAGTTCTCGAACAATATATATAAACACAATACATGAATAGAACATGATATTATACTACTATCACTCACTATGATGCAGGTGAACGATGGTCCCCTCCTGTATGTGCCCTATACATAGCACACAACTCGTAAATACATCACCTTTCCTTAGTTTCCTTTTATTTCTCAATTATTCAATTCGTTAAGTTTCATGTAATTAAATGCATTATGAGAACATCAAATGGACATAATAACATATGTAGAGGGTCAAACAAAGCGAAAGAAGACAACAGACTTTTCTAGCTTGAGCCGCACGTACGGAAGTCCCCACCACTCGTGCGAGCAGGTGCGCCGCACGTGCGGGCCGCACGTGCTTTTATTGCAATGTGGTTTAGTTCCTCTCCCTTGCTTTCCACACGTGCGGCTGTGACTCCCGCATGTGTGGCTGTGAGCCCTGCACGTGTGGTTCTGGCCCTGTTTTTCTGTCCGAAACTTCAATGCAAAGCTTGCAAGGGGTAGTCACTTAGTCAAAATCAAGTGAAATTTACTTTAGAAACATAACATATAAACACAAAAACATGAAATTCTAGCTCATAAAGATCATGACTTGTTTTATTTGGCCTTTCATACCTCCAATTCTATGATCCCGTTATTCCCATTATGTAGGTATATACACATATACATATGTATCTATTTTTACATGAGTTCAAGCATAACAAAAGGGTGAGATTAGGGACAATTTCCCTCAATTCCAAGTAATTGAACATAACATAGAGAGATCAAGTTTCCCACCACACACATTCTAGAGATACATGATTATTTAATAATAACCCTAGTTTTCATGGATGATGCTTCATTACAAAGCTCAATTCAAACCAATTGAAGAGAAATTGAGAGTTTACTAGTGTTCTACACCCACCTTAAGTTGTATTCTTCAAATTCCTCCAGCAAATTCTTCAATCTCCAAAACTTGTTTGACCTTTTCTCCCTCTCTCTCTCTTTCTCTCTTCAAAATTCTCTACCCGAAAGTATGTAGATTTCCTCCACTAAGTCACCCAGGGTCATATATATATATATATCATATCTACTAAGGCTCATTAGTTGAGTCAATGGGCCTAAGTTACATCCATTAATTTATTACGAATTAGATTTTTGCAAAAATTGATATTATGTTCTAAAAATTATGCTAATCATAAATGTAAAGTCGATTTTGGGTTATCACGCCTCTACGGCTTCCAATTTCAAATTCAAACGTCGTAATTTTAACAGATTTTCTCCAATAACCAATAGATAGAATGGCATAATTACATAATTAATATATGTAAGCACTACTCCCTATGGAATTCTACATTAAACATGTAATTACTCATATAACTAGGGATGTAAAGCATATAAGAGGGTCAGGTTATTACAAATATGTTCTTGCTCGAGGGCTTGTTCGATGTCCTGTCCTCCGTTTTGTCCGTTTTGATCGCCAACTGAAGATTCTCGAAGACCAATATCTCTGATATTGAGCAAACTTGAAAATACAAGAGCTACAAGTTGTTTTTTCCCTTTCGGAATAGGGATATGATCAGTCGTAGAAAATGTTGAGTGCGAAGGATCGTATTGGAGCAAAATGTGGGTGGCGCGCCCCTGCCCCTACATATTTGGCCGACCAACGTAGTCAAGAACGACTTTCACTTGGTCGAGTACAACTTTGTCTACCGATGCAAGGGTTTTCTTGAAATTATTTCCTACGCAAGAAAGGCAATAGTCAGCACAAGTTAAAAGCTTAGTAAATAGTTGAATTTGCTAAAAGAAATATTCGGCCACCTGGTTCACCCTTCTTCCTAGGGATAAGAAGGTGGCCCTTCTATTCGCCGAATTCCCAGATGCCTTGGATGACAACCATTACGTCATCTACCCTTTTGCCAAAGCTGGTAAGCATGGTGACTAGATGATGGTCACTATCTTTTGCTTTTAAGAAATAACATCATTGCCGACCAGATGATTTGGCAAGACCATAGCAATGCTAAATGGCAAGAATTCCTAAGTCTAAGTGGAGACAACAATTCAATTCTACAACGCCCATTACTATTCAGTAAAAATTTGCTTTAGGTTGAAAAGGAATTAGACCCTAGTATTGTAGAACAGATCTGAGGCTGAGATGGAGAGGAAACCAAACTCCACCTTCGACAATCGCCAGCAGAGGAAAAACGATAATGTTGGCATCAGTCATTTCCATATTAACCTCCCTGTCCCAACTAGGAATAGTTGAACATCATCTGGAATCGCAAAATCATGACGGAAACTGGAGATTCTATCCCTAGGCAGAAGGGCTTTCAGATGATTGGCCATTACAAAAACCCATACGAACCCAAATGCGAAAAGAAAAGAAAGAAAGAGAATGGATATACTAAAAGTTCAAAAGAAAAGTAAACAGTGGCACTTAGATAACTTACATGTTAAGATGAAAGGATCACAGTCGACAAAAGGAAAGCAGAAGGTGAGCAGAGCAAACACAAATGCAGTCTTGAAAATGGGAAGTCGTAGTGGATGGGAGTGTGCACAAGATGAAGCCTTTCAAAATATGGAAAGACGGAGAAATTTCAAATAGCATTACATGAACACAGAGTACGAAGGGGTAAGAAGATATAATCATTTCACATCATTTCAGTTGACGCATCAGCAATAAGGGTCGTCCGCCGCACACTCGAATTCCAAGACATCTGAAGAAGTGCTGAATGAAATAAACCTTGACAACTGAGCACAAAGCCCACTTGGCATAAAAGTCAACTCAGTGCTCGGGAGGCAATTTTGGGAGCCAAAAAAATGAACTTCTGAAACAGACAAGTTGATACATCCAAGCCCATTAGAGATGGGCCAGTAGCCATCAAAGCCCACTAGACTCAAAATAGTTGCCGACTAGAGGCCTCAGCCAAATAGATGTCTCGTAATCTCGGTGAACGTCGAATTGGTACAAAACAACCGTCAGATCCGAATAGGATAAGTCAGTCGGCATCGCTATCCTTTTTTCTGAGGATCATAATAAGAAAGTGGGCCCAAGCAAGTTAATCAAAGGAACGAATATCGAGGTGAAGGATTCTATGAAAGGTAGAAGAGGTTAGAGAGAGAGGGATGTCCCAAAAAACTTGCACTTAAGTAAGCAAAAGACTTCTCTTCATACAAGAACTAACTTGTTCGTCGGAGTGCTAATTCCAACACCACCGACCAAAGCTGTTTCTCTATTTCAGGTGACATTGCAAGGATCGTGAAGGCTTGTCTAGACCCAATGAGTATTTTCAAATCCATTTCCTCACAACTAGTTATGTAGTTTCTCATTTTCCTATTTCCTTAGAAGAAAAAGAATTGTGATTTTAAAGATTTAACAAACTTGTACCTTGTTAAATGGCCAACCGTGCTTAAGTTTTAGATTTTGAATTTGTGGAGAAAATTAAAATATATATATATATATATATATATATATATATATATATATATTGTATTTTAAACAATTAATAGGAGATATTAGGAGAAAAAGAAGGATTAAACATATGAAAAGAAAATAAATATATATGTATATATATTTGACCAAAAAAATTGTTTAATTACTTTAAAAAGTTACAACAAAAATAATTATGTCTTTTACTTTTGACAAATCAAAATTCCAAATACATATTGTCTCACAGAGTATAGAATTTATGAAATTTTTTATCCTTAAATATTTTAGGGTAAATTACACTAACGGTTTCTGTAGTTTGGGACTTGTATGATTTTGGTCTCTGGCCTTTTAATTATAATATATTTGTTCCTAAATTTTGAATCCCATTCTAGATAAGGACAATTGAAGAGGTCATTGTTCCATTTCAAGGGTAAAGTCATCAATTTAATAAAATATAAACTAATTTGATAAAAATAAATGTCAAAAAATTATTTTTGAATTTTTGAAAATTATTTCTACCCACCAAAGATAAAATTATATAAAAATGATAAATCTTTTACATTTTTATTTTTATTTTTTTATGTTTTTTTACCAAGTTAGTTTTTAGTATATGTTTGGATGATGATCATATAATGGATGGCCTTTTTTTGTTAATGTTTTTTTTTTTTTTAAGTTTATCATGTAATAGATGGTTGTATTTGTTGTTAATAGATATTTTTGAATGATTATCATGTAATGAATGATTATTAGGTTTTTAATGTATAATCGATATATTTAATATATGAAATTTTTTTAGTTTTGAATTTTTTGATTTAATGAATTGGTTTAATATGACATCAAAGTTGTCGCCATATTTGATTTTTGAAAAAATAGAAACTAATTTAGCAAAAATAAATATAAAAAATTATTTTTACCCTCACAAAAGATAAGATTATATAAAAATGATGTGTGTTTTAAATTTTTTTTCACCAATTTAATTTTTAGTTTCTTAGAAAAAAAATTTGAAAATAAATTCAGAACCAAATAAAACTTTATAATTGAGAAAGTTCTAGCATTATTCATTAAAAAAAGTCATTACTTTCAAACAACATATAGTTAACTAACACAAAATAAGTTGTATGACAATTTTGCCCTTGAAATGGACCATTTGCAAAGAAAATATATTTTATTGTCGTTTTTTGTGCAAAGATTCAAAATTCATGATCAAATGTATCACAATTAAAAAGTCAAAAACCAAAGTGAAACAAGTCACAAATTACAGGGACTGTTACTGTAATTCGCCCAATATTCTATCCACAAATCTAAAAATAGTCATAATTATTAAATTATGGAAAGATTTTGAAATACGAAAATCTCAAGTCATTATGTAATGTTTGTCACATCATTTATAATCAGAGAGACTTCTCTCCAACTCAATGCAAACCCGACCGAACTTGCAGCAGGATGGTTAGGATTTTGGGACATCGGATAATCTTTTACCATGTGGCCAATTTTGGCACACTGAAAGCAAGCACCTGTTGATCAGTAACAGACACCTTTATGTTTCCTTCCACATTCTAAACAGGTAGGCGCAAAGCCACCCTCCTGACTTGAACTGCTAATCGATCCTGTATTTTCCTTCTTGTTCTTTGAAAATAACCAGCCCTTCTTAAAATTGAATCTGGATCTTTTACCTCTCTATTCACTTGTTAAGGCTTTGGCTTGGTTTATGGCTACTAGATTGGCTTCAGACATTAAGCCTCGATCCAGCACGTCTACATAAATTCTTAGTTTCAAGACACCAACCTGATCTAACACATCCAGATTAAGGCCTTCTTGGAATTTCCTGGCCTTTTTGTAGTCCGTATCTACCATATGAGGAGTACGTATAAATACTTACAAATTTAAATATGTATAAGAATTTGTTTCTAATCTGAATTCTGATTTCTAAATCTGTTATGAACATCATTTATCAAAAACTTTACTCTATTGTTATTCACTAGGTTTCAGCTCATTATTGATATTATATATGTAGGTGACCAGGCTTGAGATTTCTAGTCTAGATCTGTTTCTATCAAGCCAACCAATATGCCTCACATGGAGGTTCTTGGAAGTCTTTTGTGTTAAAGTGTTATGTCAAGTGAACAACCTTAAGTTTTTGTTTACTTACATCTTTTGGACAAGTTTTGTTTATTTGTAACAGGGCTAAGTCACTTTTTGTTTTATTTGTTATGGGTGATGTAAGAATGATGCGATTATATATATATACGAAGTTTGAAATTTCTGTCCCATATAAGTCTGCACAGCTCTATAGCCATTGTATATTTGATATTTGCTTTTGTTCGCCCCCTTATTTTGCTAATCTGTCTCAGAGGCCTTTGGTAATCTTAGGATTACTAGTCATTTACGACGGTAAACCTATAGGGGCGGGTTTAGGTCGTAACAATATCCTTACTAGAGGGTGCTATTGAGCCTTTTTGGGCTCACTACAAAACCCGTATTTATAACAATTCTGATTTATACCCGACCTATTTTTATGATTCTGGATCTGAGAATCCATGTACTTAATTGTTGTTCATCTCATTTTGCTTGTTAAGCTTGGCTATTGGGTGTTTTGTTGCGTTTCGAATAGGTTGGGAAGTCAATTTTTCAATAAGTTGTTACCTAGATTTTTGCCTATTCGCTCGAGCAGTTTTTCTTGCGCTCAAGAGGTCTTCTATAGTCTGCAAAACTACTAGGAGAGGGTCATTGTGCACTCAGTGGTGTCAACTTTTGTGTCTGTTCACTCGAGCAGTGTTTTGGTCGCTCGAGTGGTCTGTGCGTATATCAATTCGAGAGAGGGCTATTTTGAGTCACTTTTTCATGTCTTTCCCTCTCTAAACATTTCAAAACCCTAGATCCACACACTCTCTCTCTCCCTAAATTCTTACCTTCTAACTCTAAATACTCTCAATCCATTGGTTTTCTCACCATAGTCCTTTGGACAAAAATGTAGAGCTTAGCGAGGGTTTTCTTTTAATTTGAGCAGATTGTTGTTTCGTCGCCGGTGATTTTTCGGTCATCTTCTTTTTACTTCAAGAGGTAGAGATTTCTTTACGCATTTTCAATACTTTGTTTATAGATAGATATGTGATAGATTTTATTGCACAAAAAGCATGTAAGAGAGATCTAGGGTTTGCTAATGTGGGCTTTCTAATTGTTAATTGGTAATTGTTTTGGTTAATTGGAGAGTAGTTTTGCATGTTTATGTTGAAGAAAGGAAAAAACCCTAATTTAATATTATTGGCTTAACAAATTAAAAAGGGATAAAGTTGAACAATGGTTGTGTTTTATTTGTTATGGCTTGTGTAAGTGTGTAAATTGTTAAATCGAAGAGTTAACTATGATGATAGGACTAATTGGGATTGATTATGTTGAGAGAAAATCAGGTTTTGGCTTTGACATCATGGATGTGGATTTTAATGAAATGTAGAAATTGGTTTTGGAAAGAAAATGAAATTGTAACCTTTCGTAAATTGAGAATGAACTTGAGGCTGGATTTTGAAATCTTTAAATATTATTATTATGCTTGTTGTTAGACTTAAGGTCCCGTGAGAATCAAATTATTGTATTACATGTATTTAATACATATATTTAGAGGTTTTGTCCTTTGTCATTGGTGGATGATGACATAGTGATGTTGAAAAGATTATGTTTATGTAATAACTTTGGTTATTTATGCTTGTGGTAATGTAATGGTTGGAATTGTGCATGCGTTGAGAACGAGATGTACCATTACCTTACAGCTAGCGCATGGAGAAATTGGCAGAGGTACCATTACCTTCCAGCAAGTGTCTGGTAAATTGGCAGAGGTACTATCACCTTCCAGCGGGTGTCTGGTAAATTGGTAGAGGTCCCATTACCTTCCAGCTGGTAGCTGGTAAATTGGCTTGTGTTATGGAAAGATGTATCATTGGCTTATCATGCTTAAGGTAGGTAGAGCAGAGTTTGTTTATCGTTATTGTCTCACTGCATCTGGTATATCATGTGTTATGATGGTTATGGTTCAGGAAGACTGAGTTGTCTTATATGTTGAGTAAATAGTTGTTGGCTGTTGTTTTCATTTTTTGTATTGGATGTTATGCATACATGTGAGCATATCGAATAAATTGTTGAAAGTACCTTTTTAACTTTGGACTTAAGACCCAGAAAATGTGATGGACATGTTAGAAATGGACGTAAGTTACGTATTGAGTTTGTAAGTAAAAGTAAGAAATCGGAACTTTTGTTAATGTATTTCAAAAAAAAAAAAAAAAACAACAGAAAAACAAAACGATTGTTATGTGATATTATTGGAATGGAAAATAAGAAGGAAATGTGAATTATCTGTGTTGTTGAATGAATTGGATGATTTTAGGAAAAGTACTTATGTAAATATACTTCAGTACAAACCGTTACATTATTTACACCATATGAGTTGGAGTATTCATGATCATAGCTATCTGTAAGTTGTTATTGTTTAGGATGATGTTGGGATTTCTACTAAACTTTATGTTCATTCCATGTTGCTAATTTTTTTTTTTTCAGGTGAATGACGAGAAGTGTTTTCAAGATCGAGAATCTTCTTTATCTGTTGGCCACGGGGCCTTATATTTGCTAGCAGAATGCTATTGCTGTAAAAGAATTGAACCTTTTCTCTTTTATGTAATGATGTAAGCCTACAGGAAATTTATTTAATTATGTTACATATTGCATTCATTATATATACGAATGAGAGAATCTTCATTTATTTGTCTTTACTAATGTAATTGGGACTTTCGCTCGTTATCTCTGAAATTGTATTATAATAATGGGTTTGGTAAAGTTATCAGAGTAATAAAATGTGGGGGTGTGACAGTATCGATAATCCGAACCGTTCAATATGTAGGACTCATCGTGTATATACCATGGACACAACGTGAGATCTGATTAAGTAGTTATCAATATTTGATCAATGTGATTTTTTACAGTGGTAAAATACTCAATAAATTTTACACATTGAACGATTTGAATTATCGATATAGATTCAGTAATGAACCCATAGACATCTAACCATACCCTCTAATCTGATTTAAACGAGGAGAAGCCTTCCCCATTTACAATTAAGGAAATAGACCTTCATTCATGAGTTTGTTTTTGGCAGTCTAAAACTTTGACATCATTAATCATTCTAATGAAGTATTATCAATTCCTCTAATAATCAAGGGGTACTTACCAATTAGTCCTATTAACTAGACTTATTTACCTGCAGGTCCTAACTAATAAATTTAACACTATAAAAATAAGAGAGTGATAAATTTATCACTAAAAATTTATTCATAAAAACAAAGAGACTGATAAATTTATCACTATAAATTTATTCATAAAAATAAAAAACTGATAAATTTATCTTTATCACTTAATAAATTTATCAAATAGGACTTAATGGGTAATAAGTCTCCAAAGTAGGACCTATTAGGTAATAAGTCTCCAAAGTAGGACCTATTGGTAGTTTACCCAATAATCAATTCAACAAAAGTAATATGGGAAATATTATAGTGTGCATTTCCTTAGGGGTGCATACCATATATACACATTTTATTATAAAATTTCATAACATTAATCACAAAAGGCATAATTTCGTTATAAATTAGTGTAACAGAAAATATCATAATCACGCCATAAATTTTTACAGCATCAATCACAAAATTTTAGACATTTTGTTAAGCTAATTTATGGTGAGATTACGTATTTTGTAATTAATGTTGTGAGATTTTATGATAAAATTATACATTTTTGTAATAGGATACATATAGTATGATTGAAATCTTAAATTTTGTAGGGAGAATTTCAAAAAAGTGGATAGTGAAAAAATAAAATTTTAAATAATGAAAGTATAAATTTATTTACATAATTATAAATGCATAAATCTCCTGTATGTTCATTATTTCATAATTACATTTTCGCTCTCCGCTATTTTATGTTCTCCCAATTTTATAGACACCGCATACCAGATTTCCCCAGTAGTATTCAGGATGTGAGATCCACCTTCCCAAAAAAGAACTTTGAGAACTCAAACTCCATTTCAACTGTTAAGCCAATATAAATGATTGAAATCATTAATGACATAGTGCTTACATACAACCAACTTCATCTCGGCTTGTCATTCCCACCCTTCCTTTGAAAAAGAGAGGAAAAAAACCCACGAGTGGTAATTTATATATATATATATATATATAAGGATATGATTTAAATAATTATTTACTTTAAAATAATATACTTACAAAAATAATTTTTATTTATAAATATGACATTATCATATCATTCTTATAATATTTTCTTTTCAAGTATCTTCATTAGTAGGCTATGGTGGTATTTGATAGAGTTGAAAACTGAAAACTGAATATTGAAAATTAAGTATTAAAAACTGAATGCTAAATTTTTTTAAGCTGAAAAGCTGTTTAATAAAAATTTAAGTGTTGATCCAAAAATAAATTATTTGATATATATGAGATCAAATTTAAAATTTATTATTTTTAAATTGTATGTCATAATTTTATAACATAATAGTGGTAATAGTAGTGGTAGTGATGGTATGATAGTGGCTGCGGTGGTAACGATAGCAGCAACAATAATAGTAATAGTAAAATGATGGTAGTACTTGTAACAACAATGACAATTGTAATGAATGTGGTAATAGTAATGGTGGTGGTGGCGGCATGATGATGGCGATTGTGGTGGCAACGACGGCGACATGATGGTGGTAGTGTATAACATGCCCTGGGGGTACCCGAGAGCGTTAAGTAGTTCGGACCCTAAATTTCTTTGATATAGTCTCACGAGTGCAATGTGAAACATAGATGAGATTCCAAATCTGGCTACTTATATAGAAAACCCATTTTATTGCAAAACTTTTGCCAAAAATGGACTGCGTCATCAGATCTCAAAGCCGCGCACCTAATATTTTGGGAAATTAGAAAACTTGTGACTCATGCCAATGTCACTGTTCGTCATAACCAAGGATGCTTGGCTCGGAACCTTAGATATGAAAGGTGAAAGGTTATTAATTGAGCACCCTCGCTCACCCGATTAAAGATCGGCCTCTATTAAACCATGATATGATTTTTATTAACTTTATATGTTCATATTCCGATTATTAATAAATCCTAAAATTACTATGTGAAACATACAAGTATAGACTATGTCATTTATTTTGGAACAATTTGATTTCATTTATTTTGAAAGGGTTTTGAAGATGTATAACTCAAAGAAATTGATTTTACAAACATGAAAATCAATATCATTCTAAATTAAGCGACACAACCTCTATGAACCGACATTCATACAGTAATATCAAGTAAGCACATAGCCTCATGGTAGGATGTAAAACATAGTAAGAAAAATACAACAAACGGGATGCAAAAGCATAAGAACTTACATGTTTACCGACGTCTCGTAAAAAACATGCATGATTTTATATACAAAATTCTAATGCAATTCACTCATGAAATGCAACTAAAGATTCGGCTTCTAAGATGTGACATGTGAATCATCTCAAGACATGAGGTAGCGTACATAATCACATAAGAATTGATTAAATCTACAAATGCACATTTAGCCAAACCCTAAGGCATAAAACATAGATGCAAAGCATGGATATGATGACACAACTAAATATACTACATATGTACAAATAAGGAAAACAAGTAAAAGAACGAGATAGAGGGAAGCGAGATGAGGAATTATTACAACACTTTGAATTATTACATATCCAAATAAAGGGGGAGAGGAAAACAAATATTACAACATAATTCAAAATAAAACAAAAACAGTAGCCTCATGTGCCTTGGAAATCGTCGAAACTGTCCTGCTCAACATCAGAAGACTGCACTATTCTGTCCTAGAAGGAGTTGGCCGGCTGACCAAAAAGATAGCCTGCCGGCCAAAAAGATAGCCGGTTAGCCAAAAACATAGCCAGTCGGCCAACTAGGCCTGGCAGAAAACCTGTTTTGTTACAAAAATAGAGAAAGAGCAAGCAGGGAATATGTAGGTGGCTCAACTAACCACTCCTAGTTAGTTTACAGGACTCTAACAATATGAAATTAAAGAAAGAAAAGTATGAAATTAAAGCAAGAAGATTAATATAAAAATAAAAATGAAAATAAAAACACAAGAAAATGAAAGAGATTGATATTTCACCTTTCAAAGGAAGGATAAACTTCTTGATTTCCAAATTCTCTATTTGGCACCCTCATGTGTATGAAACATGTTCCCAATCCTCAATTCAAAAATTTGGAATTCATGCTAGAAATGGTGTTCACTAGGTTGTTTAACAGTCTGTGTGGAGGGAATTGATTAACTCTCTAATTCTCACTTTCAATCAACAATCACTCTTTCTTTTGTCAAAGCTTAACAATCTGATTATAATGATGTATTTTCGTTAACTTTTCAGAATGGAAGACAAGACAACATTGTATTGGTGATGTAAAACTGTGTATGGAGGTTTAAAGCTTTTCTCTCAATTTTGGCCAAGAATTCTTTCTGCTAGAAAAGCTCTCTCAATGATCAAAGCTCTCTCTACCAAAACTCTGCCCCCTCCTCCAACAATCTGATCTTGTTTGTATAGGCAATGGTAGAGGCCTCAGTGGAGAAGAAGATAGGAGACAATGTGGGAGACCAAGTGGAAGACAATGGCTAATGGAGAATAAAGAGAGATCACGGGCTCTTGCTTTTGCTATCCTCTTTGTGAAGAGGTAACATTCCAATATAATGGAGGCTAAGTGTATAGGCCGTTTCAAGCATGGGTGGTTTAGAACATGGGATAATGAGGTGGCCCGCATGCACTAAACAAGAATTCTGCCGAAAATGCTCTACTTCTGGACAAATTAGTTGGCTGGCCAATTCCTTGGTTGGTTGGCCGGCCAAAAAGTTAATGTTGGCCCTGACCTGAGAAAACATGATTTTTCGACAGAATTATCATGCTTTCCTCCTATTTCCACACTGTCCTTTGCTCAATTTCCTCAAAAAATGTTTCATTTTGAAGTATAAAATGAGTCTCAGAACACTACGGAAATACTCGAAACAAAGCGCGAAAAGAAAGTTTCGAAAGAGGGTTTTGAAAGAGACTTAAACACTTGGACAAAACAGGTTTAGGGATAGGAAGAAAGCTCAAATTCCATCTTTCTCGTCGAGAATTTGGTAGCAAACACATTCTTATTTTCATCATCTGGTAATAAAAAAAAAGCACCCAAGTCTTAGGGCTGGTCAAAATGGAATGTCTACAGTTGCCCCTCTTTGACAGAGCTCAAAGTCATTTCATGACGTGAGTGAATGCCAAAGCCTGAAGACAACCTTTTTGACAAGGCCGTAAGACTTGGGTAAACAAACAAGATGTAAATGCAATTGGTTGAACCTGAAGGTTGCCTACATATCCCTTTGCAAGAAATCAAACCAGCGTAGTTCAGGGGCAAAATACAAATGATATGAAGCATAACAAGAGGTGCACCACATACAAATGCGCCACAACAGAAACAATAGAAAGAGTGCATTGCAGACAAATACGCCACAACATCACATACAAATGCACCACAACACAAATGACAGAGGGGAAAGGTGAACTCAAAATCCAAACGCGTCTAACGTGAGAAGGGGAATAGTAAACTTGAGATCTAAATGCGTCTCACTCAAGAGGAGAAATAGTGAACTTGAAATCCAAAAGTGTTCCACGGGAGATGAGGAAATAAGAAACTCAAAATCCAAACGAGTTTCACACAAGAGGAGGAAATAAGGAACTCAAAATCCGAAGGCGTTTCACGCGAGAGGAGGAAATGGTGAACCTGAAATTTAAATACGTCTCACGCAAGATGAGGAAATAGTAAACTCGAAAACCAAACGCATCTCACGTGAGAAGGGAAATAGTGAACGCAAAATCCAAAGACATTTCACGCGAGAGGATAAATAGTGAACTTAAGATCCAAACACATCTTACGTGAGAGAAAGAAAGGTGATGTAACCAACGGGCATACCTAATCGTATTTCATATAGAGAGGGGGAAGGTTTTAACCAAGTAAACTTCAAATCCTAATGTGTTTCAGGCGAAAGGAGGAATGGTGGTGTAACCAAGAGGTGTCCCTAACCATATCTCATACGGAGAGGGAAAGGGTTTTAACCAAATAAACTTCAAATCCTAACACATTTCATGTGAAAAGAGAAAAGGTGGTGTAACTAACAAGCATACCTAACTGTATCTCATACAGAGAGGGGGAAGGTTTTAATCGAATAAACTTCAAATCCTAACATGTTTCACGTGAAAGAAGAAAATATGGTGCAACCAACAGGCGTACCTAACCGTATTTCATACGGAGAGGGGGAAGGTTTTAACCATATTTAAGTGATGCACAAATACGTCAGTATATATACAACATACATCAGTATACATACACATACAAAATATATACATATATATATACAGACAGACTTATAGATACATATAGACATACAGACACATATACATATACACACATATATATACATATAGATACACATACTTATAGACGTAGGCATACATATATATATGCATATATACACAATATATACATGCGATATACAAATACAGATACACTATATACATTTCCCTCTCTCCCCTATTCTTGTTTCTCTCTTTCATAGTCGTCTTCTTCGATTGTCATGTCTGGTGTACGATTTCAACAATCATGGCGCCTGACCGACAGAGCTAGACCAACCCTGATCTTCAACGATTGCCTTGATTTCTCCATTGTCTTCTTTTTCGCCTTATCTTCTTGTTTCTCTTCTTAAGGACACTTCATGAGAGTGAGACAGAGCAAACAATTAACAACTGCAAAATCACTCTACAAACTCTCTCTTTTTGGCATTACGCTCTTCTGACGTGACCTCTTCCCACCGTACCCTTTCTCTCTTCCCTGATCTAAATGATTCCCTGATTGAGGTTGCTGACACCAACTCCTCTAAGCCTTGACAGAATACCTCTGCCTCTGTCCTAGTTTTTAGTTTTCCTGTGCTATCAGTCAAGCAATTCATGGCAGCACAATCTGACATTGATGCCAACCATTACACCTTCAAATCTTGCGTGGTAACTGTGATTGCAGTTTCCAATTTGTCTCGTCAGCTGCAAAGTAGGACAAGTGAGGTGCACTAGCTAAAAGCACAACTCTTTCTGTTCCACAGTATGTTCCAGGATGCTTGAAAAGATATCACCTAATTAAAAAGAAACAAAATACGGAGTTGAAACGATAGGCGACCACTGCAACCTGATTCGAAGCTCCATGGGGCTCCCCATTTTAAGGACGGTAGGGAGTAATCTCCTTCGGAAGCTTTGCAAATACCACAACAAAGTCTTCAGGAGCTTCAAATGAGTAAAGATGTGGCGAGGCAATCAACTGTAGAATCAAGCGATGAAGTCTACAAATAAAGCAACTTTGTAATCACTTGGCTGCCACCAGTGATCCAACAAAATTTCTCCAAATGATTTTTTTTTCTTTTTTTTTTCTTTTGTCGTGTATTTTGCTTGCGAGTGGGCACTTATAGCTTCAACTCTCTTTTGTAAAAGTTTGATCGGGGTTCGATCCCTGATATTTAATATTAAAAAAAAAAAGAAGAGAGTTTGTTTTGCAAATCTGAATGGCATGAATGGTACTTGAGCATGAAAACCATTTGTTTGTGAATTTGAAAACAAGAGTGATTGATTTTCAATAAGTTCTAGATTGGTCATTAAGCTTTCAGCTGCCTAAAATTCAAAATACAGCTCAATCAAAGACAAACAAAGCATAAATAGCTTAAACACATCACATTACACTTGTTGGAAAAAAAAAAAAAGACTCAAAACAAGACCTAAATGAACAAACCGTTGAGCCTTCCCTCTTGCTGTTGTCTTTCATTTCTGGACAAAGGATAATTTGACTCGCCGGCTGATTAATTTGCCAGCTGGCTAAGTAATATGCCGACCAGCATATTTGTTTGACAGTCGACCAAAATGGTAAAGAATGAGTAAAAGGGCAGTTGTTGGCCAGCCGACTGGAAAAGAAATTGGCCAGCCAGCAGAAAAAGTTTGCCGGCCAACTGAAAAATTGGACGGCTTGCTGAAACTGTGTAACTCAGTGGAAGACAGCTATGTTGACAGCTGTTTTGCACTTCCCAACCCATTATCTTCTATAAAAGGGAGATCTCACACTGCTGCTACACCACAGAAGTGAGAATCTAAATATTTTGCTCTTAAAAATTGAGAGCTCCCTCATTAGGCTCAAGGCTTGGATGGCCACCCTAGATGGCACAGATAAAGCGAATTTCATGGGATTCAGCCCTAGGATCAAAATGCATGTGCCAACTAAAAACTCACAAACCCTAATCAATTTCTGTAACTTAGAAATCATTTCTAATGTCCTAATACCGATTAATTGACTCCCTAAATATGGAATTACCACTTGAAAACCTGAGATTTTTTTAGTTTTCATCATGTTCGTCGTTTGATAGCCTTTTTATTTGAAACATGAAATCTAAACCGAATTAAATTCTCTAACCCTAATTTAGTTTAATTCCACACTTAAATAAATGTTCCAATTGATAAATTAAACCCAAAACCCTCACATTTTTATTAAATCACTAATTGACCCCAAACTAGTACTAATACATATGTATATATATACTTGTACCTTTAAACCTATTTTACACACTATATTTTGAAATTTCTAACAATTGTACACATGAAACAAATAAAATAATTCCCTCAAATCTCCCCCACATGGCCGGCCACCCTAGGGAAAAGAAATGAATACAACTTTTTAAACATAATCCATGAATTCATGGAAAAAGTTTGCTAGTACCCCCAAAACATGGAACTTTGCTTCCACCCTAAGTTCAATCCTAACCAAAGCCTAACTAGATCATGATTAATTACATAATTAAGGCCTCTAATCATTCACTATTCCATTAAGTTCCAAGTAAATCCAAAATATCCAATCCATTTCTAACTAATGGATACTTTAGACCTTTTACACCAATTTATCTTTAAATACACCAATACTCTCTACATTTTTTACCACAAAACACACTCACACACTTACATATCTAGCTGAGAGGAAAGAGAGGGCAAGATAGTGAGCTTTGGCGGTAGAGGAGAGAAAAAGAAAAGAACCTTTGTGAAAACTTTTCAACTAGGCAACAAGTAAGCCATACCACCATCTCTCCTTCTATTTCCTTTTTCAAATACATATTCCTAGAGATGTAAAATCATATTTTCAGATGTGTTGCAATGGTGTTCATGTGTTCAAAGTGGATGAATTGGGCTTTGATCCTTCTCATACTCATATTTTCTCTTAATAGATGCAAAACTACCTTTTTCTGCCCATATCTCACATTATTTCCAAAGGCATACTATCACCCTAAAAATATGAGTTATTAATACATTATCTAGTATGTTTTCATCACAAAATAAGTGAAAATATTCCTTAGTTGGCCTCTTTTCTCACCGATCTTCTTATTCTGAGTATTGTGCATGAAAAACACATTTTACAGCCAACTTTTAAAAAATCTGGAAAACTACCAAAATTTCTCCTAGAAATCGATTTTATGTCAACAACTCCCTTAAAGACGTATCTTTCAAGGAAAATTGGTTTCATTGAAAAAGAGTGAGCGGTTTGTAAGAAAGTCTGATTTTTGTATCAGTCAACGAATCTAGACAGCTCTGGAGTGTTTCTAAAATAACTAAAAATCTAGAAAGGCTATTCCATTTCTGAAACATGTTCTAAAAACTAGATGAAATTATCTACGAACCATAGTAAGGCCAGGCCCAGGAAAAAGATAAAATGGTCCTTGTGATTCTAATCTTTAGTTGGTACTGAATCTGGAAATTTAGTTTTACCTTGGTGTTTTATCCTTTTGTCTTCATGAGTATGCTTATTAGTATATGATCATGTCTTGGAATGATTTTGCTTGTGTTATGGTGATGTTTCTTATCTTCTTCATTTGATGATGCTCATGCTTATGCGGATATTACTATCTTGTTAAGTTGTTCTAACTTTGATTTAAGACATCTAACTCACTGGTAACCTTAATTGGTGTGGTATTTGGTTTTCGATCATTTGAATAATGACGAGATGATAATGTGTTATGTATGGATTGATGGGATGTGCTCACTTAATTGAAGGTTAAGTTTTGTTCAAGTAGTTATTGCATAAACCCTAGAATGGAACAGACGTATTCAGACTCTTTATGATGATTTGATTTGATGAGATAAGGTTGGGTCCAGATGGGACATTCAGGAGGATAAAACATTTTTTGGAAGGATAAGGTTGGATTCTGGATGATAAAACCTTTTTCTTTTTGTCGTCCCTTTTAAGATCCCCCGATGGCGCTGCGCGGTATGTAACCATTGTAGGCACTATGGTAAGGTTTGCAAAGCAACAAAAGGGAAAGTTCCAAATAGTCTGGTGTCCAATTCTTGCGATTAGGAGGATGAAATTTTTTTGGAGGATTTCTAGATTACTAACATCTAACCTCGTAATCATTTATTATTGAATGATTATCATGCTTCATTACTTGCTTGTTATAATTGTGATGGTGTATTGGATTAGTAAAAAAGGACGGGGTGTGAGTGCGTTTACTAGGCATTCAAAGCTCATGGCGTTTCATGTCAGGTATTGAAGACTATTAATCGGTCAAAGGTAAAACTAAAGTATTTGAAGACGTACAGCTACCCTATGAAAGTTAGGAACTAGTTATGTAAACACGTTTTGAGATTGTAAGTGATTAATCGCTTGTCGTATTTAAGACATGATATTGTACTTATTATATATATCAATTGTAACCTATCCTTATACTCCGTTAATTCATCTAGGCCTTGTGTTAATACCTTGTTAGGATCTATCAAAAAGATAGTTTTTCTATCTAAGGTGGTTGAAAGGAGGCTACATTGACTCCTCCGACCTTCCTGGGATATTGCTTGGTTATTAGCCAAAGGAATTATTAGTGACGTTTCCTACTCTTGTAACCTTAGATAAACCATGTCTTTATTTATTAGTATGTTCTTTGATGTTCTCAATTTTCGAGGTGTCATAATATCTTTGTAGGACCACGCAAAAACATCTTTAAATTCTTTTAATAAAACAACTAATTACTCGCGCTCCTCCGAAGATAAAGTGGAACCAATCTGGACTAAGCGAGGATTTTTCTGAATACCCACATTTACTAAAATGATCTCGTCTACTAATGGTTTGGCACACTTCTCTTCTTCCCATTCAATTAAAATTTTCAAAGCCCGAGAAATTTATTCCTCTTTGTTTTCATCAAAATTTGGAAAATTCTGGTCAATGTTATGAACTATAGGCATAGAGAAGTAAGCAGAAATCACACCATCTTCATTCAAAGCCTCGAGCTCAACAATTACAACAGACTTAAAAAAAAAGAAAAAAAGAAAAAAAGAAAAAGAAGACTCGGACAGGATGGAGGTGTTTGGGTCATTACCCCCATAATCACTAGACTCTTGCATCCCAGACGGACCCAACTCCACGGACTTAATGACTAACGCAGAACTTAAAAGACTTGTTTCAAAACACCAGTTTGCATACAAGCCATGAACTGCATCTACAATGAAGCTTGAGCAATCCATAGGTGGTCCTTCTCCAATCATAGAAATAGTCATATCTCCCAAGTTCATTGGTTCAACACTAGTATCCGACTCTTTCAGCAAACTAGCCAGTGTTAGACTCATGATTTCCTCCATGCTGTTGTCATCATTATCTTGATCGATGTTGATGCTAGGATCTGTCTACTCCTCGTCACTATTAGAAAGCTGATGATTGAAGAAGCTTTCAAATTCAGGATATCTCTTCTTGTCCCTTTGGTCAATCCATGGCTCAGGAAATCCATAGAAAGGAAAATCCTCTCCTTCATAGACAAAGCACCTGTTCAATGTTCCACAAATTGGCCTATGGATCAATTCAAACTGTCGCCCGGTTCTCTTTGCCTTGATCCTTTCCTTGATCTCCTTGCCTTTCCTTTTCCAGTCCTCTGCTATAGGTGCATACCCTAACCCAAATGCATGCGGGTTATGGGATACTTCATTACTGTGGCAATAACTTTCCTGCCACATTTTCCTAATCCCATCCCAAGAATACTCATGAGGTAGATTGACTGGGCGCTGACGTACGTCCCTTCGTCCTCAGCCATGATCGTTTAAACCAGCTAGGCTTCTACCAATGTAAAGCCTAAAAGGAAGACATCCTCCTCTCTATGTTGTATTTCTAACAGTAGCATTACAACTTCCGAAGGATGATAAATGATGAATTTCTAAAAATAGTGGCAATTTCTCCTTCATATGGATATTTTACCAGCTGATGCATCGTGGATAATATTGCTTTCATCTGATGGAGCTAGGGCCTTCCCAATAGCAAGTTGAATGTTACAGGACATCCATGACATGAAATTCAGCTTCGTGCTCAGAATGGACCCACTGTTATTTGCCCTTTGACTGTCCCCATAACCTCCCAACTAGTATTATCATAAGCCCGAATCAACTGAGTAGTGGGTGTGAAATCTGTCGGCTTTAGCCTTATCACATAAGGAATACGCGTAGGGCAGACATTGGTGGTTGATCCAGTGTCAATCAGAATGATCAGGATCCATTTCTTTCTACATTCTAGTGACACATATAGAGGCTTATTGTATCCTTATCCTTTTGGTGGTAACTCTTTGTCAACAAAGGTTATTGCTGGGACTATTTCTCTCGGGGTGATTAGTGACACCAATTATTCAGGATTTATATCAATTGACAGCTTAGTCTTGCTCAAACCTAACAACATTGCTTGGCGGTATTCTCAGGAAGCCACAAAAAGCCCCCAAATAGAGATGTTTGCCTGGATCTTTTTCAGCTGTTTTAGAACTAGGTTTTCTTCTACCTCTTTCTCTTTTTCTTTCTCAGCTTCTTTATCTTTGCCCAAGGACTCTCTTTGGTCTAGGTATGGTGGCTTGAAGTAGTGTCCACTCCTAGTTAGATGATCAATTTCTTTCAAGTATCAGGTCGCATCAAGCACATTGCTTACCCATTCATCATCAGTGTGGATGAGCTGCAAATCGTAATCATCCCATCATTCGCCCTCATTGACCGAAAGGCAATTGTCAGGTTCTACTTGAATCAACCCCACATTATACTCTGGTTTGCTTTCTGCTCCTTTTTCATTTTCTCCAAAACCCTTTCCTTTGTCTTTAGATTTTCAGATGTCGATTTTTGGCTCATCCCCTTTTCTCTCGATTTTCCCATCAAGAATTTCGTCACTACTTGACCAACCATGACCAACATAGGAATTTCTCGGATCCCACCCTCCCATCTACATATTCCCAAGGTCTAATTCTTCAAAGAAATAGAGATTGACAAAGTCCTCCTCTAGGTCAACCAAGTCATCCAACCCCTATTCAGGTACATCTTCTTTGACAACATTAATAGAAAATCAGTCAACTAGAACAACCTCAGGCATTAGTTGGCCAATGGGTACAATATACTTGCTATGATCATATCCTTGTTTTCCCACTGAGTCATTCTCCGCTTTGTTTTCCGTTCCTACATACCGCAGCTAGATGCTGGAACCCGATTACACATGTCTTTAGCTTTGGGGGACAAAAGGTATGCCCAACAATTGAAGAATTTCAAGTGCTAATGGAATCCTGGCACGATGAGGAAATACTACCTCAACCCCGCTTTGGCCACATCCAAGCTTTAGGACGAATGTGCAGGCTTACTCTACACAAGGCTCAATCCTTGGTTCATAATGGAGAGCTGGATATTCCCAACCTGATTCACCGATTTTCTGACGTTGGTGACCGACGTAACCTTCTTTGGTGGGGTTTTCGGCAACACGTCCTTTGCTTATGTATGTTGGCTCATTTCCTTCTTGCCCCTAGTTTCGGCGGGTCTAGGATTCGACTCGTCGAAGTGGCCTAAGGTTTAAAAAAGGGCAAGAGTTGCATTGGTTTGGTGTTGGCCAAGACTTTGATCGGCTTAGACGCCTTCCATCGGCGAGAGACAAAAAAATTCGCAGGCAGTCCACTACTTCTTCAGGTAATGTTTTCCACCCTTTCTAATATGTGTTTCTCACATCACTCGACATTCATGCTCTGTTTTTCTCTCAAAACCCTTTTCTCACTTTTCTCTCAACATACATCTCTTTATTCTTTAATCTTTCTTTTCTTTCATCCCTCCCCAGGTGTGGCTTATGGACAAGCTGAAGGCAGTGGACTCATGCCCTGCATACTCAGCTCGAGCCTATTTCTTCCACCAACAGCTAGTGGATTTCCCGAATAAGGGATGGTGGTGCCACTGGATGTGCAACAGGTCTGCTGCTGACATTGCTTGGCATTGCCCCTGGCTTAATTTGACCAAAATGACTTACAGCACGACTCGACAAACTGGCATTGATCTGATTGACCTTACACACTGCATATTCTACTTTCCATTCTAGTTCATGCATCAGTTTGGACATTATCAAACTTGCCCAGAGGAGGGGGTAGAGTACCCGGTTTCATTCCCCATCCGAGTTTCACATTTGGCTAGGTACCTCACTACTTGGAGGATAAGAGTGCTTCTAATCCCTGCCCCTAGTTTCAACTATGCCCTTTCTGGCGAGTGTTTGACTTGGCCCAAAGATGAGGCACAAACCGGGCCCACTTTAGCATCAGAAGCTTCCTCGAGCATGAGCGGGGGATGTAGGAGCACCTGACTCATCTATGCCCCTAGTTTATTGCTTTGATCTTTACTTTTTCAAGTTTTATGAGTGTAATAAAAGCAACTTTGATTTGTATCGAGAGTTGGAGAACTTTGTATTGAAATCAATGAAATTAAAGTTGTGAGCACTAAAAATTTTCCTTTTGGTCCAAAAATGGTCTAAGTTGTAAAAGGTAAAATTTGAGAAAAAATCAACTTTTATCAAAACTTTTCAAAACGATTTTCGATAAGGATCACCACTTGACACATACAGAATCTATCCTCAAGATATACAACCCTGAATCCAAAGATCACAAATTGCCCCTTGTTTGAATAACACTGTTCAGCATTGTAACCAGCTCTCAGAATAAAGATCACAATTGAACTTTTAGATAAAGAACAGATGAAGATGACCTGATCAGACACATGAACAAAACAATTGATTTGGAGGTGTTTATGGCTGGACTTCAGGATGAAGTTGCCTATGTATCCCGAAGATGGGAATCAGGCCTTACGTAGTTCGGTTCGGTTTACTCGAGTATTAACGCTCTTCTTTTGCGCTCTAACTTTTGCCAAGGATGCCCTTTTAGGTTTTCAACCTTGAGAGCTCAGTTTTTCTTTATTTCCAATTTTTTGTGCTCTAACTTTTGCCTAGGTCGCCCTTCCGGGTTTTCGGCCTAGCGAGCCTCTCAGGGATAGTATTTCTTCAACTTGTCCATGTTGATTGGTTGGAAAAATTCTAGGCCATCCAGGTCCATGAGAATAACAGCTCCACCCAACCAAATAGTTTTCATGATGTAAGGACCAGTCCAATTGAGTCTGAACTTGTCCCTAGGGTCATGGATGGGAGCTCGGTTGTCTTTCAGCACCAAATCCCCTTCTTTGAGATTCCTGGACTTAACCTTCTTGTTAAAAGCCCTGGCAATCTTGCGTTGATAATTCTGAACATTATACAATGCTTTCAGTCTTCTCTCATCAAGCAGCATCAGTTCTTCAAACCTGCTTTGTTGCCAATTCGCCTCTGCTATTTGACACTCAGCCATAACTCTTAGTGACGGAATTTCTATTTCAATTAGCAGAATAGCCTGTATCCCATAGATAAGAGAGTAGGGAGTTGCCCCAGTAGACGTCCGGATTGAAGTTCTATAGCCCCAGAGTGCAAATGGTAATTTATCTAGCTAGTCCCTGTAGGTCTCAACCATCTTCTGTAGAATATGCTTGATGTTCTTGTTGGCGGCTTCAACAACTCCGTTGGTTTGCGGCCGGTATGTAGATGACTTATGGAAAGCCATGCTGTATTTCTCCAACAAGTCTATCACTTCTTTCTTGAAATGGGAGCCATTATCTGAAATGATCTCATTTGGGACTCCATATCGGCAAATGATGTTGTTTCGGATGAACTTAGCCACATGCGTTGCTTTCAACAATGCATAAGATTGAGCTTCCACCCACTTAGTGAAGTAATCAATTGCCACCAGAATATATTCATGCCCATTTGACCCTTTCGGTGTGACTACGCCGATAACATCGATTCCTGAGACTGAGAAAGGCCATGGTGAAGTCATGTTGTACAGCTTCGACGGCGGGATGTTCTTGCGATTGGCATGAATTTGGCATTTCTGGCATCGCCGAACAAAACCGATACAATCCTCCTCTATAGTAGACCAATAGTAACTTTGCCTGAGAATCTTCTGGGCTAACATTACTCCGTTCATGTGCGCTCCGCACTTCCCTCCATGGATGGCCTCCATTAGGTGCTTTGATTCCTTAACTTCGACACATAACTTATGCATTCCTAGATAAATTGAAGGGCCATCCGCCGTATTGCCCTTTTATCTTGGGCATTTGCCCCTGGTGGATAAAACTCATTTTCCAAGAAGTTCCAGATATCATAGTACCAAGGGTTTTGATCTTGTGCTTCATCTATTGTGGCGATAGTCTCATAGGTCGGCGTATATCTTTGCTCAATGACAATCGGACGCATCCGGACTCCAAGTGGAATGTATATCATGGATGATAGAGTTGATAAGGCATCAACGAACCTGTTGTTCTCTCTTAGTAGATGCATGAAGGTCAGCTTCTCAAACCTAGGAATCAGAACGTCCAGAGTTTGGTGATAGCTCTTCATCTTTTCTTCTTTGACCTTCCAGTCTCCTTTTGCTTGAGGCACAACTAGGTTCGAGTCCCCACTGACATCCAACCTTTTTGCCTCTAGTTACAGGGCAGCTTCCAAACCAGCAATACACGCCTTGTATTCTTCTTCGTTATTGGATACTTTTAACCAGAGTTTGAAGGCTAAAGGTATATGGGAATTGTCGGGTGCTATCAGCAACACTCCTATCCCATAACCATACTGATTAGACGCTTCGTCGAAGTACATTGTCCAAATCTCTTCCTCGACTTGCAGAATAGCTTCATCTGGAAACAAGTATTCTACCGCTTCATCCCCTTCCACTGGATGATATGCCAGGAACTCCGCTATAGCTCTTCCCTTGACCGACTTGTGAGTGACATACTTCAAATCAAATTCGGAGAGGAGAAGTAGCCAATGAGCTAGCCTACCTGTAAGCGCTGGTTTCTCAAAGAAATATTTGATGGGATCTAATCTCGAAGCCAAAATTACGGAGTGAGCTAACAAGTAGTGCCTCAACTTCCTAGTAGCCCATACCAAGGCTAAGCAAGCTTTCTCTAACGGGGTGTAGCGGTTCTCGTAATCCAGTGTTTTCTTGCTCAGGTAATAGATCACTTTCTCCACCCTATGCTTAGATTCCTGAGCAAGCACGCATCCCATAGTCGTGTTTGCTACTGACAGATACAGAATCAAAGGCTTCCCCGGCTCCGGCGACGACAACACAAGTGGATTCTGAACGTACTACTTGATCTGCTCAAAAGTGAATTGACACCGATCATCCCATCGGAATTTCTTTCCTTTCTTTAGGAGACCAAAAAGTGGTTCACAAGTCAAGGTTAATTTTGCAATAAACTATCTTATGAATTGCACTTTAGCTAGAAAGCCTCGTATCTCCTTTTTAGTCCTTAGTGGTGACATTTCTAGGATGGCCTTGATTTTGAAAGGATCTACCTTGATGCCCCTCTGTGTGATCAAGAAACCCAACATTTTCCCTACTGTTACGCCGAAAGTACACTTTTGTGGATTCAACCTCAGTCTGTATTCTTTTATCCGTTGAAAGAATTTCTTCAAGGCGGTGTAGTGGCTCTCTCTTTCCTTGGATTTGACAATCATGTCGTCCACATACACCTCGATCTCTTTATGGATCATATCATGCAGAATTGTGGTTGTAGCCCTTTGATAGGTAGCCCCGACATTCTTCAGCCCAAACAGCATCACCCGATAGCAGTAAGTTCCCCACGGCGTAGTAAAAACAGTTTTCTCTCTATCTTCGGGCGCCATCAGAATCTGGTTAAACCCAAAAAATCCATCCATGAAGGAGAGCAATGCATAACCTGTGGTGAAATCCACCAATTCATCTATGTGCGGCAAGGGAAAGTCGTCCTTCGGATTGGCTCTATTCAAATCACTGAAGTCCACACATACCTGAATTCTGCCATCTTTCTTCAGCACTGGGACGATGTTGGCCAACCAAGTGGGATTCTTAGATACTAGGAAAAACCCTGTGTCAATCTGCTTGGTGACCTTTTCCTTAATCTTCAAAGCCCAATTCTGGCGTATTCTCCGTAACTTCTATTTGACGGGTCGAGCCTCAAGGTCAAGAAGGATCCGATGCTGTACAATCTCAGGATCGGTTACAGGTATGTCTTCGTAGGACCACGCGAAAACATCTTTGAAATCTTTTAATAAAACGACTAAGCGTTCGCACTCCTTCGAAGACAACGTGGACCCGATCTGGACCAGACATGGATCCTTTTCAGTACCCACGTTAATTAGAATTATTTCATTAGCAAGGGGGTTTGCAAACCTCTTCTCCTCCCAATTAATCAAATTTTTCAAAACCAAACGGATTCCTTCCTCTTCGTTTTCATCAAAATTTTGAAAATCATGATCAATGCAATAAATAAGTGGCACAGAGAAATACTCAGAATCTGTAGTGGCATTCTCATTTACAAGGTCAAGCCCATCCAGTTCTTCAATTACAACTGACTCGAAGGAAAAAGAAAAGGATAACCTGGACAAAACCTCGGCATCCGGATTATCAATCCCAGGAATACCGGACCCATACTCAGAAGTGTCGGAATCTGATTTCGACTCCATAGACTCGGTGAAATCAGATTTTGGCTCACTACCCAACTCAGAACTACTAGACAGGTAGCCCTCCTCCAGCTGCCAAACAAGGGATGGTGCTTCAGATGCATCCAAGATGCTGCTAGAAAGGTTCACACCCGAGTGGTCCCCAATCATTGAAACGACCAGGTTATCCCCCAAGCTCTCTGAGTCGATCGAAGGATCTGAAAGAAGACATGCTAATGATGCTCCTACTTCAAGCTCACTGCTGTTGGAATCACTTTCTATGCTCCGTTCAGCTTCAGCAGTCAGTTCAGTCTATTTCTCTATATCACTGTCTTGCAGCAACAAGTCAAAGAAAATCTCAAAGCCAGGAACCTGCTACTTCTCAGAGTTGAACCAAGGTTCGAGGAAACCGCTAAATGGGAAGTCTTCTCCCTCTCGAACAAAATAACCATTTAGGGTTCCCTGGATTGGTCTATGTACAAGTTCATAGCGCTTCCCGGTCTGCTTAGCTCTGGCTCTGCCGGCCATCTCTTTCCCTTTCCTAACCTAATCCTCTTTGGTGGGCGTATAGCCAAGACCAAAGGCATGCGGGTTACGTGGCACATCGGCCAATACAATAACGCCTTTCTGACCACTCATTTCCAGTCCCATTCCTGGCACATGTTGGAGCTTGTTCATGAAGTATACAAATTAGGCGCTAACGTACAAGCCCTCATCAACAACCAAGATATTTTGCACTACCCGGGCCTCAGCCAAGGTAAACCCTGAAAGGAAAACATCCTCTTTGCCATGCACAATCTGCAACACAGGTGTAGTGACCTCTGGCGGAGGATGAATAGACAAATTCCCGAAGACTATGGCCACCCCTTTTCCATAGGGGTATTTCAACATTTGGTGGAGAGTAGAAGAGGCAGCCTTCATTTGGTGCAACCAGGTTCAGCCAAGTAGTAAGTTGAAAGTGGCCGGAACATCCAGGACATGGAACTCAATATCCTATTGAGCTGGGCCGACCTGTACTCTGATCTGTACTGTTCCCATTACATCTCGGCTGGTATTGTCATACACTCGGATCACCTGGGCTGTAGGTATGAAATCTGCTGGTCACAGGTCTAGCATAAGCCGTGCGACAAGGATAGACGTTGATTGCTGACCCGGTGTCAACCAATACCACTAGTACCCCCTTTTCTCAGCACTCCACTAATATGTATAGAGGCTTGTTGTATGCAGAGCCTTCCGACGGCAGTTCCTTGTCCGAGAAGGTTAGAGTTGGCGCAGCGCCTCCCAGGAAAACTAATCCTACCAGTTGTTCTGGGGTAGTGTCGATGGACAACTTAGCTTTATCCATCGCTGACAGTATAACCAGTCTGTGCACTCGCAAAGCCATACACAGACCCCAGATAGATATATCAGCTTGAATCTTCTTCAACTATTTCAACACAACCTCTTCTTCCAACTATTTTTCCTTCTGCTTCTCGACTACTTTATCCTTCTCAGATGCCTCAGGTTGGTCCAGATGCGGTGGTTTGAAATATTGGCCACTTCTTGTCATATGGTCAACCTCTTCCATATACCAAGTGCTGTCAGGAAGGTCTTCACCCCAGTCCTCATCAGTATGAGCCTGGTGTAGGTCGTCGTATCCCACTAGATTCCTTTGGTAGCCGATAGGCATTTGTCCGGCTCTGTTCGGATTATCTTCTCGTCACAAATCTCTTTCACAGGGTGTTGGGCTTTTCTAGCTTTCCGGTTGTTTTCACCCATTTCTTGCTCAAAACGCTTCAGTGCGACTTCTTGCTCTGTATGTACAGTACTAACAATGCCTAGTTCTTGAGCTAATTGTTCTACACCGGTGTTTTCTGACAGTTTACCCTTTCTATTGACCACTCTAACCATTGCAGTGGTTCCCGCTTTCTGTTCTTCTGGCTTTAATTCAGTTCCCTCATCTCTATCGGGTTCATCACTTAACCACCCAGAATTGTCTGTCGACCCGTTCAGATCAAACCAATCAATATGTACGTCCCCTTAATCTTGCTCATCAAAGAACTTCAAATTGTCTATGTCCTCCTCTAGGTCGGCCAGATTATCTAATCCCTAACTTGGGCCATCCTCTTGAACTACACTGACCTCCATCCCAGCCGGCAACACCATTTCTGGCTTACCTTGATTGATTGGCACAATATAGCAGTGCGGGTTGTACACCCCTTCAGATAAGTCATCAAAGCCCTCGAGCAATAGACTAACACTTTCCACCAAGGCCAACCTCCCTTCATCTACCATTGTCACCACCATGGGTTTAGGTTGAAATGTAGACGTGTTCATCATGCATAAGTCCGTGCTCTCAGGGATGAACAACATCGGTTTAGGTAGGTAGGAAGGGGTGATATATATACTGGGGTCATAAGGGACGGCTAGTGTGTGGATGAGGTTTATATGCTGGGGTAGAGGGACTTGATTATGTGGTGGGAGAGGATTTGTAGTGACGTTGGGTTTTTAGGGAGGTGTTATCACCTTATTATCGATGAGATCTTGAATCTCATGATGCAGCCTATAGCATTGATCAGTGTCATGACCGTCTTGCTGGTGAAAAGCACAGTATTTGGCTGGGTTAGGTTTTGAGGGGAGAGGATCGGGTAGCGGGCGAGGCTCTAGTGGCTTAAGATGCCCCTTTTTGATCAACACGCCCATGTCTTTGGATAAGGACATTTAAAGCGGCGTAAAGACCCTCTGAGATCGAGCTTGGTTGTTTGAGGTTTGTGGAGTTGTGTTGGATGTACTGGCGAAAGGGTTGGCGGTAATGGGTGTGGTGGTGACCATACTCACATCCGAAGGCCGTGCAGAGGTGCTACCACTCATTGTTGCATTAGAACTGCGTGTAAAGGGCCTCTTGGGCTGTTCTTTCTCATCGGCTATGAACCCCTATTTCATAGCATCTTCAATCTAGACCCTTATCTCATGGAGCTCAATGAATGTAAACAATGGCAAGACTATCATCTTCTGCAATAATTTTCCTTGCAGGTTATGGACCACCATCCTGATTTGATCGTTCTGGGACAGTCTGATAGTCATCATAGAGGCCTTGGCCCTCTATCTCATTACAAAGTCCGAGAAGCCCTCATTTGGCTTCTTACGGGTCGCTTTAAGATCATAGGTTGTGACCTCGATCTGGGTATTGTAGGAGTACTGCGTGATGAAGGCCTCAGCCATTTCCTCCCAACTCTGTTTCACAATATCTTCCAGCTTTGCATACCAGATGGCCACTATAGCCGACAGGGCCCGGTGAAAAAGTGACAGCTTTTGAAGTCTAGTAAGACCCATTGGTCACAGGATATCAGAGAATAACCGCAAATGGACTATAGGATCCTCGGAGCCACCGAACTGGTTTACGTGTGGCATCTTGAGTCTGTCCGGCAGAGTTACTGCAGAGTCTGTGTATCTATCCTCGATGTCGGGGATTGAATTCACGCCCTATGCCTACTTGAAAAGCTTTTATAGCTTGTTGACCTTTAGTGCAATGGGGTCAACCTCGAATTCAAATGGCACCTCGGTTTGGTACACTGGTGCCTTAGAGGTTTGTAGTGGGATCGGATCTACCGAAATGCCCAGATTCTCTTGGACATTGACAGTGACTCTGGGTGCTGGAATACCTGCAGGAGGTGCATGGGAAGTAAAAGCTGCTATTTGTTGTGGTTGCTGCTCCTGCAGCCTATTTATCACTTTCGCTTGGTGGGCTATGACTTCAGCTTGGCGGGCAGCATCTAGCTGCATGGTTTCAATGGTTTACTGGAGATGACAGAGCATGTCTTCCATGCTTACCTAGGGATGTTGAGCCATCAAAACTGGCGAATAATCTTTCACTGGAGTGGAAGTAGAAGACTGAGCCTGACTGGGCGCATGAGAAGTAAAAGGTGATTACTGAACTGGTGAATTATGCATAACCCTCCTCCGTCTCGTAACTGGTGGGAGTGAAGCAAACACTGGCTATCCCCTAACAAGATCCTCGGATTTGTAAAGTCTTCTTACACGAGTCCAAAGTGGTTAGGGGGGTAACAGAATCGTTCGAAGCAATTGTGAAAAAAACTACTTTGCAAGAAGAAATAAAGCAAAAGAAAGCAAAAATCAGAAACCGCACAACACCTCGGCTCAGATACTAACAACACACAGTTGCAATCATAAGCTATAGAACTGTACTCAACACTGATTTCTGCCCCCAAAAACTAATACCCAAACTTGCAACTGATACATATATTCCTGTAGAGTTTCACTCTAAAAGCACAAACCAGTTAAGTGAGAGCCAAAACACCATTATGAAGGGGTAGGGTTTGCCTGTCCTAGTTTCATCAGGAACTAGGGTTAACTATTCAAGCAAAGTGGTTTTACACAATCCTGCATTCGGGTGAGCAACCTGTCCTAGTTTGGAACAGTCTCTATGGCTTTCGATATACAACTAGGCTGATTGGTCAAAAAGGGTACCTCTACAAGACTACCTAATATACCTCTCACAGCTAACACCGAGAAGTTAAAGGAGGATCAAATGGTACAATGATAGTCCAGATCCAAGGGTTGTGTTCCCATTGTGGCAAGCCCGTAACTGGTCAGCCTTTTGGCAAGCTTTTCCAAGCAAGAAACCGTTCAGGAATAGTAGATGGCAAACACAGTGACTTAGGCGCACCAATGCAAATGCAAATACAAAGAAACAGATAAGTGTAGATAAAATGTCATATCATGAGTTCGAGTCAAGTTCTTTAAATCCCCAGTAGAGTCACCAGAAACTGTGGCTCGACCTTTTCGTGCCCCCTTTCGGAAGCTCGAAAGAAAGCTCCATAGTTCGGACTCCCGTGGTTCTGAATCTAATCTCACAAGTGCAATGTAAAATTGATAAAGACCAACATTCCAAATCCCGCAAATCATTTAGAAAATCAATTTTAGAATTTAAAAAAAAATGTCAAAATTGGACTGCTTTGCCAGATACAGGAAACCCATGACTCGTGCCAAAGGCCACGTGTCTGTCATCACCAAAGTTGCATCTGCACGGGAACTTGGGTACGAGAGGGGAAGGTCATGAATTGAGCGCCCCCGCTTGCCCGATCGAAGATCGGCCTCTACTAATCATGATATGATTTTTATGTACATTATATGCTCTTGTTCCGGTTATTAGGCTAGCTTTACTATGTGATGCGCACATGCAAGTATAGACTAGTTTGCTCAAGTTGGAACAATTCAATTTCATGTTTGTTTTGTGAAAAGGGTTTGAATTTTCCACCTCAGGTGGGCTTTAAAGTTGCGAATTTGCCACCAAACATAGTGGGCTTTAAAACATACATTCGTTGAATTGTTCCAATTCAAGCAACAAGCCTTCATCCACAGTGTAGACACCTCATTTTTGACTGTCCTCAAGACTTGGACGTCACCGCTTGAACACTCGGTGATCATCCATGTTTGTGTTCATCTTGAGTTCTCGGAGGTCTCGGCTACGCGCCTTGCCTCAAGATCTCTCGACTCGACTGTTTCGTGTCTAGTTTTGCACCAAACACTTGTGCTTTGCCTTGGAGGGGCAGGGAATGGCTTGTGGGCCATCCCCACACTCCACCGGCCATGGCTTGAGGCCACCGGCTGTGTTTTGTTGCCACCGGCCAAATGTTTGGGCGGCCGGCACTATAGATGGCCGGCCGGCTATCTTTTTTTGGTCAATTGCATTTTTGGCCGGCCGACTACTGTGCATCTGCTTTTGCAGATATTTTTATGCAGCTGGCATGCACTTTCACCCCCTCCATACATGTATGGAGGGATTTCCCTCTTGTTAGCTTCCTTTGGAAGCTTTACAAGACTAAATTGTCTATAAGAGGGAGCCTCTTCTCTCTTGTTGAGGGTTAGACAAGTTGGACAACATTTTCAGAGGGTTTTGAGTTTTAGGGTTAGGGCTTATATATCCTCCATCTCTATATATCTCTCTCTTGTGTTTAGTGAGTGTTTTGCCTTAGTTTTCCACACAAACACCCACCATCACACCTTCTCTTGGAGTTGAGGCCCTTGAGGGTTGTTTTTGAAGTTTTGGAGCTGGTTTGAGCTAAAGAAGTAGCTGGTCTTCCATTCTTGAAGAGGGTCTACAAGGGTAAGACTTTTGTCCCTTTTTACCCCATTTTTGCATTGTATTTTTGCCTACCTTACAACTATTTTTGAGCTTTGTGTATAAGATAGAAAAGTTCTATTTTTTAGTGCTCTAAATAGTTGGTAAAGGTTGTTTTAAGCTTTGGGGTTGTTTGACCCCTCTTAAGCTTTGTTAGGCTCTATTTTGTGCCATTTTTGGTTGAGCTCCGGGACCATTGTGTTTGGGCCTCCTCACCACTAAAATCTTGAGGGATTTCAGAGGTGAGGATGGTGCCTTGAGGTCCTAGGAAGGAGAGGGCCACCCCCTTTCCTTGTTGTCCTTGAAAAGGCTCCTTTTAGCCTCATGTTTGAGCATCTAATGTAAGTGCATGTTGGCCATGTCTTAAGTGTTATTTGGTAGTATTTTGCCATGTATTACCTCTGTTTTTAGTTGGTTTTGGCACACCTTGCATGCCTTGCATACATGTCTTGTAATGCCATCATTTAGCCTTAACATGCATCTAGGCTTCGACCCTTGTTCAAGCATGTCTTAGGCCCAGCTTTGTGAAGCTTTTGTACTTGTTTTTCCATGCTTAAGGTTTGCCCTTGGTTGTTTTGGTCGACCATGGCATGCATTGCATAGCCCCTTTGCATTTTGGCTTGTAAGCCTTAAATGTATAGACCTCTAACATGCATCACTTGCATTGTTTCAGTGGTTTGGAGCCACTTGCCATGCTATTTCAGTCCACTTAGCATGCTTGTATGCTTGCATTTCATGGCCCCTTTGATGTTTCAAGAGATTATGCCCCATGCTCCATGTTTGGTCATTGCGTATGCTTCCATGTATAAGTCATTTAGATGCCATCTAAGTGGTCTTTTGGCTTTGTTTTAACATGCTAGAAATCTGATTTTAGTTGTTCAATTCATGCCATGTTTGGTTTTGTTAAGGAAGGTTCAATACCCATTTGGATTACCTTAAGTCTTGGCTTTGCTTGCATGCTTTGATGGCCCTTGTTTAAATTGATTTGGCATCATTTTACAACATGATTTTAAAGCTTAATGTGCATGCTAACTGTCCATATTGTTCTCCTTTTAAGTGTACTTAAGAGTCCCTCTTTGTGCTTAAGTGATGGCCCATTAACATGTGCATGTGTGTGTGTGTGTGTTGGCCCTCATGTTTGAGCACTTTGGCCACTGTTTTAGGTTAGTTTGAGGGCTGCCTAAATTAGTCTAAGTCCATTCTTGCATGTTGTGACATGCTTACCTTGTGTGTTGATTGCATGCTTGGCCTATCATGTGTTGTGGCATGTTTAAGTGACTTTGTATTTGGCATGCATTTCTCTTAATTGAATTTCCTAACATGTTGCATGCTTTGCATACTTGCATGCTTGAGTAACTAGCATATTTGCATACTTGTGTACCTTGAGTTGTATGCCTAACATCATTGCTTGTTTGTATTGCCATGTTGCATACTTAGCTTCTATGCCTAGGTTGCATTGCATTAGCATGCATGCTTGGCCTCTTGAATTGCTTGTGATAGACGTTGAGTTCCATTTGTTTGATTATGTGCATTGCATTCCATATCAAAATGCACACTTGATCCTTTGGGCCATCATGCATGGAAATGCGCGATTGGTAGTCCGAGAATCGAGGCCCATCCTCCTTTGAGTCATACACATGATAAGGAGTGTGGTTGGTGCATACATTGCTTGAAATGCATTGCCATGCCAAGTATTGTCCTCTGCTGCTGTCAAATCAGTTTCTGCAGGGAGATTTGGCCGGCCGGCCATCCATTGTTGGTCGTTGGAGTATTTTGTGGCCGGTGACCATTATACATGGCCGGTGACCAATCCCTTCAGCCGGTGGTGTTCTATAGCACTCAGAGAAGCAACCCTCGGACTTGTGCAGTCTTCAGATGAGGATAACAGCCAAAGCAGAGGCATCTTGTGCATGGCAGTGACTTTCCGAGCGGAACCGAGCGTGCATGCATTGGACCCACTTCCCGAGGCTGTTGTTTACTGCTTAATTAGATTAGTTAATTTGCTTAGCTAATTTAATTGATTTGTAATATTTAATTAGCTTGTAGGTTAATTAAATTGTATTATTCTTTCGGTCGCTCCGAGCGAGGGCAAATTTGTAATAAGTGTGGGTGCGTGTGTGCATGTCTTACAACCCCCACTTCTTTCTCCCTTTTACTTACCTGCTTTGGTGGTTAGCATTAGGGCATATTTACTTTAGCATACTTTATGCTATGCATGCGTGCATCCATTCATCAGTATTGCATGCATCGGGCTCGGCGCATCATGCTAACCGCATAAGTATTTAAATCTAACTTGAATACATGCTACTTGTGCATTTTCGCATGTCATTCTTAGATTAGCCGAGCCTATTCTATGTGACATTCTGTATGCGATGCATTAGCCACTTTAACATGAACTAGGATCACGCATGTTTGCTAACTAGTTTACTGTTTTGGCACGGAGTACACTGTAAGTATTTTATGCTTTAGCATCTCGCATGAGTGTGAATGTTAACATAATAGCATGCTTATCATGTGGCTAGATGCTTATGTGATATAACTGCCTGAATGCCTGTGGGTGAAGGTTGGATTGTTTGAGTTGGAACAACTCATTGAAATCCGTATTTTAGCTTACTTGCGAGTAGCAAATTCCAAAACGTTTTCCAAACAAACGGATATGCAATGTTTTGTTCCAAATTAGGCGATCTAGTCTATACTTGTTTGCTGTGCGCACAACATAGTAATTCTAGGCTAATAACCGGAACAAGAACACATAATGTTTTCAAAATTGGATATCATGGTTAGTAGAGGCCGATCTTCGGATCGGGCAAGAGGGGGTGCTCATAGCTGACCTTCCCCAATCGTACCCAAGTTCCCGAGCCGAGGCAACTTTGGTGATGACGAACACATGGCCTTTGGCACTGAGTCAGGGTTTCCTAAATTCCTCCATAAAAAATATTTAGGTGGCGACTCTGTATCTGGCGAAGCAGTCCATGTTTGGCACTTCTTTCAAAATCTATTTTCTCAAAACGATTTGCCGGATTTGGACTCTTCGGTTCAAGATTAAGAACCGTGACAAGACGAGTCCGAACTGTAGCATTGAGGTCCCTCGCGGACTTGTTACAGTTTCTGGCGACTCTGCTGGGGATTTTAGAGAGCTTGACTCGAACTCGTGATATCTTGTTTTGATTTCGCTTATGTGTCTCTTTGCATTGCATGTGCATTGGTGCGCCTAGGACACCGTGTTGGCCATCTGCTATTCCTGAGCGGTTTGCCGGAGGCTCGCTTCGCGGAGCGTACCATAAGGCTGACCGGTTGTGGGCTCTGCCAGTATGGGAACGCAAACCCCGGTTTTACCGGGGCACCCTTTTCGACCATTCGACCTAGTGCATATTGAAATCCGTAGTGACCATTCCAAGCTAGGACAGGTTGCTTACCCGATGTTAGGTTGTTTGAAACTGCTGCGTGCGTAGTGAAACCCTAGCTCCTGACAAAATAGGACAGGGAAACCCTACCCCAACATAGGGATGTTTTGGCTCTATGTGCTTTTAGAGTGTATCTCTACAGGAACGCGCACATCAGTCTGCAAGTGTGAGTATCAGGCCTGAGGGCACCAGTGTCAGTATTTGTGAGAATCAGTTATATATGTGGATATCCGATTCAGTGTTTTGGGGCGGTGATTCTGGGGAACAGTAATCAGCAGTAGAGTACAGTTGTTCGGCTACACCTATGTTTGATCCGTTTGGGCTGAAATGCTGCTTGTTTTTCTTTCAGTTCAGAGAGTTGATCCAGAATAGCCAGTGTTCCCCCTTGCTGAGGCAAGACCTATGATGACGCAGAATTCAGAAGAGATTGTGGTTATGACAGCCGCATTAGATCAAGGAATCACTCTACAAAGTGAGACCAATGTCGATGTACCGCATCCACCTAGGTCGCCTGCTGCGCACCCGGTCTGGACCCCCCAGTTGTATCAGGCTCGTGAGCCCACCACATTCGAGTTGATGGGGATGATAGGTGACCTCCAAAGGTCCGTGGCGGATCTCGCCTAAGGAATGTCAGCTTCGTCACCAGCTGCACCATATGCCAGGAGTTTTGTACCACAGGAGCCCCCGTTATTGGGACGGATTGTGATCGAACTTAGCCAACCCGAAGTAGCCTCCGGCTATGGCAATGACATATCAACATCAACCCAAACCCTCGATCAGGCTGAGGCCAGAGGTAAGGACAAAATGAAGGCAGATGCCGATCCCATTGAACAACTGCTGTGGGCAGTCGAGGCCTTGAAAGCCGGGGGGATGAACAAGCAACAGATATTCGCAGTTGTGGCAAAAATTGTGGAGGATGCTTTCCCCACTCCAACCGAAGGCAGTACAAGCCAGTCAGAAAACTGGGATAGGCCCCGTCATGTTAGAACAGTTCCTTCCGCTCCCAGGCCTGCACTTGGGAAAGATCAGAAAGTCAAGGCAGCGCCTGCCGACCCTTTCGCTAGTGCATCTAGCAAGAATTCTTAGACTTCAAAGTACCTGCCCCGAGGGCGCAGGGTCTTTCATGCTCTCTACATGTCTCTGTCCAAGGCACTCCAGATCCTGGCCGAAAGGGGACACCTTAAACCCTTGGAGCCTCGGCCTCTCTCGAAGAATCTCCCTCTCACACATGATGTTGCTTTGTACTGCGCGTACCACCAACAAACAGGACATGCTACCGATAATTGTTTCTGCCTCCGTCATGAGGTGCAAGATTTGATCGACAATGAGGTTATCCTCCCGCCCACCTCAGCCAAGTCCGTTACTACCCAGCTATTGGATTTTGAGGATACTGATACTGTGAGTATGTAATCAAGGAGTGAACCACCTGCGGGCGGCGCTTGGTGTATTTTTTATGTGGCGTCTGGCACACATTTTTGGAGCTTCTACGATTGCTAGTTTTGTAAATTCTGGCTTGGGTGTCGAGTCAGTCTTTTGTTTCGCTTTGAGTCTGTCTCATTGTCTTGAGTCAGTCCTTTTTGCTTAAGGGTCTGTCTTGTTGTAGCGAGTCAGTCCCCTTGTATAGAATGTCAGGTGATTCCGGGGTTGTTGCCTCAAACACCGTTTTGTTTTGTAATTACTCCTTTTGCTTTCTTTTTAAGTCTGTCTCTGCTGTGGAGCCAGTTACAACCAGGAAATCTGAATGAAACAGCTGCGGCTATCATGTTTCCGTGCTTATTGCTATTTTGAGCTAGTTGTGCCAGAGGATTTGGATCGAACGGCCGTGCATTCCGCCTGCTCTCTTGCGCCCTGAAAATCATTGTAATAACCTAAGTTTTTTCCAAAACCTTTTTGAACACTGTGGTGATGAAAACGAAGAGGAAGGAATTCCTCGGGTTTCGCAAAACTTTGATCAATTTGAGAGAAAGATAGGCGTGCTAACCCTTTTAATGAATGAAATCATACTTGTCAGCGTGAGTACTGAGAAGGACCCTAGCCGGATCCAGATTGATTCCACACTATCTTCAACGCGAGCGATGTGTCGCTTTCGTAAAAACTTTCAAAAACAAAATGTTGTGCGCGGTCCTGTGAAGACTTGTGTGGAATCGCTCTTGAGATTGTGCAGCCTAGGATCGCTCTCAGCCTCAAGATTCAATCCGTCTGTTTTCGAACCTTGAACCTATTCAGAACGTCCAACGGTCAACCATCATGTGAGGCCTACGTGGCCAGGCTTGAAGCAGCCCTCGAACAAGAGGCACCAAAGTCAGATCAAGAGGTCAGACGTCGTCAACGAAAGCTCGCAAAGCTAGAACAGAAGCGCCCCTCAAACTAGGGGCAGAAAAATGTCAAATGTCTCGAAGAGCCAAATACAACAGCTATTCTCCTGGATACAGAGGGCTTCAATCTCAAAACCATTTGACATGGACTTGTTACACTTTTCCCCTTTGAGAGGCTCGCTGGGCCGAAAACCCGGAAGGGCGACCCAGGCAAAAGTTAGAGCAAGGAAAAAATATATACAAAAGAAAAGAAATACAAAAAAAAAGATGCGAAAAAAATATATACAATACGAAGAAAAAAAAAGAAAAAGAAAAGAAAAGAAGCTCGCAAGGTCGAAAACCCGCATCGGGCGCCTTGGCAAAAGTTAGAGCCTAAAAAAAAGTGAAGGTTAAAATACCCGAGTGTACCTTAACCGGAACTACGTAAGGCTTGATTCCCATGTTTGGGATACGTAGGCAACTTCATCCTGAAGTCCAGCCCCCAACGCTTTCATAGCGTCTCAGTCCATGTAACGGTTTTGATCACCTTTGCCTCCTCTGAATCCGATAGTTCGGTTGTGACGACCGGAACCACGTAGGCAACTTCGTCTTGAAGTCCAGCCACCAACACTTTGGAAGTGACTGTGTCCATATATTGGTTTTGACCGTCTTCATCTTCTCCGTGTCTGAGAGTTCGTTTGCAATCATCACCGATGAGGACTGGTTTTTAGCATGCTGCGGCATCATCCAAACAAGGGGCAACTTTCTGTTGCCATGAGTTGCCACGAGTCGCCATTTAAACCAGGGGCAACTTTCCGTTGCCATGCACCCCTTTTAAGCAAGGGGCAATTTTCCATTGCCTCCGATCTGAGGTTGCGCATCTCGAGGGTAGGTTCCATGCTCGTTTAGCATTGGCCGTTTGCAAAAATAGTTTTTGAAAATTTTTACTGAGGTTGACTATTTTCTCGAAAACCATTTCATTTTCCAAAACTACACCATTTCTGGGACCCAAAAGGAAAATTTTCAGTGCTTATAGCCTGACTTGCATGATTTTCAAATCAAAAATCGAACAAGTATGTTAATCCGACTCTCATTTTGGTCAAAACTGTTTTCGTAGAAAACCAAAACAAAAATGGTCAAAGTGATGAACTAGGGGCACATTCGAGTCAGGTGTTCTGTCTTTTCCCTGTCATCAACATACCTGCCAGAAGGGCACCCTATTCGCCGGAAGAAGGCACAACCAAAGCTATCTGTAAAGGGCTGAAAGCCCTCAACAACCTCCGAGCAACGAGGTATTGAACCAAGTGTGGAGCACGAATCATAATGGATCAAGATACTCCGTTTCCTGTTTGGAACATCAACTAGACGTCACCGGAAGAAATAGCCGCAAGCCAATAGTGTTGGGCGTGAACCCGCAACTTCCTATTCATCCATTAATAACCCTGGGGGAGGGACGAAAAAATGAGAGAATAAAGAATAGAGAGGTGTAAGTTGAGAGAAAAGTAAGAAAAGGGTTTCGAGAGAAAAACCGAGCCTGAGGGCCGAGTGATGTAAGAATCACAAATCAGAAAGGATGGGAAACATACCCGGAGGAACTGGCTCCTCGAGATTTAAGGTCTCTCGTTTTGTTAACATGTCCGTGTGTCGTGTCTTTTTTCCTGTTTAGCCCAGCTTTCGTTTTGGGTCTTTTCCAAGCGTGTTTCGTTGTGTTTAGGTCGTGTACCTTTTGTTTGAGTCTTTTTCGCTGTGTTCAGTTGTAGGCTCGATACCCCAGTTGAAAAACCCTTTTTCAAATTTCAAAAATCGTTTATGCTCAGAGTGCTGTGCCATTCTCTACATTTAGGCGAACCAAAAGAAGAAAGGGAAAATTTGGGTATCTAAGTGTGTTTCAGTTTCAGCCGATTCCGCTTTCGTATTCCGTCTTGTCAGATTGGACTATTGCTCAGGGTTGCCGTGTGCAGAATGAACCGAATGCTGTGTTACAGGCTGTATGCAGCTTAATCCCCAACAGAGTATGAGCCGAGTGTTCAGACTAAGCAGTGAGCTATGTGAGTTGCTTTGCCATTGGCCGGTTCATTACTTGGTTATTACAATGCAAGTGTTTAATATTCAGACGTGCAGATCAATCCATGTGGTGTAGCATGATGCAATGCAGTGCAAAGTATGAAATGTAAAGATGTAAACACTTTTTCAGTTAAAAAAAAGTTTGTTTCATTTCATCATCTGTTTCAAGTACATAAGTTTTGGGAACAAAACCTGCCTGCGGCAGTACAAAGTATCCTAGCTACCAACCAAAAAAAAAGTACAAAAAGAAGAAAAACAGCAAAAATCTGTATCAATATCAAGTGGCCTCATGCCAGAGGGTCCGTCCTAGTCCTCTTCCTGGACGAAGGTCCAGGAGCATCATTAGCACTGTCATCTGAGCCCGAGTCCGAGCCGTCTCCGGTCTCCTCCTCCGATGACTCTGCCTCCGCCTCGGACTCCTCTTCATCATCGTCATCTGGAACTGGCGCCCGAGAGCTACTCCCAACGTGAGTGCGCCCCGCCTTGGTGCGGGGGTATACTCTGCCCTCTCCATCTCCTCCGGCAGGAACAGAAGGCCTGGCTGGAACACATCCTACGGTGGGAATCTGGAAGGGAGGCTGAAAAGTACAAAAGGCAAATGCATCAGTATACTGTGAGCAGTTTATCAAGGCAGAATGCAATGTATGAGTACAGTGTATGAATGTCGTGAGCAGTTTATCAGGAGTTACGTAGTGCATCAGATTATGTGAAGCAGTTTATGTATGGTTTGAGACTGTGGTTGAAGAACATACCGGAATACTATAGAGGGCCAGGAGGTCAAAAGTCTGCTGTAACATCCCCATCATGGAGGCATTCAGCTCCAGAGACTGCCGGGTGTACTCGGAGGAAGCCTGCAAAAGTATTAGATGCGTCAGTATTCTGCAGAATATTAAAAGAAATGAAATGAAATGAAACGACAATGCAAGATGCAAAATGCAGTAGTACATACCGGAGGCAAGTCGTGGAAACCGACTAACTCATGATCAGTCGAGGGAGGAGCGAAGGGGATCTGGTAGGTCGCCCCACCCTGTCCTCTGTATGTCATCGTCGTGGGCAGAGCAGGCCAACCAGCCCCCGCCCTCTCTGAGCTCCACCCCTGCCACGGACCCGAGCTCTCCTCGACGCTCCTACTCCAGCCCCCGCTCCCGCCCTAGCTGCCGGCGCCATGGGCCTCTCTCTCTCAACTCGACGGCCACCGCTCAGAGGCCGCATGATATACGTCTGCACGTACTCTTTGTAGTCGCCTATGCCTCTGAAACGGATCGCGTCCCAGCCGATCGTATAGTCGGCCATCTGCTCGGCAGTGAATCTCTCGGTCTCCCTCATATGCTCAGGAGGGTGAACCGGGACTATCTGCTCTGGTAACCCTAGGGTCTGGCGTAAGAAACGCTCACCCAGGTACCAAGCCCGACAGACCGGGCCCTCTAGCAAAATTCGGAAACGAGAGGTCTCCTCAGCACCAGCAAATCGGTCCTGAATCGTCGCTGGCAACGGAGCCCAAGGCCGCCAGGTGATCTGAAAATGAAATACAGTTGGTTATCTACTGTCATTTGAAAATACAGTGTAAAGCGAAGCTTAAATGAACTGCAAAGTTGAATATACCTCTGCGGGGGTGATGGTGTCGAAGTAGCGGCGGAAAAAGATAAACGTCTCCCGGGGCCTCCGCACGCACCTCCCGTCGAAGCGGCGCGAGAACAGGACGACGAGAGGGGTCTCCATGTCTGGCACATGAGCAAGTCCAGGAAAGTAGGCGTAGACCCACAACTGCAAAGTAAATACCAGTATGCTTATCAGATAAAGCAGAATGCAGAATAAAGCAGAAATAACAGAGCCGTGTATTGTGCAGGCAGTGTATTGTACAGAGTGTACAGTGTGAGCAGTGTATAGTCAGTGTAAAGCAGAGTATATGTGTGCCGTGTGTGCAGTATACAGTCAGCGTGAAGCAGACCGCAGTGTGTGCAATGTATAGAGTACAGATAATAGAAAGTAGGAAAGTAAAGCAGAAAAAGAAATGTACCTCCCAAGCACGCCAGTAGCCCCCGAGCAACTGTCCGCTGCCACGGGAAGCTGAGCTCATGTACCCATAGAGGGTGGCCAGAGCGGCGCCACCCCAGTTATAGCGCAGGATCTGTGTGACGTCCACAAGAGCGCTGAGCAGACAGAGGGGCACGGTGTTCGCCCGATCGGCGAAAATAGTAGTCCCAAGTAGAAACATCAGAAAGCCGCGGGCGTACTGCTCTACTGCCTCCTGAGTCATCGGAGCCTTCCCAGCTAAGGCTGGCTGAACCCTGAACTGCACCTCGAACCAAGAATATCAGACGAAACCTGGACGCGCGAGAAGCGGCACCTCGCCGAGAAAATAAACCTGAGCAGCCTCCCACTCATCCATATCAGTGTCGAAGGGGATCGGATCACCCCCTACCCCGATGCCTGTGAGCATCGAGAAATCAGAGGGAGTCATCGTCATATCTCCCGTGGCGGAGAGGTGGAACGAGTCGGTGGTGTCCCACCACCTCTCCGCTAGAGCGGCAAGGAGAGGCCTGCTCGTGGTGAGTCTGGAAAGTCCTCTGCAGAACGCACCGAACCCGGCCTGGTCCACGATCTGGCGAACCGCATCGGGTAGCTCCGTGTACCAATCTCGAGCGGCAATATTCCCATACCCGCGGATGGTATGGGAATCTCCCTGTTTTCAAGCAAACAATTGCGAAGCAAGATAAAACATACAGTTTTGAAAAGCATTTAGAGTTGGTAATGATATAGCGTGTGTGCACGTTTTCAAGTTCAAACAAATACCGGGTGCCGGTGTGCGTACAGTAAACTACAACATGCGCTGTGTCAGTGTGTTTGCACGGTTCAGTACAGATATAACGTGTGTGCACGTTTTCAAGTTCAAACAAATACCAGGTGCCGGTGTGCGTACAGTAAACTACAACATGCGATGTGTCAGTGTGTTTGCACGGTTCAGTACAGATATAGCGTGTGTGCACGTTTTCAAGTTCAAACAAATACCGGGTGCCGGTGTGCGTATAGTAAACTACAACATGCGATGTGTCAGTGTGTTTGCATGGTTTAGTACAGATATAGCGTGTGTGCACATTTTCAAGTTCAAACAGATATCGGTTGTCGGTGTGCTCGTAGTGAACTATAGTGAATGATGTGTCAGTGTGTTTGAGTGGCTCAGGGCAAGTGCAGTGTGTGTGCATATATTCAGATTCAAACAGATATCAGTTGGAAGTGTGTTTGCGATCAACTACAGCATACAGTGTCTATCGGTGTATCCGAGCTAAAGCAATTAAAGAACAGAATCAACTATGGCAGTTTTATATTCTACATTGCGGAAAATAAAACAGAGGAAAGAATATACCTCAGAAGTACCAAAGGACAGATGGGACTCCGGCTTGTGCAGGAGAAGCCCCGGAAGCACTGCCCTATCAAAGCTCCGAAACTGGCGAAGTCCATCGGGAGGTAGTACGTGAATCACCGGCCGGTAGGTCGCCGGGTCGAATAGACGGACGCTCAGGGGGAGAAGCTCGACCCCGAGATCCATCTCATCATCCGGGGGAGTCCCGCCCCGTGGAATATCATCTGCCATATCAAAGGTGATGAGAAAATGGCCGGAAAAGTGAAAACCGGGATAGAATGCGAAAAGTCAACAAAGAGTCAACCCCGAGAGGGCGGAAAATGGTCAGAGAAGCCGGAATGTGGAAAATGTACGGAAATCAAGAAAAACTTGGGAGAAACAAACCCCAAGAGGTGGAAATAGTAAAGGAAGCACCGAAACGAAGTTTCGATCGGATGACAATGTTCGAAACGCGAAGATATTCGCGAATCGAACGATGAAACGGGTGTGAAACGCAAGAAAATGGAGGATCGAAGGGGAGAAAATGCTCTAGAGAGAGAAAGAAGCAAATTTCGGCCAAGAGAAATAAGAAAAATAGGGTTTGAAACCCTATTTTAAAAGACCCAAGGTGAAAAGTCAAAACTGCCCCGAATCAGGCATTTTTGGCCGGTCGGCTACATTTTTGGCCGGCCGGCCAAATATTTTGCCGGTGATGTGTTTTGGTGGCCGATGCATGGCCGGTGGCCTCCCCATGTGGCCAGTGAGCCTCCTACAACCTTGTTTGGGTCAGATGAGTGGTTTGGGGTCTTCATTGCTCAAGACAGTGCAAAAAATGGTATTTTTGAAGCTCAATCGGTCTCCGTTTTGACCTCGGACTGTGTCTTCTGTGCGTGGCACTCGAATACGGGTGTGGTGTATCCTTTTGTATCCTTTTTGTCTCTTGCAAGAGTCGAAAGTTGCCCCCACATGCATTGTCTTGCATTTGCATACCTTACTTGCATTGTTTCGCATTTTAACTCCGATCTGGCGAGACCTTAAACATGCACGGTCTGGCGAAACCTTAAACCCGTTTGGTCTGGCGAGACCTTAAAACCGCTCGGTTGCATTGTCATGCATTTCAAATTTACATGCATTGTCATGCATATCAAAATACGTGCTGTAGACGTCCCCGAACGCCCCGGGAGGGTGAGTCCCGTTCTATTCATATTGGGCTTACTACAGTTCGAACTCGACTTGTCACGGTTCTTAATCTGAACCAAAGAGTCTAAATCCGGCAAATCGTTTTGGAAAACAGATTTTTGAAAGAAGTGCCAAACATGGACTGCTTTGCCAGATACAGAGTCGCCACCTAAATATTTTTTAATAGGGAAATTTAGGAAACCCTGACTCGGTGCCAAAGGCCACGTGTCCGTCATCACCAAAGTTGCCTCGGCTCGGGAACTTGGGTACGATTGGGGAAGGTCAGCTATGAGCACCCCCTCTCGCCCGGTCCGAAGACCGGCCTCTACTAACCATGATATCCGATTTTGAAAACGTTATGTGTTCTTATTCCGGTTATTAGCCTAGATTTACTATGTTATGCGCACAGCAAACAAGTATAGACCAAATCGCCTAATTTGGAAATAAGCATTGCATATCCGTTTGTCTTGAAAAACACTTTGGAATTTGCTACTCGCAAGTAGGCTAAAATACGGATTTCAACGAGTTTTTCCAACTCAGACAATCCAACCTTCACCCACAGGCATTCAAACAGTTTATCACATAAGCATCTAGCCACAGGGTAAGCATACTGTCATGATAGCAATCACACACATGCGATATGCTAAAGCATGAAAATACTTACATCGTACTCCGTGCCAAAACAATAAACTAGTTAGCAAACATGCATGGCCCTAGTTCATGTCAAATTGACTAATGCAATACATACAGGATGCAATTAGGGTAGGCTCGGCTAACCTAAACATGACATGTGAAATGCAATCAATTGATGCACGTATTCAATTTGGAATTGAAGTATAAATGCAATTAGCATGATGTACCGAGCCCGGTGCATGCAAGACAAATGTACGGATGCACGCATGCATAGCATAAGGTATGCTAATTTAAACATGCCCTAATCTACCATCATAAGCGGGTAAATAAAAGGGAAGAAAGAAATGGGGATTGGAAGACATGCACACACACGCACCCACACTTATTACAGATTCGCCCTCGCCCAGAGGGACCAAATAAATATACAGGCCAAATAATAAATCAACTATCCTAGCTAATTAATTATTACAGACCCTCAATTTAATTAATCAAATTAAATATTAAATAAATAGAAAGAAAGGGGCGCAGCCCTGCCTCGGAATGCGCGAATGATGCATGCTTGATCCATCTCGCCCGGAAACTCGCTGCCATAGCACTACTGCCTCTGTTAACACTGCCCTGCTCCTCTGAGGATTGCCAAAGTCCAAGGGTATGCTTTATGGATGTTGGGGAATACCACCGGCCAAGTACAAACACCACCGGCCAAAGAGAGGAACCACCGGCCATCTTTTAATCTATCGGCCACAGATTCCTGGCCGGTCGGCACTGTATTTAGCCGACCGGCGAAAGCTTCCTGCAGAACCTGCAATTGACAGCAGCAGAGGGCAAGCAGTGTATGGCATGGAATTTTCAGCCAAATGTATGCACGGACACACTCCCTATCATGTAATGGACTCAAGGGAGTGTGACCCTCGACCCTCGGGCCATCAATCACGCATTTCAATGCATGATGGCCCAAAAGCCAAGTGTGCACTTTGATTTCAAATGAGATGCACATCAAACAAACAAGTGAAACCCAACCTCTATCATACTCAATTCAAGAGGCAAGGCATGTATGCTCATGCAATGCGGCCTAGGCATGTTAACTAAGTATACAACATGGGCATGCAAGCAAGTAATGCACAATGCATGTTAGGCGCACAACCTAAATGAGCAAGCATGCAAGATATGGAATAATAATGGGAGTGACAAGCATACAAGATGTGATCTAAGCATGCAAGTGTGCAAGGCATGCATCATATTAAGCAACCTAAACATGCAACAACACACAAGTATGCCACAACACACAAGGTGAGCTCGCATCAACATGCAAATGATGGTCTTACACTAACTTGGACAGCTCTCTACTAGGTCCAAAATAGTGGCCAAAATGATGCAACAAAGGCATGAAAACACACACAAGCATGCATGCACAAGGCCTTAAACATGGAGCATAAGCCATCAACTCTTCAAAGCATGAAAGGGATGGAAAATGCAAGTATGCAAGCATGGAACATGGACTGAAATGTGGTCTCCAATGATGCCAAATCATGAGAACAAGCCAAGTAAAGCATGCTAGTGACCCACACACCCAAGGCTAGTAAGCTAGAATGCAAAGAAGCTATACAAAGCATGGAAAGCATGACTCCAAAGACCCAAGACAGACCTTAAGCATGTTAAAACATGACCAAAAACTTCACAAAGCTAAGCCAAAATATGCAAGCATGGTGGTCCAAAGGCAAGATGCATTTCTAGGAAAAATAGAGGAATACAAAGCAAGTGTATGATGCATGCCAAGGGTCGACAAACCAACATGGGACAGAGATAAAACATGCTAAATAAACACCAAATACCCACTGAAATAGAGCCAACACATGTTAGAATGAGGTGCTCCTTTGGAAGGCCATGCAAGGGTTGTTATACACATGCAAGAGGGACACTCAATATGACCAAAACAACTCTGGAAATGGCTTATGGGGGTCCTAAAACCCACTGAAAAATGCCTGAACCGAGCTCAAGAAGTGTGCAAATATAGGCCCCTTTGTAAGGCCAAAAAGGGCATCAAATAAGACAACAAGGAGAGGGGATGGCCCTCCCCTTCTTAGGACCTCAAAACACCACCCCCACCACTGAAATCCCTCTGTATTTCAGTGGTGAGAGGGCCAATACAAGGTGGTCCCGAAGCTCACAAAAAAATGCACAAAAATGAGGCCAAACAAGGCCTAAGAGGGGTCAAACAACCCCAAACACCAAAGTGGTCTTAATGAAGTATCTTAAACACAAAAAAAAAATAGAACTTTTTTATGTTATACACAAAGCTCAAAACAGCAAGCAAGACAGGCTAAAAGCTTGTGCAAAAACGGGGAATAAAAGAGGGTTAGATGCTCACCCTTGTAGACCAACGGGGACAGCAGCCTTTGGTCCCAAAAACCAGTTCCTTAGCCTCTGAAAATGGCCTCCAAGAAGCTTAGATGGATGATGGAGAGGTGTGGTTGAGAGGTGGTGTGCAAAGGGGCTAAGAATCACTCACTTTGGAACACTCTAACACACACAAATGTAGAGAGAGAGAGAGTGATATATATTCTATATATCAGATTTTTCCAACCCCTCAAATGGGAGGAGAGGCCCTCTTTATATAGACAAGGCAATGGCTCAAAGCTTCCAAGAGAAGCTAACAAGGTGCAAGCTTCTTGGAGAAGCTTGAAAGGTTCAAGCTTCTCCAAGAAGCTAAAAAAAAGGTCAAGCTTCTTGGAGAAGCCAAAAAGGGTCAAGCTTCTTGGAGAAGCTAGAACAAAGATTTAAAAGGTTCAAGCTTCCTCAAGAAGCTAAAACCAAAGGGTTCAAAAGGTTCAAACTTTCTCAAGAAGCTAAAAACCAAGGATTCAAAAGGTTCAAACCCCCTTAAGAAAAGGTCTCGGCCAGAAAAGGAGTCAATCGGCCAAATTAATGGTCGGCCGACCAAACAAAGTGCCGACCGGCCATCACCAATGGCCGGTGGCAAGAAAAGAGGGCCGGTGGCCTCTAGCCATGGCCGGTGATGTGTGGGGATGTCTCACAAGCCATTCCCTGCACTCCAAAAGCAAAACACAAGTGTTCGGTGCAAAACCAAACACAAAACAGTCGAGTTAAGAGATCCTGAGGCAAGGCGCGTAGCCGAGACCTCTGAGAACTCAAAACGAATACAAGTATGGATAATCACCGAGTGTTCAAGCGGTGACGTCCAAGTCTTGAGGACGGTCACGTGCGTTGTCACGCGTTTGTATCAACATGCATTATCATGCATTCAAAAATAACAAAGTTCATGCATTTCAAAGTCACGCGTTGTCACGCATTCTAAGTTCACTTGCATTGTTATGCATTTCCCCAGCAGACGGTCTAGGAGACCTTAAATCCTTGGAAGGTGCAAGACCTTCGGTGCATTGGTGTGCACAGTACATGCATTTTCATGCATCTCAAGCCGTGCGTTGTCGCGTATTAAAAAAGTTCATGCATTGTCATGCATTTCAAGCGACTTGCGTTGTCGCGCACTCCATGCAGCGTGCATTTCAAAAACAAAAAAAACAAAAAAATTAATGCATATGTCATGCATTTCAATGTAAATAGTGCATATGTCATGCATCATTAAAAATATTGTATATGTCATGCATTCCATTGTAAATATTGCATATGTCATGCATTTCATTGTAATATAGTGCATATGTCATGCATTTCCACTGTAAACATCCATTCCAGTGCATATCACATTGTAGCTTGCATGCATCCATTGCATCATCACCTCCATCTATGGCTCGCACCTCTCCTTGTTGAGCTTGGTTTGGTATGTGCTCATACTTTTCACGTTAAAGCACAGTTCTGCATGTGTACGCGCCTATTCCTTGATGAACTTGGTTTGAGGGTGGCGGCACCTTTTCTGTGTTAAACGCGGGTCGTTTGTGTACATGCCTTTCCTAGGCAAGATTTGGTTTGGCCTGCGTGCCTTATCCATCGTATCTATTCCATTCCAGTGCATATTGCATTGTAGTTTGCATGCATTCATTGCATCACCTCCATCTATGGCTCGCACCTTTCCATGATTGAGCTTGGTTTGGTATGTGCTCATACTTTTCACGTCGAAGCACAGTTCTACATGTGTACGCGCCTATTCCTTGATGAACTTGGTTTGAGGGTGGCGGCACCTTTTCTGTGCTAGACGCGGCTTGTTTGTGTCCATGCCTTTCCTAGGCAAGATTTGGTTTGGCCCGCGTGCCATATCCATTGTATATATTACATTGTAGTGTAATTTTTGCATGCAGCATTAGGATCGTTGTTCTTTCGTTAGTGGGTTGTTTCCCCACTCATGTCATTCCACCCAATACTTGTTCTTGTGTCTGTCTACATCACTCATAGTTCTGCATGTGTACGCGCTTTGAGGGTTGCGGCACCTTTTCTATGGTAGACGGACTTGTTACTTCCATCAATCTATTTGACATTTGTGTGGTTTTGAACCGCTCATGATTGGATCATGATTCAATTGCATTGCATTTCGTTTGCATTGTTTCAATTGCATTGCATTTTCATTTGCATCATTATACATAGTTTTGTATATATTGCATATTTTGCATTCATTTTGCATGTTATGCGTGTTGCTAACAATATTGTACCTGTTAAGTTGCTTTCCTTTTCAGGCACGATATTGTATGTACGGTTCATTTGTGGCTGGTGCAACCAGACGAACCAGACAGGTATTGTATTCTCCGAGTGAGACGTATCGAGAATGGCATAATTCTCTTACATCCTTTCTGCATTGTAGTATAGTTTGGTGTATGATAGCTTAAAACTGTCGCATTATTATGCTTCGTTACAGCTTTCTTTGCATGATCATAAGTTATGCCCGGCTTTGTGCATTGTCTTGCATTTTGCCCCTGCCTTCGGGCGCATATCTTTATCTGTAGCTTGCATGCTTTGTCTAAGTCTTCAGCCTTGCCAAAAATGGGTCGTCTCTGGGCTTTGAAAATCACTATCGTCATTATTATGACTTTCGAGTTCTGTCAAAGAAGGGCAACTGTAGACACCCCATTTTTGACCGTCCTCAAGACTTGGACGTCACCGCTTAAACACTCGGTGATCATCCATGTTTGTGTTCGTCTTAAGTTCCCGGAGGTCTCGGCTACGCGCCTTGCCTCAGGATCTCTCGACTCGACTGTTTCGTGTCTGGTTTTACACCAAACACTTGTGCTTTGCCTTGGAGGGGCAGGGAATGGCTTGTGGGCCATCCCCACACTCCACCGGCTGTGTTTTGTTGCCACCAGCCAAATGTTTGGGCGGCCGGCACTATAGATGGCCGGCCGGCTATCTTTTTTTGGTCAATTGCATTTTTGGTCGGCCGACTACTGTGCATCTACTTTTGCAGATATTTTCATGCAGCTGGCATGCACTTTCACCCCCTCCATACACGTGTATGGAGGGATTTCCCTCTTGTTAGCTTCCTTTGGAAGCTTTACAAGACTAAATTGTCTATAAGAGGGAGCCTCTTCTCTCTTGTTGAGGGTTAGACAAGTTGGACAGCATTTTCAGAGGGATTTGAGTTTTAGGGTTAGGGCTTACATATCCTCCATCTCTATATCTCTCTCTTGTGTTTAGTGAGTGTTTTGCCTTAGTTTTGCACACAAACACCCACCATCACACCTTCTCTTGGAGCTGAGGCCCTTGAGGGTTGTTTTTGAAGTTTTGGAGCTGGTTTGAGCCAAAGAAGCAGCTGGTCTTCCATTCTTGAAGAGGGTCTACAAGGGTAAGACTTTTGTCCCTTTTTACCCCATTTTTGCATTGTATTTTTTCCTACCTTACAACTGTTTTTGAGCTTTGTGTATAAGATAGAAAAGTTTTGTTTTTTAGTGCTCTAAATAGTTGGTTAAGGTTGTTTTAAGCTTTGGGGTTGTTTGACCCCTCTTAAGCTTTGTTAGGCTCCATTTTGTGCCATTTTTGGTTGAGCTCTGGGACCATTGTGTTTGGGCCTCCTCACCACTGAAATCTTGAGGGATTTCAGAGGTGAGGATGGTGCCTTGAAGTCCTAGGAAGGAGAGGGCCACCCCCTCTCCTTGTTGTCCTTGAAAGGGCCCCTTTTAGCCTCATGTTTGAGCATCTAATTTAAGTGCATGTTGGCCATGTCTTAAGTGTTATTTGGTAGTATTTTGCCATGTATTACCTCTGTTTTTAGTTGGTTTTGGCACACCTTGCATGCCTTGCATACATGTCTTGTAATGCCATCATTTAGCCTTAACATGCATCTAGGCTTCGACCCTTGTTCAAGCATGTCTTAGGCCCAGCTTTGTGAAGCTTTTGTACTTTTTTTTCCATGCTTAAGGTCTGCCCTTGGTTGTTTTGGTCGACCATGGCATGCATTGCATAGCCCCTTTGCATTTTGGCTTGTAAGCCTTAAATGTATAGACCTCTAACATGCATCACTTGCATTGTTTCAGTGGTTTGGAACCACTTGCCATGCTATTTTAGTCCACTTAGCATGCTTGTATGCTTGCATTTCATGGCCCCTTTGATGTTTCAAGAGATTATGCCCCATGCTCCATGTTTGGTCATTGCGTATGCTTCCATGTATAAGTCATTTAGATGCCATCTAAGTGGTCTTTTGGCTTTGTTTTAACATGCTAGAAATCTGATTTTAGTTGTTCAATTCATGCCATGTTTGGTTTTGTTAAGGATGGTTCAATACCCATTTGGATTACCTTAAGTCTTGGCTTTGCTTGCATGCTTTGATGGCCCTTGTTTAAATTGATTTGGCATCATTTTACAACATGATTTTAAAGCTTAATGTGCATGCTAACTGTCCATATTGTTCTCCTTTTAAGTGTACTTAAGAGTCCCTCTTTGTGCTTAAGTGATGGCCCATTAACATGTGCATGTGTGTGTGTGTGTTGGCCCTCATGTTTGAGCACTTTGGCCACTGCTTTAGGTTAGTTTGAGGGCTGCCTAAATTAGTCTAAGTCCATTCTTGCATGTTATGACATGCTTACCTTGTGTGTTGATTGCATGCTTGGCCTATCATGTGTTGTGGCATGTTTAAGTGATTTTGTATTTGGCATGCATTTCTCTTAATTGAATTGCCTAACATGTTGCATGCTTTGCATACTTGCATGCTTGAGTAACTAGCATATTTGCATACTTGTGTACCTTGAGTTGTATGCCTAACATCATTGCTTGTTTGTATTGCCATGTTGCATACTTAGCTTCTATGCCTAGGTTGCATTGCATTAGCATGCATGCTTGGCCTCTTGAATTGCTTGTGATAGAGGTTGAGTTCCATTTGTTTGATTATGTGCATTGCATTCCATATCAAAATGCACACTTGATCCTTTGGGCCATCATGCAAAATGCGTGATTGGTAGTCCGAGAATCGAGGCCCATCCTCCTTTGAGTCATACACATGATAAGGAGTGTGGTTGGTGCATACATTGCTTGAAATGCATTGACATGCCTAGTATTGTCCTTCGCTGCTGTCAAATCAGTTTCTGCAGGGAGATTTGGCCGGCCGGCCATCTTCAATGCCGACCGGCCATCCATTGTTGGCCGATGGAGTATTTTGTGGCCGGTGACCATTATACATGGCCGGTGACCAATCCCTTCAGCCGGTGGTGTTCTACAGCACTCAGAGAAGCAACCCTGGGACTTGTGCAGTCTTCAGAGGAGGATAACAGCCAAAGCAGAGGCATCTTGTGCATGGCAGTGACTTTCCGAGCGGAACCGAGCGCGCATGCATTGGACCCACTTCCCGAGGCTGTTGTTTACTGCTTAATTAGATTAGTTAATTTTCTTAGCTAATTTAATTGATTTGTAATATTTAATTAGCTTGTAGGTTAATTAAATTGTATTATTCTTTCGGCCGCTCCGAGCGAGGGCAAATTTGTAATAAGTGTGGGTGCATGTGTGCATGTCTTCCAACCCCCACTTCTTTCTCCCTTTTACTTACCTGCTTTGGTGGTTAGCATTAGGGCATATTTACTTTAGCATACTTTATGCTATGCATGCGTGCATCCATTCATCAGTATTGCATGCATCGGGCTCGGCGCATCATGCTAACCGCATAAGTATTTAAATCTAACTTGAATACATGCTACTTGTGCATTTGCGCATGTCATTCTTAGATTAGCCGAGCCTATTCTATGTGACATTCTGTATGCGATGCATTAGCCACTTTAACATGAACTAGGATCACGCATGTTTGCTAACTAGTTTACTGTTTTGGCACGGAGTACACTGTAAGTATTTTATGCTTTAGCATCTCGCATGAGTGTGAATGTTAACAGAATAGCATGCTTATCATGTGGCTAGATGCTTATGTGATATAACTGCCTGAATGCCTGTGGGTGAAGGTTGGATTGTTTGAGTTGGAACAACTCATTGAAATCCGTATTTTAGCCTACTTGCGAGTAGCAAATTCCAAAACGTTTTCCAAACAAACGGATATGCAATGTTTTGTTCCAAATTAGGCGATCTAGTCTATACTTGTTTGCTGTGCGCACAACATAGTAATTCTAGGCTAATAACCGGAACAAGAACACATAATGTTTTCAAAATTGGATATCATGGTTAGTAGAGGCCGATCTTCGGATCGGGCGAGAGGGGGTGCTCATAGCTGACCTTCCCCAATCGTACCTAAGTTCCCGAGCCGAGGCAACTTTGGTGATGACGGACACGTGGCCTTTGGCACCGAGTCAGGGTTTCCTAAATTCCCCCATAAAAAATATTTAGGTGGCGACTCTGTATCTGGCGAAGCAGTCCATGTTTGGCACTTCTTTCAAAATCTATTTTCTCAAAACGATTTGTCGGATTTGGACTCTTTGGTTCAAGATTAAAAACTGTGACAAGACGAGTCCGAATTGTAGCATTGAGGTCCCTCGCGGACTTGTTACACACAGGCATTCAAACAATTTAACAAGTAAGCATTTAGTCTCATGACAAGCATGCTAGTCATGGCAATCACTCACACTCATGCAAGTATGCTAAAATACTAAGAAGTCACCCAGTACTCCAAGCTAAGAAGATATGAGTTAGCAAAAAAATGCATGATTCCTAACTATACAAGATGTCTAACGCAATGCATGCAATAATGCAATTAAATAGGCTCGGCTACTAATATGGCAAATGAAGCAATTCAAAACATACGGTCTAAGCACGTATTTAAAGAATTATTGAAATGAAAATGCAGTTTGAATGATGCGCCGAGCCTTGGTGCATACAAGACAAAATGAATGGATGCAGGCATAAGGTATGCTAATTGAAACATATCCCTAATCTAACCATCAAAAGCAATTAAACGAAAGAGAGAAAGACGTGGGGTTGGAAGACATACACATTATTACATTTTGCTCTCACAAAGGAGAGTCCGAATGAATAAAAGCAAAACTAACTAGCAACTAATTAGGGCTAAGCTAATTAAGCTAATTATTACAAACCAAATGAAATAAATAGCTAAACTAATTAACTAATTATTACATCACTTGAACTAATTAGCTAACTAATTAATTAAGTTACAACACAAATGTAAGCAAACTAAGTAATTAAAGTCTCTAACTACGTTGCCACTACTTCGCCTCGGGAAATGGAAGATGCACATGCTCGGATACCACCCGAAAAGACCTTCGTTTTGCTCTCGAAAGCCTCTATTTGTAGAGTTGAACACTTCCAAAACTGTTTTGCTCCACCTTACCAACATTCTGCTGAGGTTTGCATCAGTGGCCTGCTAACCATCAATGGTGCTCTATCGGCCACCTGCCGGCCATGGATGGTGGCCTACCGGCCACTGATGCACTGGGTCATCATGCTGCAACAGAGGACAAACAGAGCAAAGAAAGGGTATTTCCAAGGATTGTCTGCACAATTCACCTATCCTTTTCATGAACAAAACCAATGAGTTCTGAACTTAAGCCACAAACCACCAATCCAAGCAATTTCATTGTATGATGGCTTGTGATTCAAGATGTGCAAGCTCAATAAATGCAAAATAAGACACACAAGAACCATCACCCTATCATATATGATCAAGGGCAATGGAGGCCTAGGAAACTTGACATATTTCATCACTTTGAGTATGAAATGTCCCAATTTTCCTTGTGTTCAATTCACGTCCGATTGAACACACAACACACAAGTTATTATCTTGCTCAATTTTAGTCCCAAGTGGTTAGTTACTCATTTTAACTTACCAACCATTCTTTAATCTAATTAAGTCCAAAAGGTGAGTTAAAGTCCTCTAATGGAAAAAACGGTCAAAACACAAGTTGCTTTAGGTATGAAAGAAGTCTCATACCGTTGGTAATGAACCCCCTAAGGGATTAAATCGTTAAGTATGAAACCTCAATTTCACACTTAAGCAAATAAATGTCTTGAAACCTCTTTCAAAGCAAAATGAAAAGCCAAGAAAGGAGGGAGGTTATAGAGATGATTAGTGTTGAAATGAAGTATGAAAAGCTCTAAAAATATGCAATCAACTCAAACAAGTGGTGCCTAATGGCTTAAAACACCAAGCTTGTGAGGACTATTACACTACAACCATACAAAACAAGACTCAACTGACCTAAACAGCCCAAAATAGAGGTAAAGTAGTCTAAAACAAAGGCAAAAACATGCTGGAATATAGCTACAAAAAGCTAGAAAATCATGCTAACATATAGAATTAACTAGGCTAGCAAACAAGACACAAAGAAGGGAGGCTAACCCCTCCAATTTTTGACTTCAAAACATGTTTTTTGCCACTGAAAATACTCTGAAATTCAGTGGTTAAAGGCCCAAAAAAGGTTGAAAGTAGGAAACAAAGGTGCAAAAGCCTTAGAAGCAAGGAATAAAGAAGGGTGCGACACCCTCCTAACCTTAAATGGCTTGAAACACCAATTTCAGCCCATTAAAACAAAGATTTTTACAGCTCAAAAATGGCCCAAAAACAGTGGGAAAAGATAGAGAAACAAGTGTACTAAAACAAGTTAAAAGACAAGTTTTATACCTTTTGAAGCCAAGCACAACTTTAGGCACAAATACAAATCAAAACCACCTTCAAGAGCTCCAACAAGACCTTAAGGGACCTCAGCTCAAAGGTGATCAATTTTTGGTTAAGGACGTGTATGCAAAAGAGTGATATAACTAGGCAAGTGTGCACAAAATCGCAAGAGAGAGAGAGAGAAATCTAATGAGAGATTGAGAAAATTTTTAGTTTAAAATCTTCTAACCCCAAAACATGAGAGAGGGGGTCCCTATATATAGAAAACATGAAATCTACATAAGGAGATCCAGCCCTCCACGTGTGGATAGATGCAAGCATCTGTGCAAACAGTTAGCGCAACTAGCATAAAATATCTACAGAAAACACTGGTGGCCGGCCGGCCATCAATGCTAGCCGGCAAGGCATCATTGATGGCCGGCAAGGCACATCAATGGTTGGCAGACAAGAAGTGATGACCGGTAGCCTCCAAGGATGGCCGGGCAGGCCACCAGAGATTGCAGGATGGAAAGACCAAGGCATGGTCCAAAAATGAGACAAAATGGATGTAGGGTTTGAAAGGCTCAAAGCTGTGGTGTTTTGCTGAGGACTTCGAGCACTCTGCAAGCAAACAGACTCATCATTGGATGTACCTGCAAGAACATCGAAGTCTTGAAGGGCTGTCAAAAATGGGTTGTCTACATCTATATCCGAAATGGAGTTGATCCATTGCTACCTTTTGACCATTTTCTCCAACTTGGCCACTTTCAGCATAGTCGGATTGAACTCATTTGTTTCTGGACAAATCAGTCGGTCAGCCACTTTCTCGACTAGCGGGCCAACTTCTTGGCTAGTCGGCCAAAATGTTGGCCCTAGCCTGACTATTTTTGCACAAAACGGGATTTTTTGATGGAATTATCGTCCTTTTCCTCCTATTTCCACACTGTCCTATGCTTAATTTCCTTAGAAAATGTTCCATTTTGAAGTACAAAAATGAGTCTTGGAACACTACGGAAATACAAGGAATAAGGCGCGAAAAGCAAGTTTTGAACGAGACTTAAACACTTAGCCAAAACAAGTTTAGGGTTTGGAAGAAAGATCGAATTCCTTCTTTCGCATCGTGGAATTTGTGGGAAACACATTCTTATTTTCATCATCTGGTAATCAAAAGAAAGCACCCAAGTCTTAGGTTTGTCAAAATGGGGTGTCTTACACAGTGGTGGTAGCGGTAGCAATGGTGGTGATGGTAATGGTAGTGGTAGTGGCGGCAGTGGCATGATGGTAGTAGTTGTGTTGATAGTGGTAGTAATAGTAGTAGTAGAGGTGGTGGCATGGTGGTAGTGGTATCGTGGTGATGAATTTATAATAGTGTGTATATCAATACTTATATTTAGTATTTATAAATTCAGTCAAAATTAAGTTTTATTTGATATAGGACCTCATCCCTTATCATCTCACCGAAACCCATAGGTAGTGGTGAAGGCACAACTTTATTCCCTTAAAAAGAACAGTGCCAAGCGCCACAAGTTGACTATGACTCGACCTTACCCCGAGCCTTCGCCACGACAGGATGCTAGCCCAAACCCAGGCCAACAAGCAGCATGCCCTCCAAGGGAATCGATCTTGAGACCTTACTTTGGTACCAATTGTAGAACCTCATCGCTTACCATCTCACCAAAACTCATAGGTAGTGGTGAAGGCACAAATTTATTCCCTTAAAAGGTACAACGGCAAGTGCCACAAGTCGACTGTAACTCGGTCTTACCCAGGCCTCCGCCACGGGAGGATACTGGCCCAAACCCGGGCCAACATATGGCTTAGAATTTTTTCAAATTTTAGCTTACATTTTAAGAGGTACTTAAATTTTTAAGTGATATCAATTGTAGTTATCAAACGAGCTTAATTGATTATCACTTTATACAATCAGTTTTAAATGCTAAATCATATTATCAAACACTTCCTATGACTCATAAGTAGATTATGACCACACTAAAAAAGGAAATGTAAACAAGTAGAATTTTCATGCAAAATGTTATCTAGAATGATATGACAATGACAATTATGCAATTATGACTCTACTGGTGGGCTTTTGATTTCTAGTTAAATGAGCAATATTATTATGTAAGGTAATTCTATTTTCACACAACAATTTAAATCAATTCTTATACTTAATTAAAAAATTTCTTAATATAATTTTGTTTTAAGATAAAATTATCATAATATTCTTATCTTCTTCCATTCAAACTCTAATTCTAAAGCACCACTACCATCATTCATTACCAACGCCACCTCTGTCCTTTGCTATCCCCTCTTGTCACTTTTTCCCCCTTTGTTTACGACCACCTTCTACTATTCTTCCAAACCCCCCACCTCGAAGGGAGATGAGTTGGGAATGGCAATGGTAGTGTTGACGGTAGAGGGCTGAGAGTGGTGGTAATGGTGGTGAAGGAGGGGTGGATGGATGAAAAAAAAAATTAGGGTTTTGAAATTGAAGATGAGAGTATTATTGTTATAAATAGGTGTGTACTAAGAATTCTTTTTTTTTTTTTATTTTTTTTTTATTTTTTTTTTTATGGATACAGTAAGAAAATGTTCATTAAGTGTGTGCACTGGAAGGAATTGGTGTATAGAAATAGAATTACACCATCATGTATATAATTTTTTGTATATAAATTCTATATGTAACATTGGTATTTATGCAATTATGACTTATAACGATTGGCTCTTTTATCTGCTATGAATGGCTTCAAATAAATCATATAATTTTATATACAATTTTTATATAAAAAATTTGTTTGTATAGTGTTACTCAATTGTAAATTTTGTACTTCCTTCAGAACTCCACACTTTTTCAATTTTCACTTTACTTAGAGGATCTCCGACACAATAAAGCATTTTGCCTATTTAAAAGGTTACCATAAAATATATTTTTTATTTTGTCTATTTATTTTTTCAAATTTCTACCCAACACTGTTATTTATTTTAACTATTCATCAAAACACTATGTCACATTAACAATAAAGATGGAGGGAAAAAAAAATCATAAAGGCTAAATATATTTTATCTAGCCCTTAAAAGCTATTTAGCTAGTGAATTTCAGTTGAGATAAAATACCTAACCATATATAATACATTGAATTTTTTTTTAAAAAAATGAATTATATCAGACATTTTAACTAACAAACATTATATACATGGTGTATTAGAGATTCTCTCACCAACATGAATTACATAAAAGTAATAGGACAAATTATTCTCATCATCCATGTAATTTGTTTATTGTGCCAATTTGGTTCATCTAATTTCAATTGTAACAATTTTATTATTGAATTTTTTTCACATTGTGTCAATTTTAAATAATATATGTTAAGAAATAAGACAAAAATCATGGTCAAATTGTTCCATTCAAAATCAAAATAAAATATTTTCAGTAAACAAAAGTCAATGAAAACAAATTTATTTGAAGTAGAAATTAAAAATTAAAAATGCCAAATTAAAAATTAAAAATGCCACCATACCATCATCTCCACTACCGCACCACTATCACATATGTGACCCCCACCCTATCACCACACCCCACTCTCAGCATCTTACCACTGCAACCACCTCCCTTGTAATGTCCCGGAAATTAAGCTACCTTAACTAAATATGCTCACATGAGCTTATTCAGGATAAAAGTGAGAGAGAGAAAATGACCCATAATAACATTAATAAAATTTCCATAACTATCTCTTTCCCATTGAACTGTACCAGTGATTACATCAAGTGTCTGTTTACATTTATCAACAAGATAATAATAGTTCAAAAAGCAAGAGATAATGGAAGGAAGAGCCATAAAGGCAAACATCTTTTCAAGGAGTGTCCTTGAATATACAACGAAATGAAATTCTAAATTTCCATACAAAATAGCCTGAGGCTTACACATAAAACATAACATAAGAGAGCTTCCGTGCCCCCATCCAAAAACTTCTTCCAAGCCTATCATTGAGGTGGTGCTTCAACATCATTTCCTGAAAGGTGGTTAGTTTTGGGGTGAGTTAATACTCAGTAGGAATTACATTTAACCAGTTATATAAATAATTGTGATACATATGATCATGCCATTCACTAATACGGAAAACATTCAAATTTTCTCTTTTAAAACCAAAATACTCAATGCATGATTCTAATTTGATCAGTCATTCACAATCACGGGGAGGTAACCACGCTATGACATCCCAGGCAAGAGCCATGAAAACAATATATAAATATATATATATATATATATATATATATTTGTATACAGAAAACATTCCCACATTTGCCGACTCTAAAAACAGCAGGTGATGGGCACCCAAACCTTGACTTCTATACTTTCATTGACTCCTGAAACGACGCGCTTGTGGACACCCAAAATCAAGTTCTTTTCCACATTCACCGACTCTAAAAACGGCAGGCTCGTGGACACCTAAAAACCTTTCCCACATTCGTCCGACGATATGCATAGACAGGACAATTGGGCATCTTGACTCCCCACGTGAGTACCAAATACAACGCTCAAACCAATTCCCAAAAAAAAACCCGACTCACTACCCGGACTTATAAGATATTTACTTCCTTTGACGTTTTCCAATCACCCACAAGATGATTAAATCACATGATGCATGAGTTTTCAAATATTTTTTCTCTAAGGTTGGTTCAATCCACAACAACATTATTTATAATACTCTTTACATAACCAATCCTTTAATTTCACAATTTCATCATTCACCAATTTTCAAGAATTTATTTCCACAAGTTATCAAAAGTCCAAATCTCAATGCCAAGGTAAATTCATTGCATTCAATTTCACCATTCAGGAGTCAATTGGACAAGATCCCCTTTGTCAATTAAATTGGAAAGATAGGGTTTAATAGAATTTGGGGCTTTCTTCCTATTTGCATATAAAAAGTCAATATTCATCCCCAACATAAGGAATCAACAAGAGACTTGTACAATCTTTGTAAAAAAATTTAGATACAAGCTCCCATTAACTAAACAACCACTTTTTTAACAAAGACATCTCATAGTATGTTATACCTAGAAAATTATCACATATATATATATCTCAAATCAAGAATATAATGAGTTAAAAGCACCCCTACCTCAAGATTGAAGACAATAGGTGAATACCCAACTTCAAGCTTCAAAAAAATGAGAAAACAGTCGGTAATGTTTTTGATCTATCTTAGACCCTCTTGGAGGATATAAGGTAGATCTTGGGAGAAATCAAGGGAAATCAAGTATTTGGTGCTAGGGTTTCAGAATAAGGGTGATAGAGAAAGGAAAGAGTTGGAAAAAGTGAAAAAAGAAATGTTTGGTCGACTTTTAAGTGAGTTTTCATGACCAAACCGAGAGAACTTTACATCGCCCGAGCGGTAAACGCAAGGTCTCAGATGTTTTGTACAGCTACAGTGAAAATACTGAGAGCTTGAATTCTACACTCGAGCGACCACTCCATCACTCAAGCAGTCTCGCCTGTAAACATGCAAGACATTGGGAGCTACGCATCTCTACTCAAGCAGTCACCCAAAATAGATTGTTACATCCTTACTGTAGCGCTTTGGAAATTTTTCTCCATCAATCGAGCGATGGATTATTCATTCAAGCTTTCTTTTGAGTCTTCCAGTACTTTTCTCGATAGACTAAGCTTCTAAGAGTTCACATTCTGCGCTCCAGCTAAGGTCTCATCACTTGAGCGATATTGTGTTTCTAACACTTGAGTGCAAGCTTCATCGCTTAATCGGTCTTTTTGAAATCAGCACTTTAAAAAGTCATTTTTCGGTCAAATTTGGATATTTCTCTCTCTCTCTCTCTCTCTCTCTCTCTCTCTCTCTCTCTCTCTCTCTCTCCTCCATTTTCAAAAGTCCCAAGCTTTCAAGCTTGGATTTCATCTCCTTTTACATAAAATCTGACCCTAGTTCCATATACCAAAACGTAGAGCACAAAGAGAACTTTCTAGTAATTTGAGCAGATCGTGTTTTCATCAAAATTGGAATTTCAGACTTTCTCCTCATCTTGCTTGAGGTAGGGATTTCCTTACTCCTTTTCGTCACTCTATTATAGATAGACATGTGATATATTTTTATTGTATAAAAAGTATGATTTAGTTATGGATTTCAAAATCTTAAAAAGGGGCTTTTGGGTTTGAGTTTTGGAAAGTGAAATTGTATGTTCTTGGAGGGTTTTTATTGTAATGGAAGTTGGTTTATCTTGTTTGCGTTGAGAATGGAAAAAATCCTAATTTCTATTATTTGGATGAAAAAAGGGTAAAGTTAAATAATAATTATGTCATAAATTATGTGGGTTGTGTTAATGTATTAATTGCTAAAGTTAACTAAGATGCTAGGATTGTTTGATCACCATAAGTTGGGTTGAGTTGAGTTGGGTTGTGGTTTTATTACTCATGGAGTTGGATTTGTTAAAGGAAGAAAAAAGGATTTTTGAATAATGATTGAGATTTTGTGAATTGAAAAAACAACAGATTTAATTCTTGCAAAGAAAATGAAATTATAACTCCTTTATGCAATTGAGGATGAATGGGATTAAAACTTGGAACATTTTGTATGTTGTTGTTGTTGTTGTTGAGATTAATACCTTATGAGAATTGTAACACCCCAAAATAATCAACATAAAAACCCAACTCATAACAGTAAATCAATTGATCTATAATCTAATATCTTCCATTCATTTTATCTTTGATCATTACAAAATGTGACATATGCAATATAAATTCATAAATCCTAGATTCTGAATCTATAGCATATGACATGGATACATGGTAAAAAGGAAAATTGAAATCAACTAAGAAATTCCCTAATGGCTTACAACTTTCCAAGACGATGCTTGGTTACAACAAAATGTATTTAAACTCTATACATGTAAAGCCTGAAGCTTAATCAAAATAATTACACAAAGAAACCCAAAAGGAAACCTTAACCGAGTCTTCCCAAGCTATGTCCTTGGCGGAGGTATATCGTCAGTACCTGAAAGTTGTTTCCCACATAGGATGAGTCAAAGCCCAGTAGAGATACTCTTAAGACAATACATAAATCTTAGCAAAGTTATAGGGTGAATGCATAATGCATGCCATTTTCCAAACATTTCTCGTTTTCCATCTCACAAAAATGCAATGCCAGATTATATATCAATTCATGAAAAATAGTCTTTTATACAGAAGCAGGGTAGTGGATACAACACACTAGGAATCTTTAGGTACGTGTCTGCAAGTAGGCTATACGAGCACTACCAAAATCATTTTACTGGTACTAACCGGAAGGATTGACACCTAACCGCGCAGGTTTCTGGACTTTCACCAAGAACACACAAGCTAACATAACCAAACCACGACCACACCCCCTAACCAGATTCACCACGGTATTCACCATTTTTCTTAAAAATCGTTACATTTAGAATGTCCAATGTGTAATGATGCTCAATGCACAATGGAAGAGAAATTAGTTTCCATTCAACCTGATCCCCATGCAATGTCTACAACAATCAAGACTATCCTCCACTGAGAGCCCAAAACAGATATTTCTAAACAATAGACAAATTCAAATCACAAGGTACATTTTTTTCAATTCCAATGGGAGTGATAATGCAAATCCAACTCCACCATCATCAACATTATCATTATTCCAATTTCATAATATCCAACATCATTTTCCATATCCTTTTTATAATTTCAACTATCCAAAATTAGGGCAAAACCCCCATTTTCTTTCCAAAAATCATTTTTGGGAAAATCTTTCCACCATTTCCACATAACTCATTCAGAACCATATCCCTACAACCATTTTCAAGAATCAATTTGGAAAATCCCTCTTTTGATTTCAAACCAAACCCTAGGTTTTACCAAAATTTCCCAATCACATAGCCCTTTTGACAAAACAAATAACTAAGCTAAAAATCATAAAAAGGGTTAAAGAAATCCCTACCTCAAAGAAGAAGACACGAAGGAAGGATGGGTAGAACTTGACCGTATGAAAAACGCTAGATGCTCCGATCAAAACGAAGCCCTCGGCGTGCTTTACGTTTTTCTCCAAAGGAGTAGGGTGAGGAAATGCACGGATTGAGAGTATTTGGGGTAAAAGTTCAAGAACTGGAGAGAGAGAAAGTAAATCTAAGGTTTTGGAATGTTTAGAGAGAGAAAGAGATTAAAATGTAAGCAAAAACGCCTTCCTCTTGGACTAATATACACACAGACTGCTCGAGCGAAGGAATGGTCGCTCGAGCAATAGACACAATAAGTGACACTGCTTAAGCGCACATGGACCCCCTCCTAGTAGTTCAAACCTGTAAAAGTTCGCTCGAGCACAAGAAAGCCCTCTCGAGTGAAGAGTACAAACTCTTAGTGGTTTTCTAGACAGTAAAAGATCGATCAAGCGTAGGAATGGTCGTTCGAGTGAACAAGCAAAAATCTAGGCAATAACTCTTTGAAAAACTCACTTCCCAACCAGCTTCAAATGCAACCAAAACTCCCAGCGGCCAAACTCAATAAACAACAAGATGGAAAGAAGTTAGACGATAGTTAAATACACGGGTTCTCAGATCCAAAAGCGATTAAAAGAGTCAGGTTGAAGCCAAAATCATTATAATCTCCCCCTTTAAGGAATTTGTCCCCGAAATTTAAAATCAACTTTCATTAAAAGAAATTGAAAACATTTCCATATCATTCAGATTGTAACAAGGATAAGCCAAGTTTCTCAACATTAACTATCACCATTCCATTTTCCCAAAACATATACGATGTTCATATATTACAACATTTACAAAATTTTCAACATAAGTTTCAAACATCTACAAATAGGTTTGGATACTTCTCACAGACATCTACCTCACTTTCCTAAGTCGCCTCCTCAACCCCGTGATGTCGCCACAACACCTTAACTAATGGAATAGTCTTGCCTCGCAAGACTTGGTCTCGAGAGCCTAAAACTAGTAGCAGTCTCTCCTCATAAGAGGCATCTTCGTCTACCTCTAACTTGGTCCAATCTAACACGTGTGAAGGATCCAGTTCGTACTTATGGACCATATAGATATAGAACACGTCATGAACCCCAGACAGTTGGGGCAACAAAGCCAAACGATAAGCTGCCTCCCCAATCCGCTCTAAAATTTCAAAAGGTCCAATAAATCTAGAAGATAACTTCCCGCTCTTCCTAAACCTTATCAAACCGCATCTCGGTGATATCTTCAAGAACACATGATCTCCTATCTCAAAAGTCAAGGATCTCCTCCTACGATCAGCATAGCTCTTCTGGTGACTTTGAGCTGAAGCCAATCTCTTATAGATTAGTGCAAGCTTCTCAATTGTTTTCCGGACTAGATCAAGACCTAACATAGGTGCGTCACCCACCTCAACCCAATACATAGGAGATCTACAGGGCTGGCCATGCAAGGCCTCAAATAGTGCCATACCAATACTCGCATGAAAGTTGTTGTTATAGGAAAACTCCACTAAGGGTAAATGCCTCTCCTACCACTCCTTAGAGTCAAGAGCATAAACCCGAAGCATATCCTCTAAGATCTGAATGGTCCGCTCGGACTGCCGTCAGTTTGAGGATGATAAGTGGTATTAAAAGTCAATCCAGTGCCCAAGGTGTGCTGTAGGCTCTGCCACAACAAACAAGAATCTCTATCCAATACAGTAGATACAGGAACCCCATGAAGTCAAACTATGTCCCTAACATAAAGGTCGGTAAGATATTCTACCAAATCACTTATGCACATAGTTACAAAATGTGCTGACTTAGTTAATCGATCGACTATCACCCACACGGTGTCACTACCCCATTGAGTCCTTAGAATACCCACAACAAAATTCATCGTGACTTGCTCCCACTTCTATTCAGTTATAGGCAAGGTTTGTAGGAAACCTGTTGGTCGTTGATGCTCGACCTTCACTTATTGACAAGTAAGGCACCTCGAAACCAAAAAGGCTACGTCTCTCTTCATCTCCCTTCACCAAAAATGGCAACTAAGGTTGTGGTACATCTTTGTTTCTCCCGGGTGTACTACAAGGCATGAATGGTGGAACTCTTGAAGTAACTCCTCCCCACAAGATTATGGTACAAAAAGACGGTTCAAATACCTCACACTAGAATAAAAATATACATTCAAACCATTCTCTACCTTACACTAGCTATCTTCCCTCGGATAATCTCTACCTCATAATCACTTCGCTATGCTTCTACAACTCGGCTCACTAATGTAGGTTGTACAACTATAGTGTACAAGACGGTCGACTCAACGGACTCACCAAGATGCAAGTCAAACTCGCCAATAGCACCCAACATCTCCCATTCTTGAATAGGAATACTAGCCACACTGCTTATTGACTTCCTACTCAAAGCGTCTACCACTACACTAGCCTTCCCCAGATGATAGTGTAACTCGAAATCATAATCCTCCATAAACTCCATCCACTCCTCTATCTCAAGTTCAAGTATTTCTATAAAAATAGATACTTCAAGCTTTTGTAATCATAGAACACCTCGAATTTCTCACCATATAAATAATGCCTCCAGATTTTTAAGGCAAAGATCTCCACCGCTAGCTCTAAGTCGTGAGTAAGATAATTTCTCTCATGGGTTTTTAACTGTCGAGAACTATACACTACTACCTTTCCCTCTTGCTTCAACACATAACCCAAACCTTCCCGTGATGCATCACAATTGACTGAATAACCCAAGCCTCTCTCTGAAATAATCAATACTGGAGCAGTGGTAAGTCTAATCTTAAGTTCTTGGAATGACTTTTCACAAGTCTCACTCCACACAAACTTTACCCTCTTCCTCGTCAATCTAATCAATGGTGAGGCCAATCTAGAAAAAAACTTCACAAAACGTTGGTAATATCCAGCTAAGCCCAAGTGTAGACACCCCATTTTTGACCGTCCTCAAGACTTGGACGTCACCGTTGGAACACTCGGTGATTATCCATGTTCGTGTTTGTTTGGAGTTCCCGGAGTTCTCGGCTACGCGCCTTGCCTCAGGATCTCCGAACTTGACCGTTCTGTGTCTGGTTTTGCACCAAACACTTGTGTTTTGCCTTGGAGGGGCAGGGAATGCCTTGTGAGGCATCCCCACACACCACCGGCAGTGGCTAGAGGCCACCGGCTGGTTGGTGTTGCCACCGGCACTATATTGTGCCGGTCGGCACTCTTTTGTGCCGGTCGGCAGTCAATTTTGGCAAATGACCATTTTGCCCTGCCGACTACTGTACAGCTGCTTTATCAGATATTTTTAGACAGCTGTATCACTTTTTGCTCCCCTCCATACACGTGTATGGAGGGATGAGCCTTTAGGCTTGCTTAACTTGTAAGTTTTGTGCCTATACAAGAAAAGCCTCTTCTCTTGACTCAAGGGTTGAAGTTCTTGAGAGACTTAGCCATTTTTAGATAGGGGAGAAGCTCTGGTTTAGGTTAAAAATCCTATATCTATCCTATCTCTCTTTTCCTTGTTCATTTTTGTACACTAGGTGTTTTAGTTCATACTATTGCACACAAGCACCTAGTGTTTCACCTTTCTTTGGCTTCAGAGGTTCTAAGGGCTTGTTTTCAAGCTTCTTGACTGATTTGGAGCTCAAGGAAGCAACAACATCAACCTTTGTGAAGGTGGTCATCAAGGGTAAGAAACTAGCTCTTTTTACCCCATTCTTGCACTCCATTTTTGCCTAGTTTTGAACTGTTTTTGTGCTTAGTCTTTAACACATAAAAGTTCTGTTTTTTAAGCCTCTTTATTGTTTGTTAAGAGTGTTTGGTGGTTTGGGCAAGTTTGACCACCCTTAGGCCTTGAAAAGGCCCCTTTTTGTGTTATTTTGTGAGAGATCCGAGACTTTGGTGCTTGGGCCTCTCCACCACTGAAATCTTGAGGGATTTCAGTGGTGGAGATGGTGCCTTGAAGTCTCCAAAAGGGGAGGATTACCCCCTCTCCTTGATGTCCTTGGAAAGGGCAAGTTTTGGCCTCCAAAGGAGCACCATGTTTGGTTGTTTGTTGAGCATGTCTTGGCTGCATTTTATGTTTATTATGCCCTAATATGACATTGTTATAAGTTGGTTTTAGCACTCCTTGCATGTTTTGCATAGTTGCTTTGTAATGCCTCTTTGGTCCCTTAACATGCCTAGGTTGCTAGCCCTAATTTGAGCATGCTTTAGGCTTAGATTCATGAAGATTTTGTGCTTATTTTGACATGTTCTAGCTCTGTCCATAGTCATTTGGGTTGATCTTGGCATGCATTATATAGCCCCCTTGCATTTTAGGCTTGCTAGCCTTTGAGCATGCATGTGTAGCATGTGTTGCTTACCTCATTTTGATGGTTTGGAACCATCTAGCATGTCATTTCAGTCCCTTTGGTGTGCTTGTATGCTTGCCTTAGTTGCCTCTTTAGTGCTTCAAAAGCATGTGTTGTATGCTCCATGTTTTGGCCTTAATGCATGCCTTTGGTTTCATGTCATCTAGATGCCATCTGGGTGGTCCTTTAGACTTAGTTTTATGTATTAAAACTCTGATTTTAGTTGCTTAAGTATGGTCATGTATGGTTGTACTAGGTGTGGTTCAAAGCCTCATTGGCTTGCCTTAATGCTTGGACCATTTGTATGCCTTGTTTGGCTTGCTTTGTTAGTTGGTTTGGCACCATGTTTTGCATGCTTTTCAGAGCTTACTATGCATACTAATGGTCCATATTTGTGTCTCTTAGGTGTGTTTAAGAGTTGCTTAATTATGCTTAAGTGTTGGTGCCTTAACTTGTGCATGTGTGCATGTGTGTTTGGCCCTCATGATTTAGCATTTTGGCCACTGATTTTAAGCCTATTTGAGTTGCCTAAGTCATGTGTAAGATCATCATTTAATTGGTTCGCATGCTTGTTGAATTTGCATAAGTATGTTGCATAGTCCATGTTGCATGCCTAGTTGACATGCTTAGGGTTGCATTTGCATTGTGCATGTTTGACCTCTTGAAGTGGAGTATGATAGAGGTTTAGCACCCTTGTTTGCTTGTTTGCATTGCATGCATTTGAAATCAAAGTTGCACTCTTGGTTCTTTGGGCCATCATGCATGGAAATGCGTGATTGATGGTCCGGGAATCGAGGCACATGCCCCCTTGAGTCAAAAACATGATAAGGGGTGTGTGTAGTGCATAAATACCTTGAATCACATTGCCATGCATGTTGTTGTCCTCTGCTGCTGTGAGTTGCAGGTTTTGCAGGCATTTAGTGCCGGCCGGCAGTGTTTAGTGCCGACCGGCAGTAAACAAGCTGCCGATGGATGAATTTTGTGCCGGTGGCCTCCTCCTTCAGCCGGTGGTGCTCTACCCCAGCCGGTGGTACTCCCCAGTGCCCTGAGAGGTACTTTTGGGACTTTGGAAATTTTCTGAGGAGGAGAGCAGAGGAAACAGAGGCAATCCGTGCATGGCAGTGCGGTTCCGAGCCAGTCCCGAGCGCGTGTTGCATCCGGTCCTCATCCCGAGGCGGTTTACTGCTTTAATTAGATTATTTAATTTATTTGATTAATTTAGTGAAATTTGTAATATTTTAATTAGCTTGCGTAGTTAATTAATTTGTATATTCTTTTGGTCCCTCCGGGTGAGGGCAAATTTGTAATAAGTGTGTGTGAGTGGGTGTATGTCTCCCAATCCCCATTCCTTTCTTCCCTTTTATTTACCTGCTTACGATGGTAGATTAAGGCACGTTTATTTTAGCATACCTTATGCAATGCATGCGTGCATTCATGCATTTGTTTACATGCACCGGGCTCGGTACATCATGCAAACTGCATTGCAATTTTCGATTCCAAATTGAATATGTGCTATTTATCGCATTTCACATGCCATGCCTAGGATAGCCGAGCCTGTCTAATTACATTCTGTATGTGATACATTAGTCATTTAACATGACCTAGGGACATGCATGTCTGCTAACTAGTTTCTTGTTTTGGCACGGAGTACGATGTAAGTATTTTACGCTTTAGCATATCGCATGCGTGTGAATGTTGCCATGACAGTATGCTTACCATGCGGCTAAGTGCTTATATGAATAAACTGTTTGAATGCCTGTGGGTGGAGGTTGGTTGCTTAGCAAATTCCGAAACATTTTCAAAACGAACGGATATGCAATGTTTGTTTCCAAATTAGGCAATCCAGTCTATACTTGTTTGCTGCGCGCATAACATAGTAAATTATAGGCTAATAATTGGAATAAGGGCATGTAATGTTTTCAAAATCAGATATCACGGTTAGTAGAGGCCGGTCTTCGGACCGGGCGAAAGGGGGTGCTCATAGCTGACCTTCCCCGATCGTACCCAAGCTCCCGAGCCAAGGACATTTGGTGATGACGGACATGTGGCCTTCGGCACCGAGTCAGGGTTTCCTAAATTCCCCCATTAAAAATATTTAGGTGGCGACTCTGTAATCTGGCAAAGCAGTCCATGTTTGGCACTACTTTTCAAAAAATCTGTTTTTCTTCAAAAACGATTTGCCAGAGTTGGACTCTTTGGTTCAGATTTAGAACCGCAACAAACAAAAAGGAGAGTCCGAGCTGTAGCGAGGTCCCCCCGCGGGCATGTTACAGTTTCTGGCGACTCTGCTGGGGACTTTAGAGAGCTTGACTCGAACTCGTGATATCCTGTTTTGACTACACTTATGTGTTTCTTTGCATTGCATTTGCATTGGTGCGCCTAGGACACCGTGTTGGCCATCTGCTATTCCTGAGCGGTTTGCCGGAGGCTTGTCTTGTCAAGGCATGACCATAAGGCTGACCGGTTGCGGGCTCTGCCAGTATGGGAACACAAACCCCGGTTTCACCGGGGCACCCTTTTTTTGACCATCCGACCTAGTGCATATCGAAATCCATAGTGACCATTCCAAACTAGGACAGGTTGCTTACCCGATATAGGTTGTCTGAAACCGCTGTGTGCGTAGTGAAACCCTAGCTCCTGACAAAATAGGACAGGGAAACCCTACCCCAATATAAGGGTGTATTGGTTCTCTTTACTTGCTATGTGCTTTTAGGGTGTATCTCTGCAGGAACGCATATATCAGTTTGCAAGTTTGGGTATCCGGCCTGAGGGCACCAGTATCAGTGTTGTTGAGAATCAGTTGTGTCGGCGGTATCAGTTCAGTTTTGAACAGGGGTTCTGAGGAACAGTGATCAGAGGAACAGTGATCAGTAGTAGAGTGCAGTTGTTCGACTACACCTGTGTTTGATCTGTTTGGGGCTGAAATGCTGCTTGTTTTTTTTCCGTTTCAGTTCAGAGATTCAGAGAATTGATCCAGAACAGTTAGTGTCTCCTCCTTGCTGAGGCAGGACTTAGCATGACGCAGAATTCAGAAGAGATCGTGGTCATGACGGCCGCGTTGGATCAAGGAATCACCCTACAGGATGAAACTACTGTTGACATGCCGCATCCGCCCAGATCGCCGGCCGCGCACCCAGTTTGGGCCCCCCAGCTATATCAGGCTCGTGAGCCTACTACTTTTGAACTGATGGGGATGATAGGTGATCTTCAAAGATCCGTGACGGATCTCGCCTATGGGATGTCAGTTTCACCACCAGCCGCACCATACGTCGGAGGCTTTGTACCCCAGGAGCCCCCGTTGTTGGGGCGAATTGTAATTGAACTCAGCCAACCGGAGATGGCCTCCAGCTATGGCAACGACGCATCAAACCAAGTTCTAAATCAGGCCGAGGCCAGAGACAAAGGTAAAATGAAGGCAGATGCCGACCCTATCGAACAACTGCTGTGGGCAGTAGAGGCTTTGAAAGCCGAGGGAATGAACAAGCAACAGGTATCCGCAGTTATGTCAAAAGCTGTGGAGGATGCTTTCCCCACTCCGCCTGAGGGCAGTTCCAGTCAATCAGAGAATCGGGAGAGGCCCCGTCATGCCAAAACAGTTCTTCCCCCTCCCAACCCTGCATCCGGGAAGGATCAGAAATCCAAGACCGCACCCGCCGATCCGTTTGCTAGTGCATCTAGCAAGAATGCTCCAAAGTACCAGCCCCGAGGGCGCAGGGTCTTTCATGCTCTCTATATGCCATTGTCCAAGGCATTGCAGATCCTTGCTGAAAGGGGACACCTTAAGCCCCTGGAGCCTCGGCCCCTCCCGAAGAATCTCCCGGCCACACATGATGCTGCTCAGTACTGTGCGTACCACCAGCAGACAGGCCATGCTACCGACAATTGTTTTCGCCTCCGGCATGAGGTGCAGGATTTGATTGACAACGAGGTTATCCTCCCGCCTACTTCAGCAAAGTCCGTCACCACTCAGTTGTTGGATTTTGAGGACACAGATACTGCGAGTATGTAATCAGAAGGTGAACCGCCTGTGGGCAATGCTTGGCGCATTTTGGATGTGGCGTTTGGCACGCATTTTTGGGCATCTATTAATTTCTGTAAATTCTGACTAGGGTGTCGGGTCAGTCTTCTGTTTTGTCTTGAGCCTGTCTCATTGTTTTGAGACATTCCTTTTGCTTAAGGGTCTGTCTAATTGTAATGAGTCAGTCCCTCTTGTATAGAATACCATGGTGATTTCGGGGTTGTTGCCTCAAACACCGTTTTATCTTATAAACAGTTGTTTTTGCTTTTTGAGTCTGTTTCTGTCAGGGAGCCAGTTATGCCCACAAATCTGAATGAAACAGCCGTGGCTATCAGGTGCTGTATTTGTCGCTATTCGAGTTAGCCGTGCCAAAGGGTGTGAATGGAACGACAGTACATACCGCCTACTCTCTCGTGCCTTGAACATTGTTATGACGACCTAAGCTTTTCATAAAACCCTTTTCAAACACTGCGGTGATGAAAACGAAGGGGAAGTAATTCCTCGGGTTTTGTAAATTTTTGATCATTTTGAGAAAAAGGAACGCGTGCTAAGCTTTTCATGAATGAAATCATGCTTGTCGGCGTGAGTACTGAGAAGGACCCTGGCCTGATCTAGACTGGTTCCACACTATCTTCAGCACGAGCGATTGGTCGCTTTCTTAAAAACTTTCAAAAACAAAATATTTTGTGCAGTCTCGCAAAGACTTGTGTGGAATCGCTCTTAAGATTGTGTAGCCCAGGATCGCTCTCGGCCTCAAGATCCGATTTATCTGTTGCGAACCAGAACCCGTTCAGAACATTCAACGGTGCCATGAAACGCCTGTGTGGCCCATTTTGAAGCAGCCCTCGAGCATGAGGCATCAAAGCCAGATCGGGGAGATCAGATCCCACCAGCAAGGCTCGTGAAGCAACCGTGATGGACTTTCCTGCAAATCAATACAACCGTCATTCTCTTGGATACAGAAAGGCCTCAATCTCAAAACCATTTGGCATGGGCTTGCTACACTTTTACCCTTTGAGAGGCTCGCTGGGCCGAAAACCCGGAAGGGCGGTCCAGGCAAAAGTTAGAGCAAAGAAAAGAAAAGCAAAAAAAAGAAAAATACAAAAAGAAACAAGAAAGAAGAGAAAAATAGCAAAGAAAAAGAAATGAAAATGCGAAAGAAAAGAAAAGAAAGGAAGAAAAGAAAAAGAAAAAGAAAAACATAGCTCGCAAGGTCGAAAACCCGCATTGGGCGCCTTGGCAAAAGTTAGAGCCTAAACAGTGAAGGTTAAAATACCCGAGTGTACCTTAACCGGAACTACGTAAGGCTTGATTCCCATGTTTGGGATACGTAGGCAACTTCATCTTGAAGTCCAGCCCCCAACGCTTCTATAGCGTCTCAGTCCATGTCATGGTTTTGATCACCTGTGCCTCCTCCGAAACCAATGTCTCAATTACAGCGACCTGGAACTACGTGATTAACTTCTTCTTGAAGTCCAACCACCAACACCTTCCAGGTGACTGTGTCCATATATTGATTCAAACCGTCTCCGTCTCCTCCGCGTCCGAGGGTCCGATCGTCGTCAACAAGGACTGGTTTACAATGTGCCGCGGCATCATCCAAACAAGGGGCAACTTTCCGTTGCCATGCATTGCCATAAGTTGCCCTGAGTTGCCTTCCAAACCAGGGGCAACTTTCCGTTGCCTTACCCCCCTTTAAGCCAGGGGCAATTTTCCATTGCCTCCGATCCGAGGTTGCATATCTCGAGGGTAAGTCCCGCGCTCGTCGAGCGTTGACTGTTTGCAAAAGTAGTTTTTGAAAATTTTCACTGAGGTTGACTTATTTCCTCGAAAACTATTTCATTTTTCAAAATTGGACCATGTTTGGACCCAAAAGGAGAATTTTCAGTGCTCACAGCCTGATTCGCGTGATTTTCAAATCAAAAATCGAATAAGTGTGTTGATCTGACTTTCATTTTGATCAAAACTGTTTTAGGAAGAAAACAAAAAAAATGGTCAAAGTGACGGACTAGGGGCACAGTTGAGTCAGGTCTCCTGTCTTTCCCCCGTTAACATACTCGCCAGAAGGGCACCCTATTCACCAGAAGAAATAGCCGTGAGCTAACAGTGTTGGGCGTGAACCCACAACCTCTCGTTTGCCTATCAACCACTCCGGGGAGGGATGAAAAAAAAAATAATAAAATAAAATGAGAGAATAAAGAATAGAGAGGAGTAAGCGGAGAGAAAAGTAAGAAAAGGGTTTTTGAGAGAAAAACCGAGCCTGAGGGCCGAGTGATGTGAGTATCACAAATCAGAAAGGGTGGGATCTAATACCCGGAGGAACTGGCTTTCCGAGATTCGAGGCCTCTCCTTTTGTAAACATGTCCGTGTATCGTGTCTTTTGATTTGTTGGTTTCGGTTTTGATTTTGAGTCTTTTCTGAGTGTGTCTCGTTGTGTTTAGGTCGTGTGCCTTTTGTTTCTCTGTTTGAGTCTGTCTCGTTGTGTTCTGTGGTAGGCTCGATACCCTGGTTGAAAACCCTTCTTTGTTTCAAAAAATCGTTTGTGCTCAGGATGCTGTGCCATTCTCTACATTCGTGCGAAGCAAGAGAAGAAAAGGAAATTTGGGACATCCGGGTGTGTTTCAACTTCAACCGTTTCAGTTTTCTGATCCGTCTTGTCAGATTGGGTTATTTCTTCAGGGTTTTGCTGTGTGCAGGATGAGCCGAGAGCTGTGTTATGAGCTGTATGCAGATCAATCCCCAGTAGAGTATGGGCTGTATTTAGTTCAAGCAGTGGTTTGTATGAGTTGTTTTGCTGTTAGTTGGTTGGTTATCTGATCAGTACAGTGCGAATGCTCAATTTTCAGACAACAGATCAATATCATTTACATTTGAGGTGTAATATGATGCAATGCAGTGCAAGATGCAGATATGTACAGATATAACATTCTTTTCAGACAAAAAGTTTGTTTCATTTCATATAATCTTTTTTCAAGTACAAATCTTGAGGAAAACAAAAACTTGCCTGCGGCAGTACAAAGTACCCTAGCTACAAAAAGGAAAAAAGTACAAAAAAAGAACAAAAAGCAGCAAAAATCTGAAGTAGCATCGATAGTCTCGCGCCTAAGGATCCGTCCTCGCCCTCTTCCTGGGCAGAAGCCCAGGAGCATCACCAGGAGCATCGCCGTCTGAGCCTGAGCCTGAGCTGTCTCCGGTCTCCTCCTCCGACGACCCCGCCTCCGCCTCTGTCTCTGCCTCAGACTCGTCATCTGGAACTGGAGCCCGCGAGCTGCTCCCCGCGTAAGTATGCCCCCCTCTGGTGCGGGGATAGGCTCTGCCATCCCGAGTAGAAATGGGAGGTCCAGCTGGAGCGCCGCCCACCGGAGGAATCTGGAAGGGAGGCTGAAAAAGCATGAAAGGTGAACACATCAGAGTACTGTGAATGCCGTGAGCAGTGAATCAGTGCAGAATGCAGTGTATGAGTACAGTGTATGTGAATGCCGTGAGCAGTGAATCAGTGCAGAATGCAGTGTATGAGTACAGTATGTGAATGCCGTGAGCAGTGAATCAGTGCAGAATGCAGTGTATGAGTACAGTGTGTGAGTGCCGTGAGCAGTTTATCAGGTTTTGCGCAGTTCAGATTGTATGAAACAGTCAGAGAAAACATACCGGAATGCTGTAAAGAGCCAAGATGTCGAAGGTCCGCTGCAGCATCCCCATCATGGAGGCATTCAACTCCACGGACTGCCGGGTGTACTCAGAGGACGCCTGCAAAAATATCAGATGCATCAGTATTCTGTGGAATATCAAATAAACTGAAATGGAATGACAATGCAGGATACGAAATGAAGTGATACATACCGGGGGCAAGTCGGGAATACCGGCCAACTCATGACCAGCCGGGGGAGGAGCAAAGGGGATCTGAAAGGTCTCCCTACCCTGCCCTCTGTATGTCAGCATAGTGGGCAGAGCAGGCCAACCGCCCCCCGTCCTCTCTGAACCCCGCCTCTGCCGCGAACTCGAGCCCTCCTCGGCGCTCCTCCTCCTCCTCCTGCTCCGACCGCCGGCGCCGCAGGTCTCTCTCTCTCAGCTCGGCGACCACCACTCAGCGGCCGCATGATGAAGGTCCGGACGTACTCTGAGTAATCGCCCTCGCCTCTGAAGCCGTCCGCCTCCCAACCGATGGTGTAGTCCGCCATCTGCTCAGCGGTGAAATGCTCGGTGTCCCTCATATGCTCAGGAGGATGCACCGGGACTATCTGCTCAGGTAACCCTAAGGTCTGACGCAAGAAGCGCTCGCCTAGGTACCAAGCCCGACAGACCGGGCCCTCCAGCAAAATCCGGTAACGCGAGGTCTCAACGGCGCCGGCAAACCGATCCCGCACCATCGCTGGCAGAGGAGCCCACGGCTGCCAGGTGATCTGAGATTGAAATATAGTTTGTTACCTACTGGTATTGCAAATATACAGTGGAAAAGCGAGGCGTAAATGAATTGCAAGTAAAACATACCTCGGCAGGAGTAATGGTGTCGAAGTAGCGACGAAAGAAGCTGAAAGTCTCTCGCGGCCTCCGGGTGCATCTCCCGTCATAGCGGCGTGAGAAAGGAATGACTAGAGGAGTCTCCGTCTCCGGCACTGGCTCCAGCCTGGGAAAGTAGGCGTAAACCCATAACTGCAAGACAAATGTCGAAACATTTATCAGATAAAGCAGAATACAGAACAGAACAGATAAAGCCGTGTGTTGTGCAGTGTATGGAGCAGAGTATACCGTGTGAGCAGTGTACAGTAGGGTATGTGTGTGCCGTGTGTGCAGTATACAGCAAGTGTAAAGCAGATTACGGTGTGTGCAGTGTGCAGAGTACAGAAAGTACAGAACAGAAATGTAAAGCAGAAAAGGAAATGTACCTCCCAAGCTCGCCAGTAGCCTCCGAGCAACTGCTCGCTGCCACGGGAGACTGAGCTCATGTACCCGTAAAGAGTGGCCAGAGCCGCACCACCCCAATCAAAACGCGAGATGTCTCGGACGTCCACCAGTGCGCTAAGTAGGCAGAGAGGCACGGTGTTTGCTCGGTCGGCGAAGAGGGTCGTCCCTAGCAAAAACATCAAAAAGCCGCGTACGTACTGCTCTACAGCCGCCTCGGTCATCGGAGCCGTCGCCACCAACGCGGACTGCACTCTGAACTGCACCTCGAACCAGGAGTAGCGGACAAATCCTGGACGAGCAAGGGGTGGCGCCTCGCCAAGCAAGTAGATCTGAGCGGCGGTCCACTCGTCCATGTCGGTGTCGAAGGGGATCGGATCACCCCCTACCCCGATGCCGGTGAGCACCGAGAAGTCGTAGGGAGTCATCGTCATGTCTCCCGCCGCGGATAGGTGGAACAAGTCGGTGGCGTCCCACCACCTCTCTGCCAGGGCAGCTAGAAGAGGCCAGCAGGCAGGAAGCCGGGTCAGACCCCTACAAAAGGAACTGAAGCCCGCATCGTCCACGATGCGTCGAACCGCCTCGGGAAGCTCCAAATACCACTCTCGAGCCGCGACATTCCCATACCCGCGGATGGCATGGGAATCTCCCTGTTTTCAAGCAAATAGTTGCAAAGCAATATGAGATGTACAGTTCTGAGGAAACATGTTAAAGTCGATACAAATATGGCATGCGTGCAAGTTTATCAGATTCAAACAGATACCGGGTGCCGGTGCGCTTACAGTAAACTACAATATGTGATGCGTCAGTGTGTTTTTAAGTGGTGCAGTGTAAACATGCTGCACGTGTGTACGTTTTTCTGATGCAAGCAAATGTCAGGTTTCAGTGTACCAGTAGGTGGACTACGGCCTGTGATGTGTCAGTGCTCCTGTGCGGATCAGTATAAATCTAGCATGTGTGCAAGTTTTCAAAGTTTAAACAAATGCCGGGTACCGGTATGTTCAGTGAATGACTAGCGAGTGATGTGTCAGCATGTCTGCGTGATTCAGTGCAAGTTTAGCATGCGTGCAGGCTCTTCAGATTCAAATAAGTGCCGGGTGTCGGTGAGTTCGCGGTAAGGTGCAATGTGCGCCGTGTGCTCGGGTGGTTGAGGCTGGTGCAGTGTGTGTGCATATGTCGGTCCTAAGCAGATATCAGTTGTGAAATTGTCTACAATCAACTACAGTATACGGCATGTCAGAATTAAGCAGTTAACGGGTGCAGTTAGCTACGGCAGTCGACAGAAAATTCTACATTGCAGAAAATAAAACAAAGTAGAGATGTTACCTCGGAAGCGCCGAAGGACAGGTGCGAGGTCGGCTCGCGTAGGAGGAGCTCCGGGTCCAGAGCCCTATCGAAGCCGCGGAAGTGGCGGAGCCCATCTGGTGGAAGCACGTGAATAGCCGGGCGATAGGTCGCCGGATCGAATAGGGCGCTCGCTCAACGGGAGGAGCTCCACCCCGGGGTCCATCTCGTGGTCCGGGGGAGTCCCGACGTGTGGAACATCGTCAGCCATGGCAGTGGTGGTGAGAAAATAGCCGGAGAAGGAAAACCGGGGCGGAATGTGAAAAGTCAACCGGAAAAGTCAACCCCGAGCGGGCCGAAAATGGCCGGAAAGGCCGGAAGATGAAAATACACGAAAATATAGAAGGAATCGAGGGGAACAAGTCCCGAAAAAGTGGAAGTAGCAAAGGGAGTGCCGAAACGAAATTTCGATCGGTCGAAAATGTCCGAAACGCGAAGGTATTCGCGAATCGAACGATGAAATCGAGCCTAAAACGCAAGAAAATGCGAGGATCGAGGGTTGAAAATACTCTAGAAAGAAGGAGGAGGAAATTTCGGCAGACAAGAAGTGAGAAAATAGGGTTTAAGAGCCCTATTTTATAAAACCCGAGGCAAATTGTCAAAACTGCCCCCGACCAGCGATTTTTGGCCGGTCGGCACTATTTTGTGCCGGTCGGCACAACATTGTGCCGATGGAAGTTTTCTTCAGCCGGTGGCTAGCCGGTGGCCACCTGGCCCAGCCGGTGATGTTCCCACAGCCTTGTTTAGGCCATGTGAGCAGTTTTGGGTCTTCATAGCTCAAGAAAGTGCAAGAAAGTGCATCCCCGATGCTCAACCGGCCTCCGTTTTGACCTCGGGCCGTGTCTTCTGTGCGTGGCACTCAGATTCAAGCAAGGATTGTATCCTTTTGTATCCTTTTGTCTTTTACAAGATTCAAAAGTTGTCCCGTGTGCGTTGCACGCATCCATCACATTGTCCGGCGCATCGCATCGCGCCGTCCTGCACGTCCCTTGCAACTTGCACCGTTTTGCACTTTCAATGAGGTATGCGTGCCTCATTTTGCATTTCATTGCATCTCGAGGTACGCGTGCCTCGTTTTGCATTTCATTTTCCATTCAATGAGGTATGCGTGCCTCATTTTGCATTTCATTGCATCTCGAGGTACGCGTGCCTCATTTGCATTTCATTTTCCATTCAATGAGGTATGCGTGCCTCATTTTGCATTTCATTGCATCTCGAGGTACGCGTGCCTCGTTTTGCATTCCATTTTCCATTCAATGAGGTATGCGTGCCTCATTTTGCATATCATTGCATCTCGAGGTACGCGTGCCTCGTTTTGCATTTCATTTTCCATTCAATGAGGTATGCGTGCCTGATTTTGCATATCATTGCATCTCGAGGTACGCGTGCCTCGTTTTGCATTCCATTTTCCATTCAATGAGGTATGCGTGCCTCATTTTGCATATCATTGCATCTCGAGGTACGCGTGCCTCGTTTTGCATTTCATTTTCCATTCAATGAGGTATGCGTGCCTCATTTTGCATTTCATTGCATCTCGAGGTATGCGTGCCTCGTTTTGCATTTCATTTTCCATTCAATAAGGTATGCGTGCCTCATTTTGCATTTCATTGCATCTCGAGGTACGCGTGCCTCGTTTGCATTCCATTTTCCATTCAATGAGGTATGCGTGCCTCATTTTGCATATCATTGCATCTCGAGGTACGCGTGCCTCGTTTTGCATTTCATTTTCCATTCAATGAGGTATGCGTGCCTCATTTTGCATTTCATTGCATCTCGAGGTACGCGTGCCTCGTTTTGCATCTCATTTTATCATTTGCATCGCATCTTGGGGTATGCGTGCCTCACTTTGCATTTCATTTGCATTACATTTCGCATTTTGCATCTTGGGGTATTCGTGCCTCACTTTGCATTTCATCTTGCACCTCACTTTGCATTTCATCGCGCTATTTTGCGCACCTTATTGTTGCCACGCCGGTCTGGCGAGACCTTAAACACGCCCGGTCTAGGAGACCTTAAATCCTCGGGAGGTGCAAGACCTTCGGTGCATTAAGGTGTGCACCTCATCGCATTTGGCATGCATTGTATCGCACTTTCCTATGCACTTGCGTTGTCTAACGCATCGCGCTATTTTGCGCATCTCATCGCATTTGGCATGCATCGCATCACGTTCTCTTACATGTCGCACTGTCTTGTGCACCACATCTCAATTCATGCATTGCCCCACGCCGGTCTGGCGAGACCTTAAACACGCCCGGTCTAGGAGACCTTAAATCCTCGGGAGGTGCAAGACCTTCGGTGCATTGAGGTGTGCACCCCATCGCATTTGGCATGCATCATATCGCACTATCTTGTGCACTCGCGTTGTCTAACGCATCGCGCTATTTTGCGCATCTCATTGCATTTTGCATGCATTCAATCGCGCTATTTTGCGCATCACACCATCCTGTGCACACATGGTCCGGCGGGACCGAAAACACGCACGGTCTGGCGAGACCTTAAACCCGCTCACTTGCATTGTTATGCATCTCAAAAGCCGTGCGTTGGCGCGCATTTCAAACATCATGCATCATCTGCATTCAAAAAGAAAACATGCATTGTCATGCATTGCATCACGGTCTAGGAGACCTTAAATCCTCTGAAGGTGCAATTCCTTCGGTGTTTGTCGTGCCCGAACGACTTTCGGTGGTCTGGTAAAGCCACCTGTCTGTGTTTGCGGTGAGTTCCTAGAAGACCAACTGGGACGGTGAAAACTAGAGTTTGAACTGCTCATGCCTAGAACGTAAAGGTTCGGGATTTCCGAGACTAAAGTCTGGTTTAAATACCCAGGGGGTGTACCCTCGGCTTGAAATCTGTATGGAAGCCCCATAGGTTGAGGCGGCGTGTCTACGCCTCAATTCTGGATACTGAACCAACCTAGTATATCGCCCTATTGGTAAGATAGGGAAAGCTGCAATCATAGTCATTGCATCATAGTGCATTGTCATGCATCATCGTATATATTGCATATATCATGCATTTCAAAAACAAAAAAACATCATGTATCATTTCTAAATAGTGCATATGTCATGCATTTCAAAAAACAAAGAAAACCATGCATATGTCATGCATCATCATTATAGTATAGTGCATATGTCATGCATTTCCTGTAAATATCTATATCCATTGCATTGTAGTTGCATGCATCCATTGCATCACTTCCATCTATGGCTTGCGCCTTTCCAGGTTGAGCTTGGTCTGGTATGTGCCCCTACTTTTCACGTCGAAGCACAGTTTTGTGTACGCGCCTATTCCTTGATGAGCTTGGTTTGAGGGTTGCGGCACATTTTCTGTGTTAGACGCGGTTCGTATGCGTACATGCCTTTCCTAGGCAAGACTTGGTTTGGCCTGCGTGCCATATCCATTGCATCGTAGTTTGCATGCATCCATTGCATCACTTCCATCTATGGCTTGCGCCTTTCCAGGTTGAGCTTGGTCTGGTATGTGCCCCTACTTTTCACGTCGAAGCACGGTTTTGTGTACGCGCCTATTCCTTGATGAGCTTGGTTTGAGGGTTGCGGCACATTTTCTGTGTTAGACGCGGTTCGTATGCGTACATGCCTTTCCTAGGCAAGATTTGGTTTGGCCCGCGTGCCATATCCATTGTTTCCATATCCATTTCTATTGCATCGTAGTTTGCATGCATCCATTGCATCACTTCCATCTATGGCTTGCGCCTTTCCAGGTTGAGCTTGGTCTAGTATGTGCCCCTACTTTTCACGTCGAAGCACGGTTTTGTGTACGCGCCTATTCCTTGATGAGCTTGGTTTGAGGGTTGCGGCACATTTTCTGTGTTAGACGCGGTTCGTATGCGTACATGCCTTTCCTAGGCAAGATTCGGTTTGGCCCGCGTGCCATATCCATTGTTTCCATATCCATTTCTATTGCATCGTAGTTTGCATGCATCCATTGCATCACTTCCATCTATGGCTTGCGCCTTTCCAGGTTGAGCTTGGTCTAGTATGTGCCCCTACTTTTCACGTCGGAGCACGGTTTTTGTGTACGCGCCTATTCCTTGATGAGCTTGGTTTGAGGGTTGTGGCACACTTTCTGTGTTAGATGCGGTTTGTATGCGTACATGCCTTTCCTAGGCAAGATTTGGTTTGGCCCGCGTGCCATATCCATTGTATCCATTTCCATTACATTGTAGTGTAATTATTGCGTCCGACATTAGGATCATTATTCCCTCCTCAGCGGGTCGTTTCCCCACTTATGTCAATCCATCCAATACTTGTCCTTGTGTTTGTCTACATCACTCATAGTTCTGCATGTGTATCGCGCCTATTCCACGCTGGTATGTTGGTTTGAGGTTGCGGCACCCTTTTCTATGGTAGACGGACTTGTTACTTCCATCCATCTATTTGACATTCGTGTGGTTTCGAACCGCTCATGATTGAATCATGATTCAATTGCCCTGCATGTAGTTTGCATGGTTTCAATTGCATTGCATATCATTTGCATTATTTATACATAGTTTTGTATATTTTGCATATCATTTTGCATTCATCATTTGCATTGTCATGCATGTTGCTAACAATATTGTACCTGTTAAGTTTGCTTTCTTTGCAGGCACGATATTGTATGTACGGCTCATTTGAGGCCGGTGCAACCGGACGAGCCGCACAGGTATTGTATCCTCCGCGTAAGACGTATTGAGAATTGCATAATTCTCTTACATCCTTTCTGCATTGTAGTGTAGTTTGGCGTATGCTAGCTTATAACCGTCGCATGTGTGCTTCGTTACAGCTTTCTTTGCATGATCATAAGTTATGCTCGGCCTTTTGCATCGTCAGTTGCATCTTGCCCCCGCCTACGGGCGCATACCTTATCTGCGGCTTGTATGCCTGTGTTTGAACTACGCTGGTTTGATTCCTAAGGGATACGTAGGCAGCTTGCGAGTTCAACCATTTACGCTTTGTATGTTTGTCCAAGTCTTCGGCCTTGTCAAAAATGGGTCGTCTCTGGGCTTTGACATTCACTCCCGTCATTCTTATGACTTTCGAGTTCTGTCAAAGAGGGGCAACTGTAGACACCCCATTTTTGACCGTCCTCAAGACTTGGACGTCACCGTTGGAACACTCGGTGATTATCCATGTTCGTGTTTGTTTGGAGTTCCCGGAGTTCTCGGCTACGCGCCTTGCCTCAGGATCTCCGAACTTTACCGTTCTGTGTCTGGTCTTGCACCAAACACTTGTGTTTTGCCTTGGAGGGGTAGGGAATGCCTTGTGAGGCATCCCCACACACCACCGGCAGTGGCTAGAGGCCACCGGCTGGTTGGTGTTGCCACCGGCACTATATTGTGCCGGTCGGCACTCTTTTGTGCCGATCGGCAGTCAATTTTGGCAAATGACCATTTTGCCCTGCCGACTACTGTACAGCTGCTTTATCAGATATTTTTAGACAGCTGTATCACTTTTTGCTCCCCTCCATACACGTGTATGGAGGGATGAGCCTTTAGGCTTGCTTAACTTGTAAGTTTGTGCCTATACAAGAAAAGCCTCTTCTCTTGACTCAAGGGTTGAAGTTCTTGAGAGACTTAGCCATTTTTAGATAGGGGAGAAGCTCTGGTTTAGGTTAAAAATCCTATATCTATCCTATCTCTCTTTTCCTTGTTCATTTTTGTACACTAGGTGCTTTAGTTCATACTATTGCACACAAGCACCTAGTGTTTCACCTTTCTTTGGCTTCAGAGGTTCTAAGGGCTTGTTTTCAAGCTTCTTGACTGATTTGGAGCTCAAGGAAGCAACAACATCAACCTTTGTGAAGGTGGTCATCAAGGGTAAGAAACTAGCTCTTTTTACCCCATTCTTGCACTCCATTTTTGCCTAGTTTTGAACTGTTTTTGTGCTTAGTCTTTAACACATAAAAGTTCTGTTTTTTAAGCCTCTTTATTGTTTGTTAAGAGTGTTTGGTGGTTTGGGCAAGTTTGACCACCCTTAGGCCTTGAAAAGGCCCCTTTTTGTGCTATTTTGTGAGAGATCCGAGACTTTGGTGCTTGGGCCTCTCCACCACTGAAATCTTGAGGGATTTCAGTGGTGGAGATGGTGCCTTGAAGTCTCCAAAAGGGGAGTGTAGACACCCCATTTCTGACCGTCCTCAAGACTTGGACGTCACCGCTTGGACACCCGGTGATTATCCATGATTGTGTTCGTCTCGAGTTCCCGGAGGCCTCGGCAGTGCGCCTCGTCTCAGGACCTCTTGACTCGACTGCTTCGTGTTCGGTTTTGGCACCAAACACTTCTGTTTTTGCCTTCAAGGGTAGGGAGAGGCTTGTTAGCCATCCCTGAAGCCCACCGGCTGCCCCTACACTCCACCGGCCCCCCCTAGTGGCCACCGGCACTTATTTCTCAAAACCTTTGGCCGGTCGGCATTGTATGATGCCGACCGGCACTATTTTGTGCCGGTGACTGTTTTGGCTGGTCGGTGTGACCCCTTTGCACCCCCAGGGATGGTGCATGCCAGCTGTGACAGCTGGAATGCACTATCACCACTCCCCATACCCGGGTTTGCATCCTTTGGTCCCTTTGACCCCCTCTCTCCTCTAGGAGCTTGAACCCTTGGCCAAGCTTCTTGGAGAAGCTTGGCCAGCTGTCTTAGCTTCTCCAAGAAGCCTTGACTCACTTGAACTCCTTGAATCCCTTGAACCCCCCCTCTCTTGCTTAGCCACTAAGTATTCTTGCCTATATATACATCCATTCATCTCCCTTTACAAGGGTTAGCCACTTTAGACCTAAAAAACCAGAGCTTATACATATATCTCTGATATACATCCATATATATCTATACACCTATATCTATCATCCTTGTGTGTGTGTTTTTGGACCAAAAAGTGTGGTTTTACCTTACTTTTGCACCATTACACACACTACTACACCTTAGCTCGAGATTGGGAGGCTTGGAGGATTGTTTTGTGTGATCTTGGACTGGTTTTGATCACTAAAGGAGGGCTGCTCCACCTGTTCTTCAAAGGATCTTCAAGGGTGAGCTTATTACTTTATATTCCCCATTCTTGCAACAAGTTTTTACCCCTTTTGCTTTGTGTTTTGAGCTTTGTCTATAACATAAAAAACTCTTGTTTTTACTTGATCTTGAACCTTCATTAAGGTCATTTTGTGGTTTGGGTAGAGGCTCATCCTATTAGGCCCTATTTGGCCATTTTTGGTGCCTTTTCCTAAGGCCTTCTTTACTTGGTGTTTTTGGCCTTCTCACCATTGAAAACCAGTGGGTTTTCAGTGGTGAGGAAGATGATTTTAGGTCACATGTAGGGGAGGGACACCCCTCTCCCCTTTGTCCTTTGCTTGCCCTTGTTTTGGGCCTAAAGAATAGCATGTGTGCATGGTGAGTTTTGGCTTCATTTCAGAGCATATTTGTAGTTAATATGACATGTTATGCCTCTGTTTTAGGTTAGATTTATGGCCTTTAACTTGCCTCTCATACTTACTTTGAAATGCTCTCTTATGCTTAAAAGCATGCCATGCATCTAGGCCATGTTCTTTGCATGATTTAGCTTGGTTCCATGAGGGTATTAGCATCATATTACCATGTATAAGGGCTGTGAGCCACTGATTTTGCCATGTATAGTGTGCTTGACATAGTTGCTTTGCATTTTAGGCTTGTAAGCCTTGTGTGTTTTGGCCCCTAGCATGTTCAACATTGATCATCCTCATGATTTGGCATCATTTGTGACCCTATTTTAGTCCATAAATCATGTGTGTATGTTTACATATGTGACCATTTTCATGCTCCAAGGGTGTGTCCCTTTTATGCCTAGGAATAGGCTTCATGCATGCTTGTTTGTTTAGTGCTTTTTGGGGTTGTCATAAAGGGGATTTGGGTGTCATTTTGCATGATAAAAGTCTGTTTTCGGTTGTTAGATACATGTCATGAATGGCCTTGGTAATGGTGGTAAGTTACTCTCTTTAGTGCCTTAGGTTTAGGCTCATTACTTCGCATGATTTGTATAGCATTTTGGTCACCATTTTGGGCATGTTTTGCCACTGTTTTGGGGTGGTTTGAGGGCTGCCCCATTGAAGTTAAGGCCACCATTGTATGTTCATTATATGCTTGATGTATGCTCGGTTCATCGAATGTTGTAGTAGGTTGGTCCCATTGCTTGATTGGCCCTTGTTTGCATGCCACTTATACCTTGCATGCTCTAGCATTTTGCATGCCTATTGTGATAGTTGCATGACACTTGATATGCCTTGCATCTTAGTCCCATTGTTGCATCATTTGAGCCATGTTGCATACATGCATTCCATGGCTTGGCTTGGGGATTGTCAAGCCAAGCATAGGGTTGAGAGGAGTTCACACTTCGAGTGGTGCAACTCGTCTCAATTCTTGGTCACCAAGACCTTTGACTAGCTCATGATAAGGCCTTGGATTTCATTTGTTTGTTTGCATGCATTACCATTAAAATGCAACCTTGGTTCCTTAGGCCATCATGCATCAAGATGCATAATTGATGGCCCAAGAACCAAGAGTCATGCCTCCTTGAGTCCCCAAGCATGATAGGAGGCATTGGCCATGCTTACATATGCTCAAAATCCATGCCATGCATTGCTGGTTTGCTGCTGCTGTCAAACTGTCCTCTGCAGGAACTTTCTGCCGACCGGCAGAACAATGTGCCGACCGGCACACTTTTTGTGCCGATAAACCCTACAAGAAGCCGGTGGCCAATTTAAGCAGCCGGTGGTCACTTCCTTCAGCCGGTGGCACTCAGCAGTATGCAAGGAAGGTGTTCTGGGACTTTGGTAATTTTTGGAGAGGCAGGGCAGTAGAAACAGAAGCAGCAGTGGCATGGTGCGGGTTTTCCGGGCAAGTTGGATCGAGCATGCATCATTCGCGCATCCCGAGGCAGGGCTGAGGCCCCATTTCTTTTATTTATTTGATTTAATTTTAATAATTAGAATTTTGTAATAATTTATTCATTCATTCTTTTGGACTGTATTATTATTCGGTCCCTCTGAGTGAGGGCAAATTTGTAATAAGTGTGGGTGAGTGTGTGTATGTCTTCCAACCCCCATTTCTTTCTTCCCTTTTATTTACCTGCTTATGATGGTAGATTAAGGCACGTCTATTTTAGCATACCTTATGCAATGCATGCGTGCACCCATGCATTTGTTAACATGCACCGGGCTCGGTACATCATACAAACTGCATAGTATTTTCAATTCCAATTTGAATACGTGATAGTTGTAGCATTTCGCATGCCATTCTAGGGTTAGCCGAGCCTACTCTAAATTGCATCCTTGCCTGCGTTGCATTAGCCACTTAACATGAACTAGGACACGCATGCTTGCTAACTAGTTTGTTGTTTTGGCACGGAGTACGATGTAAGTATTTACGCTTTAGCATCTCGCATGCGTGTGAATGTTAACATGACAGCATGATTACCATGTGGCTAAATGCTTATATGAGATAAACTGTTTGAATGCCTGTGGGTGGAGGTTGGATTGCTTGAGTTGGAATAACTCATTGAAATCCGTGTTTTAGCCTACTTGCGAGTAGCAAATTCCAAAACGCTTTCAAAACAAACGGATATGCAATGTTTATTTCCAAATTAGGCAATCTAGTCTATACTTGTTTGCCGTGCGCATAATATAGTAATTCTAGGCTAATAATTGGGATAAGAGCATGTAATGTTTTCAAAATCGGATATCACGGTTAGTAGAGGCCGGTCTTCGGACCGGGCGAAAGGGGGTGCTCATAGCTGACCTTCCCCGATCGTACCCAAGCTCCCGAGCCAAGACATTTGGTGATGACGGACACGTGGCCTTCAGCACCGAGTCAGGGTTTCCTAAATTCCCTCTTTAAAAATATTTAGGTGGCGACTCTGTAATCTGGCAAAGCAGTCCATGTTTGGCACTACTTTTCAAAAATCTGTTTTCTCAAACGATTTGCCAGAGTTGGACTCTTTGGTTCAGATTTAGAACCGCGACACAAACACAAAAGGGAGTCCGAACTGTAGCGAGGTCCCCCGCGGGCGTTGTTACAAGGAGGGTTACCCCCTCTCCTTGATGTCCTTGGAAAGGGCAAGTTTTGGCCTCCAAAGGAGCACCATGTTTGGTTGTTTGTTGAGCATGTCTTGGCTGCATTGTATGTTTATTATGCCCTAATATGACATTGTTATAAGTTGGTTTTAGCACTCCTTGCATGTTTTGCATAGTTGCTTTGTAATGCCTCTTTGGTCCCTTAACATGCCTAGGTTGCTAGCCCTAATTTGAGCATGCTTTAGGCTTAGATTCATGAAGATTTTGTGCTTATTTTGACATGTTCTAGCTCTGTCCATAGTCATTTGGGTTGATCTTGGCATGCATTATATAGCCCCCTTGCATTTTAGGCTTGCTAGCCTTTGAGCATGCATGTGTAGCATGTGTTGCTTACCTCATTTTGATGGTTTGGAACCATCTAGCATGTCATTTCAGTCCTTTGGTGTGCTTGTATGCTTGCCTTAGTTGCCTCTTTAGTGCTTCAAAAGCATGTGTTGTATGCTCCATGTTTTGGCCTTAATGCATGCCTTTGGTTTCATGTCATCTAGATGCCATCTGGGTGGTCCTTTAGACTTAGTTTTATGTATTAAAACTCTGATTTTTGTTGCTTAAGTATGGTCATGTATGGTTGTACTAGGTGTGGTTCAAAGCCTCATTGGCTTGCCTTAATGCTTGGACCATTTGTATGCCTTGTTTGGCTTGCTTTGTTAGTTGGTTTGGCACCATGTTTTGCATGCTTTTCAGAGCTTACTATGCATACTAATGGTCCATATTTGTGTCTCTTAGGTGTGTTTAAGAGTTGCTTAATTATGCTTAAGTGTTGGTGCCTTAACTTGTGCATGTGTGCATGTGTGTTTGGCCCTCATGATTTAGCATTTTGGCCACTGATTTTAAGCCTATTTGAGTTGCCTAAGTCATGTGTAAGATCATCATTTAATTGGTTCGCATGCTTGTCTTGAATGCTTGCTTGAACCCTTTGCATAAGTATGTTGCATAGTCCATGTTGCATGCCTAGTTGACATGCTTAGGGTTGCATTTGCATTGTGCATGTTTGACCTCTTGAAGTGGAGTATGATAGAGCTTTAGCACCCTTGTTTGCTTGTTTGCATTGCATGCATTTGAAATCAAAGTTGCACTCTTGGTTCTTTGGGCCATCATGCATGGAAATGCGTGATTGATGGTCCGGGAATCGAGGCACATGCCCCTTGAGTCAAAAACATGATAAGGGGTGTGTGTAGTGCATAAATACCTTGAATCACATTGCAATGCATGTTGTTGTCCTCTGCTGCTGTGAGTTGCAGGTTTTGCAGGCATTTAGTGCCGGCCGGCAGTGTTTAGTGCCGACCGGCAGTAAACAAGCTGCCGATGGATGAATTTTGTGCCGGTGGCCTCCTCCTTCAGCCGGTGGTGCTCTACCCCAGCCGGTGGTACTCCCTAGTGCCCTGAGAGGTACTTCTGGGACTTTGGAAATTTTCTGAGGAGAAGAGCAGAGGAAACAGAGGCAATCCGTGCATGGCAGTGCGGTTCCGAGCCAGTCCCGAGCGCGTGTTGCATCCGGTCCTCATCCCGAGGCGGTTTACTGCTTTAATTAGATTATTTAATTTATTTGATTAATTTAGTGAAATTTGTAATATTTTAATTAGCTTGCGTAGTTAATTAATTTGTATATTCTTTTGGTCCCTCCGGGTAAGGGCAAATTTGTAATAAGTGTGTGTGAGTGGGTGTATGTCTCCCAATCCCCATTTCTTTCTTCCCTTTTATTTACCTGCTTACGATGGTAGATTAAGGCACGTTTATTTTAGCATACCTTATGCAATGCATGCGTGCATTCATGCATTTGTTTACATGCACCGGGCTCGGTACATCATGCAAACTGCATTGCAATTTTCGATTCCAAATTGAATATGTGCTATTTATCGCATTTCACATGCCATGCCTAGGATAGCCGAGCCTGTCTAATTAAATTCTGTATGTGATACATTAGTCATTTAACATGACCTAGGGACATGCATGTCTGCTAACTAGTTTCTTGTTTTGGCACGGAGTACGATGTAAGTATTTTACGCTTTAGCATATCGCATGCGTGTGAATGTTGCCATGACAGTATGCTTACCATGCGGCTAAGTGCTTATATGAAATAAACTGTTTGAATGCCTGTGGGTGGAGGTTGGGTTGCTTGAGTTGGAAAACTCATTGAAATCCGTATTTTAGCCTACTTGCGAGTAGCAAATTCCGAAACATTTTCAAAACGAACGGATATGCAATGTTTGTTTCCAAATTAGGCAATCCAGTCTATACTTGTTTGCTACGCGCATAACATAGTAAATTATAGGCTAATAATTGGAATAAGGGCATGTAATGTTTTCAAAATCAGATATCACGGTTAGTAGAGGCCGGTCTTCGGACCGGGCGAAAGGCGGTGCTCATAGCTGACCTTCCCCGATCGTACCCAAGCTCCCGAGCCAAGGACATTTGGTGATGAAGGATATGTGGCCTTCGGCACCGAGTCAGGGTTTCCTAAATTCCCCCATTAAAAATATTTAGGTGGCGACTCTGTAATCTGGCAAAGCAGTCCATGTTTGGCACTACTTTTCAAAAAAATCTGCTTTTCTTCAAAAACGAGTTGCCAGAGTTGGACTCTTTGGTTCAGATTTAGAACCGCAACAAACAAAAAGGAGAGTCCGAGCTGTAGCGAAGTCCCCCCGCGGGCATGTTACACCAAGAAACTCCGGATCTCAAAGGCATTCTTAGGTTGTTCCCAATCTTACCCTACCTCTATCTTAGAAGAGTCTACCAATACCCCTTCCCCAGATACCACATGGCCTGAGAACTTAACTTCTTTCAACCAGAACTCGCACTTCCCAAACTTATCATACAAATAGTGGGCTCTAAGCAACTCAAGTACAACCCGCAAGTGTTCCTCCTCGGAGGGTGAGTAGACCAAAATATTGTCAACAAAGACAACCACAAAATGGTCTAAGAACTCACAAAAGATTCGGTTCATCAAATCCATAAACAAAACCGGTGCATTTGTTAGCCCAAAAGGCATCACTAAGAACTCACAATGGCCATACCGCGTACAAAATGCCATCTTCTGAATATCCTCACCCTTCACTCTCAACTAGTGATAACCCAATCTTAAGTCAATCTTAGAAAAAACAACATGAACCATTCAACTGGTCAAACAAATCATCAATACGAGGTAATGGGTACTTATTCTTAACAGTTTTCTAGTTCAGCTTTCGGTAATCAATACACAGTCTAAAAGTGCCATCATTCTTCTTAGCAAAGAGAGTTTGTGCTCCCCGAGGCGATGTACTGGGGCGAATGAAGCCCTTATCTAATAGCTCTTGGAGTTGAATCTTCAATTCACACAACTCGGCGGGTGCAAATCTATACGGTGCCATAGAAATTGGTGATATGCCAATCACTAAGTTAATGGAGAACTCGATCTCCCAGTGGGGTGGCAAACTACTAAGATCCTCGGGAAAGACATCCAAGTATTTACAAACTACCCTTGGCAATTCAACTTGGGCCACATCACTCTCATTACCCAAGAGAGTTGCAAGAAGACAACTGAGTTTGCCCCTACCACAAGGGTCATAAACTAGCAATAAGACTCTATCAACTGGGTCCCCTAGAAAATAAAAATAATCACCACTCAAGGTTCACACCATAACTCTCTAATGGCAAGAATCAATAACAGCACGATATGAGGACAACCAATCCATGCCCAAAATGACATCAAAACCTGACATGTCTAACAACACAAATACAAAAGGAAGTTGGTGCCTTGTAACCTCTCTTTCACAACCACAACATCCTCAGTCCAAGTCAACCTTACCTCCAACTAGAGACTCTGAGCAGAGAGCTAACTGTGCCACCTCTTACCCCAAAATTGATGCGAATGAAGCCGAAATGAAAGAATGAGATGCACTTGTATCAATCAACACATTAGCAATAGGAATAAATAACAAGAAGGTGCCTCTCAAAATAGAGGGTGCTGCCAACTGATCTGGCATAGTAACAGCATACACACGTCCGGTAGGTCTCTGCTCCACCTGCTCACCCCTCGAAGCATAAGTTTGATATGCTGAGTGAGCTAAAAAGGCTCCCTAAGTGGCCTTTGAGGCCTGTACTAACTGGGTAGGTTAATGGCTCTGTGTCTACCTCAAACCAGACCCACCTGGTGTGCCACCTGCCTAAGGGAAAAAACTCCTCAAATGCCCTGACTGCCCACACTGATAACAGGTAAGCGGCTACCCTCTCCCCTGACTCTAGCTTTTTGAACGAGCCACAAACGGTGCAGACTGTTGCCCTCCTCCTCTTTGAGGGCAAGCTAGAGACTTGTGACCCAACTAGCCACACTTGAAGCAAGTAATCCCACCTTGACTTCCTCTCCTGAACCATAACTCGGCACAGGAAAAGTGGATCTGAACTATGCTGCCTGGGACTATTGTGGGTTAGAACCCCTTTGCCTCTTGTTATCCCTCTTCTCATCGTGAACCTCCTGACTCCTCTGCCTGGAGCCCCTCATCCTCTTCTCTATCTGAATCATGGTCTCTAAGTGAGCCGTCGCCTCCACAAGACAACCGTAATCCCCATTCATGGACGTGGCCACCTTGAAAAGGAGCCCGACCCTTAGTCTCTTCTCAAACTCTAAGCAACGGCGGTCCTCCATTGCCACAAGCTCCGGTACAAATGTAGAGAGGCTAGTAAAAGCTGCCTCAAACTTTGCTACAAGGCCTATTCAGTTGCTTAAGCTTCAAGAACTAATCCATCAACTTCTCCCCAGCAATGGACGGCAAGAACTTGTCCTAGAAGGCATTCACAAAGGCCTCCTAAGTCACCCCAATGCCTCCATGCACATACTTCCACCATTGGCCCGCATCTCCCTTCAGCTGGAAGGATGCCAAGGTCACTCTCAAGTCGTTGTCCTTGATGCCGAGCATTAGGAACGTCTTCCCTATTTTCTCCAGCCACTCATCTGCCTTCAGTGGCTCCTTAGGATCCCCCAAAAACTCATCCAGATTCGACTGGAAAAACTTTCTCTTCAGAAAAGATGGCCCTGTCTCAGCAACATAGGCCCAGACTTTATTTTCAACCTTGAGAATGTCCATGGATTCCCTCAAAGCACCAGCCATCTCTCAGGCTAAAGCGCCCATGGCTTGCTGACCTTCTGGCTCAGCCACGTTGGCCTAACCAACTCCTTCCTCTTGCTTTAGAATATCATCCGGTAATGGCACTTCCTGCCATCTAGGCCTACCATGCCTACCACCACCACCACGTCCACGTCCTCACATCCTAATAAAGGTAACGCAATATATTAACACATTTACAAATGTGTCAAATCTAATTCACTCACGTCCTAATGCAATGGGCAGCAATTAATTCACTCCACTTAAGCACATAACCACATAAACACAAACAAATTTCCTTTCTAGAGAGCAGTGATCAGGTGCTCTTCTAACAGGACTTTAAGAAACTCATAGACCCAATCAATATCTAAGAAATTAAATCCCATACCAATTTAACCACATAAGCATGTTATCACCTAGCATACTAGGTTTATTTCTAGCATTATCTAGTAAAAGAACCCATTATGGTAAAAACCACATCCCACAATCCCAAAGCATTCAAATCTGGTAGCTCTGATATCAAGTTGTAACGCCCCAAAATAATCAACATAAAACCCACCTCATAACAGTAAGTCAATTGATCCATAATCTGATATCTTCTATTCATTTTATCTTTGATCATTACAAAAGGTGTCATATGCAATATACATTCATAAATCCTAGATTCTGAATCTATAGCATATGACATGGATACATGGTAAAAAGGAAAATTGAAATCAACTAAGAAATTCCCTAATGGCTTACAACTTTCCAAGACGATGCTTGGTTACAACAAACTGTGTTTAAACTCTATACATGTAAAGCCCGAGGCTTAATCAAAATAATTACACAAAGAAACCCAAAAGGAAGCCTTGAGCTTCGAGTCTTCCCAAGCTATGTCCTTGGCGCAGGCATATCGTGAGTTCCTCAAAGTTGTTTCCCATATAGGATGAGGCAAAGCCTAGTAGAGATATTCTAACACAATACATAAATCTTAACAAAGTTATAGGGTGAATGCACAATGCATGCCATTTTCCAAACATTTCTCGCTTTTCAGCTCAAAATAATGCAATGCCAGATTATGTATCAATTCATGAAAATAATCTTTTACACAAAAAACAGGGTTGTGGATACAACACGCTGGGAATCTCTAGGTGCGTGTCTGCAAATAGGCTATACAAGCACTACCAAAACCATTTTACCAGTACTAACCGGAAGAATCGGCACCTAATCGAGCAGGTTTCTAGACTTTCACCAAGGACACACAAGCCAACATAACCAAACCACAACCACACCTCCTAACCAAATTCACCATGATATTCACCGATTTTTCTCAAAAATTGTTACATTTACAATGTCCAATGTATAATGATGCTCAATGAACAATGGATGAGAAATTAGTTTTCATTCAACCTAATCCTCATGCAATGTCTACAGCAATCAAGACTATCCCCCATCGATAGCCCAAAACAGATATTTCTAAACAATAGATAAATTCAAATCACAAGGTAGATTTTCATCAATTCCAATAGAAGTGATAATACATATTCAACTCCACCATCATTATCAACATTATCATTATTCCAATTCACAATATCCAACATCATTTTTCATATCCTTTTTATAATTTCAACTATCCAAAATTAGGGCAAAACCCCCCTTTTCTTTCCAAAAATCAATTTTGAGAAAAGTTTTCCACCATTTCCACACAACTCATTCACAACCATATTCCTACAATCATTTTCAAGAATCTATTTGGAAAACCCCCCTTTTGATTTCAAACCAAACCCTAGGTTTTATCAAAATTTTCCAAACACAAAGCCCTTTTTTACAAGAGGAATAACTAAGCTAAAAATCGTAAAAAGGGTCAAAGAAATTCCTACCTCAAAGAAGAAGACATGAAGGAAGGATCGGTAGAACTTGACGGCACCGAAAATGCTAGATGCTCTGATCAAAATGAAGCCTACGGCATGCTCTACGTTTTTCTCCAAAGGAGTAGGGTGAGAAAATGCACGAATTTAGAGTATTTGGGGTAAAAGTTCAAGAACTAGATAGAGAAGAATTAGATCTAGGGTTTTGGAGTGCTTAAAGAGAAAGAGATGAAAAAGTGAGCAAAAAGGCCTTCCTCTTGGACTGATATACGCACAGACCGCTCAAGCGAAGGACTGGTCGCTCAAGCGACAGGCACAGTAGGTGACTAGTTGACCCTTGTCTATTGCAAAATCTGGAGTTTCCTTGCAGGAATTTAGTGTCGACACCTTGGTTTCAAGGGTCGACACCTTGCCTGCTACCTAACACAAGTGTCTCAGCTTTTCTTCTTGAGGGTCGACACCACTGTTGCAGGGGTCGACCCCTGTGACTCTTTTTCCAAATTTTGTTTGGCTTGGGCCCTACTGTTTAGGGATTTTTGACTTATTCTTTCATTTGACCTTGGAACTACTATTCCACTAATACCTAGCCATTATATATAGACCCAAAGTATTCTTTCTCATAAGTTGTTTCTCTTTTTCCCTCTATTACCCGTAACACACACTCTCTCTCTCTCAATCTCTCTCAATCTCCTAGCCATTATATATAGACCCAAAGTATTCTTTTCTCATAAGTTGTTTCTCTTTTTCCCTCTATTACCCGTAACACACACACTCTCTCTCTCTCTCTCTCTCTCTCTCTCTCTCTCTCTCTCTCCTACTTAAATCCTTATATCTACTCACCTAGAGGTGTCTTCTCACCTTGATCCTTTGAGATAAAGTGTAGATCGCGTCAAGAGCTTTCCTTTGATCCGAGTGGTTCGTGATTTCGTAGACGTCGAGTTTTTCCAAGTTCTTCTCTTTCACCCTTCTAAGCTTGAGGTAGGTATTCTTCGCACCTCTTTCTGAGTTTTAACTTAGTTATTCCTTTTTATAAAACCACCTTGCGAAATAAATGAACTTTTGAACAAATCTTGGATTTTGGGTTTGAAACTAAAAAGAGGGCTTTTCAAATGGTTTCATGGAAATGATTGTGGGGTTGGAAAATGAGGTGTAGAGGTGACAACATGGTTGGTTTTGAAATTTGGAAATGATTTTAGAAGAGGGGTTTTTCCCTAAATGTTGATTTTGTATAAATAATGATATAGATGTTGGAAATATGGAATTTAATTGTTATTGATTAAGATGGTGGAGTTGGGTATGTATTACCACTCACATCTCAAAATTTGGAAAGTCTATCTTTACGAAAATTATTTTATTTGTTTAGAGATATCTATCTTGGGCTATCGGTGGAAGATAGCCATGATTGTTCTAGAAATTTCATGAGGACTAGGAGAATGAAAACTATTTCTCATCCATTGCATCAAGCATTGTCATACATTTACACATTTGTAATAATTACATTGTTTTGAGAAAATGGTGAATCTGGGTAGGGGGTGTGGTTACTATGATAAGTTGGCATGTGTGTCCTTGGTGAAAGACCAGAAACCCGTGCGGATAAGTTTCGAGCCTTTCGGTTAATACCGGTAAAAATGACAAAAAAGTAGTACTTGTATAGCCTGCTAGCAGACACGTACCTAGAGATTCACAGAGTTGTATTCAAAAGCTGGTTTTCCATAAAAAGGAAAGTGTTTCCTGAATGGTACTGTAAACCTAGCATGGCATGATTTGAAAGAGATATAAAATGTTTTGTCATGAGCCTTGCATGTGCATTTTGCCCTTATAGTTTTTTTTAAGATTCATATGTTGTTTCTACTGGGCTTTGGGTCACCCTATGTGGAAAAAAAACATTTTAGATGCAGATGATATGCCTCTACCAAGGCAATAGCTTGGGAGGACATGGAGCAAGAGCTTCATTTTATTTAATTGTGTATTTGTTTTTGTACAAGACAAGGGCTTTTATATGTATTGGGATTTAAATCCATTTTTGTTATAACCAAGTGCTAACTTGGAAAGTTGTAAGCCTTTAGGGCATTTTCTTATTTGTTTACCTTTCGTTTTGTTCCTTACCTTATAACACATGCTATAGATTCAGGGTTAGGCTTATGAATGTCTAGTTGCATGTGTTGCTCTTTTGTATAAGAAATTTAAATTAATCGAAGTCCTTATCTCTTCATATGTTGTCTTTTAATCACTATTGTGGATGGGTTGTTGTATTTAATTCGGGGCGTTACACAACCAAAAATCACCGCTCGAGCGCACAATGACCCCTTTCTAGTAGTTCAAACCTATAAAAGTTCGCTCAAGCCGAAGAAAGACCACTCGAGCAAAGAATACAAACTCTCAGTAGTTTTGCAGGCTGTAAAAGACTGCTCGAGCACAGGAATGGTCGCTCCAGCGAACACACAAAAATCTGGGTAACAGCTCTTTGAAAAACTAACTTCCCAACCTGTTTCAAATACAACCAAAACTCCCAAAGGCCAAACTCAATAAACAAAAAGATAGAAATGAGTTGGACAATAGTTAAATACATAGGTTCTCAAATCCAAAAGTGATTAAAAGAGTTGGGTTGAAGCCGGAATCGTCATAAGAATTGGATTATTGTTTTATGTTCATTATACACATAGGTTTAGAGATTTTGTCCTTGGTCATCGGTGAAGGATAGCATTCTTGTGTGAGATAGATTATGTGTGGGTATTACACCTGAGCTATTTATGCTTATAGTTTGTTGTGCTGGTTGATAATGTATACGCGCTGAGAATGAGAGATATCATTACCTTCTAGGTAGAGCCTGGAGAATTGGTTGTGCTTAGAATGAGAGGTACCAGTACCTTCCAGCTAGTGTCTGGAGAACTTGGCAGAGATGCAGTTTGTGTTTGGTAAATTGGCAGATGTACCATTACCTTCCAGGTAATATCTGGTAAATTGGTGTTTCGTTGTAGAAATGGGTATCCTTGACTTACCGTACTTAAGGTAGGTAGAGCATAGATGGGTATCTCGATGCTATATCAATTTATCTGTGTACATCGTATGGTTTGGTTTGTTTGATGTGGTCGGGCTTCTTTTATGATTGTAAAGTGATTGTAAAGTGTCTTTTGTGCTGATCATTTAAAATTTTAACAATAATACGATAAAATTTTGACAATAATGCATTAGCAGCACTAATGGCAGTTGCAATACCAGCTAGATTTGGAGACATTCTAAAGTGTGTCTTTTGTGCTGATCATATAAAATTTTAACAATAATACGATAAAATAATATTTAAAGGGTAAAAAGCACGTAACCCCAATGGTTTTGGCTGTTACAGAGGAACCCCTAAGGTTTGAATGTATGTAAACACTTTTTTTGTTGTTTTGGACTAATTTGCAACTGTTACATTTTCCATCCAAACAAAGGCAAGTGTGTCGCATATGCCCCATTTGCAAGTATTGCTCCGTTTGACATTTACTTTCCCAAAAATGATTTTTCCAAAAAACCAAAATGCTTTTACCCATCACTATATAAGACAACTGTTAGGTGACCCGTATTTTTAAAATGAAAAATTGTTTTTGAGTCATAATATTTTATGTGTAAAAAAAAATTTTAATCGAAAGTTAAACCCAAATAGATTTGCTAACAGCTAATGAAATTTTTGTCACTGTGTGATCCTATGTAAAATAGGCTCACAAAAAAAAATCTTTCAAAGTTATAAAAAAAATAAAAAATTAAATAAATAAATAAGCTGTGTTCTCAACTTAAAATCAAATCCTCATTTGTATTAATCAAATTTATCAAAAATCATGGATTTCACTCGTATCAAAAAATATATATATATATATATATATTTTTTTTTTTTGCCAAAAAAAATCTATAATATACAAATTATGACTTGGTTATAACTCATGGTATATTATTTTGGTTATTAATCTAAAAGGTCTTTGCTAATTTCTTATGTTTCAAGTTATGTCTAAAGTGGTGCATCGGCTTTTTAATTATATTTCAAGTGATATTTGATTATGATTTATTATAATAATTTTAGATGACAATATTTAAGTATTTTATTATAGGAAAAAAATGCTTAAAATGTATTGACTCAAATGTAGGATTTATACTTATATTAGTAAGATCGTAAGAATTATTCACATTGATGCATAAAAAATTACAAATTCAAATTATAAACAATGTCTTCAAATGGAATCAGACACAAAATCTCTATAACTTGAATTTCAGTACTCAAAGGGGTTCTAATTAATTATGTGACACATCATAATAACTGCAACATTTTTGTCCCAGCCAAATTATTTTTGCATATCTAACCTAGTAGAACTCATGAAGGTGCATGATGAGTAATACTATAAATTCTAAAACTTTATTTAAAATTATTCAAGAAACATCAATAAATGTCTTAAATATACACAATCATTTTAAATGAATCATTATTCTTCTTATATAAAAAAAAATTATTATTCTTTAAAATAATGCCCAACACTATTTATCATTTGACATTTGTCAATTTATCTTCTAAAACCTTAACCAAAAAAAATATATTAAATTTCATTATTTTAATCAATCAATATCAAACTAGACGCTATATATGTAAATCACTTTTAGAAATATGATGTCTGACATAAAATTACAATGGAATTAACTTTAGCTGATGTAATGATATTTTATATTATGATGTGTGTTACAAAACAATAATATTGATTTTAATTTAAAATAAAATTTAAATTTAAATTATTTATTTTAATAATCTTAGGTTTATCGTTCTATAAAAGTGTTATTTAAAAAGTTATATATAATAAATTTAGTTAAATTATTAGTTTATTTTGATAATTTTAGTTCTATTGTGCTATAAACGTATAATTATCATATAATGATTTTATATGATTTATATTAAATTATAAGATAGTAAAATAAACATCCATTTTGATATTAAAAATAATAGTTAAATTAGAAAAAGAATTAGTAATATAAAACTAGAAGTAATTCTAATTATTAATTTTTATTTCAAAAATAAAAATATGTAGAAATAGAAATACACAAAATTTATTTAAAAGGTTAAATATAAATATGTTGGGATTGGATTAAGAAGAAAATATATAAATTAATTATGTAGACTATTGATTTTTTCTTTAATATTCTTTTTGAAGTATATAAAATTTAAATTAAATATAAATATTTTATAATAAATAATTTCACATTAAATAAAAAATTAAATATAAATTAATATTAAAACATCAATAAGTTAGACAAAAAAATAAAAAGTAAATTAGTTTGATAAGTGCGATGCATATAATTAAGCACATTATGTCTTATTTATTTATTTATTTGTATATCGAGATAACTTTTTTTCAAATATTATAATAATTAAATTAAAAGTGTAATTATCGTATAATAATTTTGTATGATATATATTAAATTATAAAATAGTAAAATAAATACTTATTTTGATATTAAAATTAATAGTTAAATTAGAAGAAGAATTAGTAACATAAAATTAAAAGTTATTCTAACTATTTAAATTTTGTTTTTTTTATATTCAATTGGAAAATAAAAATATGTAGAAGCAGAAATTATATAAAATTTATTTAAAAAATTAAATATAAATATGTTGTAGTTGGATTGTCATAAAATGATTTTATATGATATATATATATTAAATTATAAAATTGTAAAATAAACACTGTAACGCCCCCAAAATAATTACAATAAACCAATTCCAAACATTAGTACAATGTGATATAAATAAAATAAAAACTTTCATTAATCAAAGTTAATATACAAAAGGTGACACATGCGATATACATTCATAAATCACTCATCCTGAATCTACAACATGTGTTACAAGAGGAATAGGAAATGAAAGCTAAATAGATATTCATATGGCCTAATGGCTTACATGTTTCCAAGATCATGCTTGGTTACAACAAAATAAGTCAGAAGCTCAATACAAATAAAGCCCTATGTAGACACCCCATTTTTTACGGCCCTTCAAGACTTGGATATTTTTGCAGGTACACCCGATGATGAGTCTGATTGCTCGCCAAGCGCTTGAAGTCCTTAGCGGAACACCACAGGTTTGAGCCTTGCAAACCCTGCATCCATTTTGTCTGCTTTTCGAACCATGTCTTGGTCTTTCCCTCCTGCAGTTTCTGGTGGCCTACTAACCATCTATGAAGGCTTCCGGCCAGAGCCTCTGGTCTGCCCAGCCATTGATGTGCCTTGCTGGCCATCACTAACGGTCGGTCAACCACCAGTGTTTTCTGTAGATATTTTATACCAGCTGTGCCAGCTGTTTGCACAGATGCTTGTATCTGTCCACACGTGGAGGGCTGGATCTCCTTGTATAGAATTCATGTTTTCTATATATAGGGAGTCCCTCTCTTATGTTTTGAGGTAAGAAGATTTCAAACTCAAAAATTCTCTCTCTCTCTCTCTCTCTCTCTCTCTCTCTCTCTCTCTCTCTACATTTTTCTCTCTCTTGAAATTTTGTGCTTAGTTGCTAGATACACTATAATGTTGCATATCAACCCTTAACCCAAATTGATCACCTTTGAGCTGAGATCCCTTGAGGCCTTGTTGGAGCTCTTGAAGGTGGTTTTGGCTTGCATTTGTGCCTAAAGTTGTGCTTGGCTTCAAGAGGTATAACACTTGTCTATTAACTTGTTTAATACTTGTTTCTCTATTTCTTTCCACTTTTTTGGGCCATTTTTGAGCTGTAAAAATCTCTATTTTAATGGGCTGAAATTGGTGTTTTAAGTCATTTAAGGTTAGGGGGGTGTCTCACCCTTCTTTATTCCTTACTTCTAAGGCTTTTGCACCTTTGTTTCCCATTTTCAAATCATCTTTTTTGGGGCTTTTAACCACTAAATTTCAGAGTTTTTTTAGTGGCAAAAAACATGTTTTGAAGTCCAAAATTGGAGGGGTTATCCTCGCCTCATTGTGTCTTGTTTGCTAGCCTAGTTAACTCCATGTGTTAGCATGTTTTTCTAGCTTTTTGTAGTTATATTCCAGCATGTTTTTGCCTTTTTTCAAACTGCTTTAGCTCTGTTTTGGGCTGTTTGGGTCAGTTGAGTCTTGTTTAGCATGGTTGTTGTGTAAAGGTCCTCACAAGGGTGGTGTTTTAGGCCATTAGGCACCTCTTGTTTGAGTTGATTGCATGCTTTGGTGTTGTTTTGCACTTCATTTCAGCACTAATCACCGCTGCAACCTCCCTTCTTTCTTGGTTTTTCTTTTTTCTTTGAAAGTTGTTTCAAGTCATTTGTTTGCCTAAGTGTGAAATTGAGGTTTCATACTTAACAGTTTAATCCCTTTGGGGGTTTATTACCAACGGTATGAGACTTCTTTCATATCCAAAGCAACTTGTGTTTTGAGCCTTCTTTCCATTAGAGGACTCTAACTCACATGTTAGACTTAATTGGAATAAAGAATGGTTGGTAAGTTAAAATGAGTAACTAACAACTTGGGACTAAAATTGAGCAACATAATAACTTGTGTGTTGTGTGTTCAATCGGACGTTAGTTGAACACAAGGAAAATTGGGACAATTCATACTCAAAGTGATGAAATGTCTTAAGTTCCCTATGTCCCCATTGCCCTTGATTATGCATGATAGGGTGATGGTTCTTGAGCGTCTTGTTTTGCATTTATTGAGCTTGCACACCTTGAATCACAAGCCATCATGTAATGAAATTGCTTGAATTGGTGGTTTATGGCTTAAGTTCACAACTCCTTGGATTTATTCATGAAAAGGATAGGTGAATTGTGCAAACAATCATTGGAAATACCCTCTTTTTGCTCTATTTGTACTCTGCTGCAGCATGATAATCCAGTGCATCAGTGGCCAGCAGGCCACCATCCATGGCCGGTAGACCACCTTCATAGCCGGCAAATGGCCGGCAGCATTCATCCATGGTCGGCTAGCCACTGATGCAAACTTTAAGTAGAGTGTTGGTAAGGTGGGGTAGAATGGTTCTGGAAATGTTCAACTGTGCAAACAGAGGCTTTCGAGAGCAAAATGGAGGTCTTTTCGAGTGGTATCCGAGCATGTGCACCTTCCATTTTCCAAGGCGGAGTAGTGGCAGCATAGTTAAATATCTTAATTACTTAGGTTGCTTACATTTGTATTGTAAATTAATTAGTTAGCTTACTAGTTAGTTCATTCAAGTGTTGTAATAATTAGTTAATTAGTTTAGCTTTTTTTATTCCATTTGATTTGTAATAATTAACTTAGATTAGCTTAATTAGCTTAGCCCTAATTAGTTGCTAGTTAGTTAGCTTTTATTCATTCGGACTCTCCTTCGTGAGAGCAAAATGTAATAATGTGTATGTCTTTCAGTCTCACGTCTTTCTCCCTTTTACTTAATCGTTTTTGATGGTTAGATTAGGGACATGTTTCAATTAGCATACCTTATGCTTGCATCCATTCATTCGTATTTCATGCACCGAGGCTCGACGCATCATTCAAACTGCATTGTTGTTTCAATACTTCTTTGAGTACGTGTTAACCGCATGTTATCAAATTAATTCATATGCCATATTAGTAGTCGAGCCCATTAAATTGCATATTGCATATGTTGCATTAGTCATCTTTTATAGTTAGAAAGCATGCATATTTTTCTAACTTATGTTTTCTTAGATTGGAGTACTAGGTGAGTTCTTGGTGCTTTAGCATACTTGCATGAGTGTGAGTGATTGCCATGACTAGCATGCTTACCATGAGACTAAATGCTTACGCACTAAATTGCTTGAATGCCTGTGGATGAAGGCTTGTTGTTTGAATTGGAACGATTCAACGAATGCGTGTTTTTAAGCCCACTTTGTTGAGTGTCAAATTAGTTTTAAGCCCACTATGTTTGCTGGCAAATTCACAAACTTTAAGCCCACTTGAAGTGGCAAATTCAAACCCATTTCATAAAACAAACATTAGTTGAATTGTTCCAACTTAAGCAAATTAGTCTATACTTGCTTGTGCGCATCACATAGTAAAGCTAGCCTAATAACTGGAATAAGAGCACATAATGTTTATAAAAAATCATATCATGATCAGTAGAGGCCGATCTTTGATTAGGCGAGCGGGGGTGCTCAATTCATGACCTTCTCCTTTCATACGTAATTTCCCGAGCCGAGGCAACTTTGGTGATGACGGACACATGGCCTTTGGCACGAGTCATGGGTTTCCTAAATTTTCCCAGAAATAAAATATTTAGGTGGCGATCTGGATCTGGCAAAGCAGTCCAATTTTGGCATTTTTAATCCTAAAATCAATTTTTCAAAAGATTTGCCAGATTTGGACTCTTTGGTGTTTATCAATTTCACATTGCCCTTGTGAGATTAGATTCAGAATAGCGAAAGTCCGAACTGTGACGCCCCGAATCTACACTATAGGTTGCAGTTAAGGGAGAGTCACTAATGAGTCCTATGGTCAATAACCAAGTAAGATACCAGATCGCCGGAGGAGTCAAATTAGCCTCCCTTCTAAGTCTGGTTTTCTTAGGCAGCGCACTACCCTTTTGACAGATCTTAAAAGGTATTGACACAAGGTCTCATAAGCAATAATAAGGTTCATACATATCAATATATAGAACATAAGTACATAACAACCTCAAATATCATTAATTTCAAAAGCCTGATCCATTACATTACATCCCAAGAGAAAACTTAAATCTTCATATGAGTCTTACAAAATATCAAAAGGGGTTTCTAACTTTCCTAAGATAGCCAAAAGTCTTCGAAGGTTTCGGGTTTGTCGTCTCCAGCTATAAGCTCCTCTTCGGCACCTGGCATGACACGCCGTGAGCTTTGAATGCCCAGTAAACACACACACACCCCCACCCCTTTTCCCAGTCCAATACACAATCACAAAATATAACATCAAGTAGTAAAGCATGATACTCCAATAAATAAATAAATAAATGGTTAGGTTAGATGTCAGTAATCTAGAAATCCCCCAAAGAGATTTCGTCCTCCTAACCACAAGAATCGGACGCGGATTATTCGGTATGCCCCCTCTTTTGCTGCTTTGTTACAGAACTAACCTCGGATGCCTACCAACGGTTATATACCGCGTAGCGCCAACGCAGGGCCTCAAAAGAGACGGTAATAATGGGCCTTGCCCAAATCCCTCCTCACACCAAGCTACCTAGGGTCCGAATACAACCGCTCCGTTCAAGGGTTCCGAAAACCACTTGCGCAAGACTTTAACTTCAAATAGGGAACGCATCCCAATAATCCATATACCACATATTATCATCTTTTCATAACTCAAGTGTTCGAAAACCCAATACCCACCCAATTAGGTTTCCCGTTGAATTAAGTGTTTTAAGTCAAGGTTAGTCCAACTAAACAATATAATAATATCCACATAAGCATGCATCCTCAAGATAAGAAAGATAAATAACATAACATGCACATACAACATCTTGCCAAGATATGATCATAAGCCATTAAACATTTTCATGAATACAAGGGCACAAAACATCCATACATAACAAATTTCCAGATTTAACATCACGTGAAGATTAATACGAAAGGACTACTTTAGATCATCCACCGAACTCGGTCTTCCTATGGTTTGTAGAGAATTTGATCTAGTTTCTAGAACATTTTTCGGAAATGGGTTTGCTTTTCCAGATTTTAAGTTATTTAGAAAATAGTCCAGCGCTGTCCAGAATCTGTCCAGATCCGTCGACCGTTACGAAAACTTGATTTTCTTTCAAAACGCTTAATGTTTTTCGATGAAACCAATTTTAGTTGAAAGCTAACTCCTTAAGGGAGGTTTTGACATAAAATGGAGGTTCAGAATATTTTTTACATTTTTCTGGAATTTTTGAAAGTGGGCTGCAAAAACAGATTTTTAGGTAGAATGCCCAAAACAAGAAAAATTATAAAAAGGGGGTTCCACCATGGGAAAGTTTCATTTCTTTTGTGAAGAAAATATACTAAGTATCACATGTTTAACTCAGAAAATTTTTTGAAAGAGTGCTCTTGAAAAGTTGAGAGATTGGTAGAAAAGAAGGTGGTTTTGTGCCAAAATGGGAAAAATACAAGAGAGATGGAATCAATGCTCAACTTTTAGCATTTTTAACACAAGTAACTCATCAATAACATATTTGAAAACATTATTTAGAACCCTTAGAAACATGTATTTGAAAAAGGAAAATGAAAGAGAAGGTTGTGTTGTGGCTTACCTACTAAGCTTTGCACAAGGAAGCTCTCTTCTTTCTTCCTCCTCTTCTCCTAGACTTCTCTTCCTTGCTCTCCTCTCTCTCTCTCTAGCCAAAATGTGTGTGTGGGTGTGGTGTGTTATATGTGTTTGCAAGCTAGGGGGTGTTGGTATTTATAGACAAGTTTTGATGCAAAATGTCCTAAATGCCTACTAGTTGAAAATGGATGGAAAGTTTAGGATTTGTTTGAAGTTCAAATGAATAGAAGTGACTTGGGGAGTGGTTTACTCAAGGATTAGGTAACACTTGGTTGTAATGAAACTAGTTTTGGGAATTAGCATCCTAGGTCTAGGTATTAGGTTGTGTATTTCTAGAATTCCATCATGGTGGTTCTTGGAAATTGGTTTCTCACTCTTCCCTAGGAGTGTGATGGGTTATTATTTTATTTGTTTTGGTCCTAGAGCACACTCTTCAAGGTGTGTATATATATATATATATATCTTACAAGATTGATGGTACTAATAACATTAGGGTACATGTACTTTTTTTTGGGGTAATGCTTAATAAAAGAAATGAGGGCTTGGAATTAAACTCATGTATTGGAATCTTATTTATGTATTTACTTATGATCTAGTTAGATTTAGGGCTAATTTAAATACTCATAGCAAATCTTTATTGGTACTAAAGTCATTATTGCTCCAAGATTCAAGGGATTTGTTTGTACTATAGTATAATGATGATGCCTAGTCATGTCCTCAAAATTTGGGAAGATTTTCTTATTTATTTGGTGTACAAATCTTGGAAATTGTAAAACATAATGTTAAAAAAGATTTTAGGGTACAAGTGTATATATATAAATATATGATGGTACTTGTTTGAGGTCAATTTGTGATTTAATAAAAATGTGAGGACTTGGGCTTAATTAAAATATCTATTTCAAGTGAAGAGTTAATAAATTAGTGTCTAGGAAAAAAAATAATTCAGTTTGTATTATCTTGTTTTGAATTTAAAGGTAAATAACTGAATGAAGACTGTAAAATCCGGAAGTTAGGGTTTAGAGCAATTAGTCTAAAATTTAAGAGTTAAATAATTAATATTAGAGTGTTATAATTGATTTCTAAGCTTCCAGGGTCGATTAGGGTTTGTATGGTTTCGTCCGTGATGCGTTTTCGACTCTAGGGTTTAATTTGCGAGCAATCAACGAATTAAGGGCTTGGTGTTAAATACATGTAATTTATGTAGAATTAAATTAGGTTAGGGAACCTAATCCGGCTAGGAAAATTTCTGTTTTGAAAAAAAAAAGAAAATAAAATTGCTAACCGACAAGATTCGAAATAATTCAAGTAATCGAGGGCTTTAAGAAAATAATTCATCATTAGGGTCTTAAAAGTAAATGCATATTTCGGGGGCTTCACACGAACTGTAGGACTTCTTTTCGAGTTTCCGAAAGAGGGCGTGAAAAAGCCGAGCTACATCCTACGCTTGTACAAAAAGATAAATACAAAATGAACAAAAGTGAGCTTTCAGCTCCACAGTTCCCCCCAAGCTAAGTCCTTGGCGGAGGCATATCATTAGCACCTGAAAATGGTTTTCCCAAGTAGGGTGAGTCAAAGCCCAATAGAAACAATCTATCACATCATATGAATCTTAACGAAGATATAAGTATGATGTGCATGTACAATGTCTATGGAAAAATCATTCATATTTTACAAAATCATAACATGTCAAGTTTTTTGTCTCAATCCATTTCATCTCAATTCATTTCATATCAATTCATTTCACCTCAATTCATGAGTCATGTCCATTGTTATTCAGACAACCTGATTGAGGCTACAACTCAATGGTTCTCTAACCAACGCAACCATTTCACACAAGCACTTCAATTTGTCATTTTACGAAAATTTCGTTCGCAAGAATCGGCACCTATGTATATACACGCGGTTTTTGAGACTTTCACCCTGGACACGCAGGCCAACTTAATTCAATAGAGTCCAGCCCCTTTCTTTTCCCAAACATGGAGTATTATCCCATTTCTCCTCCCAAACATCATACATATACAATGTATTAAAAACACAGCCATATTCAATGACAACCGATAAGAGATTAGCTTCAATTCACCCAATCCTTATGCAATTTCTATAACAATCATAGCTATCCTCCACCGATAGCCCAAAACAGATATTTCTAAACAGATATGCAATCTCCAAAACAGATAAACTATCCAAATTTCCATAGATGAGATATAACAAGTATCCAACTCCACCATTTACATAAATATCTATCCAATTTCACATTCTCCACACCAATTCCATTATTTATACAAAATAATTTATTTGAAACATTCTAGGGCAAAACTCCATTTTCTCCCAAATCCAACCCATATGTCAAAATCAATAAATCTAACACAACACAATCTCATGTCTACATCCACAATTATTTTCAATACCTTCATTTGAAAACCCCTTTTTCGATTATAATCCAAAACCCTAGGTTTGTCTAAAATCCTCCAAATCTTGACATTATTTGCATAAGCAACTCATAGCTAAGTTAAAAATCATAAGAGAGTGTAAAAAGTCCCTACCTCAAAGTTAGAAGACGAGCAAAGCAAGGAGAAAACTTCAAAGACGCCGTAACCGACTTTTGTTCGGATCAAATGGAGCTCCAGAGATGCTCTACCTTTTTTTCCAAAGACACTAGGGTAGAGAAACCAACGGATCTAGGTGAAAATGTAGAGAGAATATGAGTTCTAGAGAGAGGAGATCTAGATCTAGGGTTTTGAAATGTTTTTGAGAGAGAGAGATGAAAAAGTGATGTAAAATGTGGTTGTTATGAACTGATATACGCATAGTTCACTCGAGCTCAAGAAGTGACGCTCGAGCGTCAAACACAATAAGTTGTTCCGCTCGAGCGTAAGAAGTGACGCTCGAGCCCAAGAAGTGACGCTCGAGCGCAGAATACACACATCTAGTAGTTTTGTAGATAGAAGAACATCGATTGAGTGCAAGAATGGCCGCTTGAGCGCACGCTCGCTCGAGCATAGAATACACTCTCCCAGTAGTTATGCAGGCCTGTGAAAGTACTGAGAGTTCACAAAGCCCGCTCGAGCGCAAGAAGTGCCGCTCGAGCAAAAGAGCAAAATTCTGGGCAACCAAAGTCTAAAAACCAGGCAACTAACCTATTCCAAACATGCTCAATACAACCCAATAGCCAAACACAAGTAAGAATAAGGGGGAAAAGACATGAACAACATTCAGAAACGATAAAACCCAAGTCCAAAATATCAAATTGGTCAGGTCAAAACCGGATCGCTATAACCCCCCTTAAAGAATTTCATCCCCGAAATTTCAAATCAAGTTTCACAGTTATGTTTAAACCAAACACAATAATGATAATTAATTAATTCCAATACCATGACCCATTCTCTGGTCATCCATTCTCATCAACTTGACACACAAGTCCCAACATTGAAAGTATAATTCACATTTTCCCAAAACATTTACAATGTTTACATTGAATCCATGTTTCCAAAACATACACAACATATACAATGTTTTCAAATTCTCGAAACATATACAATGCTTTCATATTTCATTAACATAAAAAAAAAAATTCATTACATGCTCAAACATCAACAAATAGGTTCAGATATTTCTCACAGACTTCCAACTCATGTTCCCAAGTTGCTTCTTCAACCCCATGATGTTTCCACAATACTTTAACCAAGGGAATTGTCTTGCCTCGCAAAACTTAGTCCCGGGTATCCAAGACTCTCACTGGTCTCTCCTCATACGAGGCATCCTCATCTACCTCTAAGTCGGTCCAATCCAACTTGTGCAATGGATCAGGCTCATACTTCCTATGCATGCTAATATGAAACATATCATGAACCCTGGAAAGTTGTGGCGGCAAAGCCAAACGATAAGCTACCTCTCTAATCCGCTCAAGGATTTTAAAAGGCCCAATGAATCGAGGGAACAACTTCCTACTCTTTCCAAACATTATCAAACCATTCCTAGGTGATATCTTCAAGAATACATGGTCTCTCACCTTAAAAGATAAAGGTCTCCTCCTACGATCGGCATAACTTTTCTAGCGACTCTGTGCTGTAACCAACCTCTTACGGATAAGTGCAACTTTCTCCATTGTCTCCCGGACTAACTCTAAACCTAACATAGGTGCATCACCTGCCTCGGCCCAACATACAGGGGATCTACATCGTCATCCATACAAGGCCTTAAATGGTGCCATGCCAATACTCGACTGGCAGCTATTGTTATAGGTAAATTCCATTAAGGGCAAATGCCTCTCCCACGAACCCTTAAAGTCAAGGGCATAATCCCGAAGCATATTCTCAAGGATCTAAATAGTACGCTCGGACTACCTAGTCTGAGGATGATACACAGTGCTAAAAGTCAATCTCGTGCCGAAGGAACTTTGTAGGCTCTGCCACAGCCAAGCCATAAAACGCGGATCTCTATCCAAAACAATTGTCACTAGGACCCTATGCAACCTCACTATGCCCCTAATGTAAAGGTCGGCAAGATAATCTACCGACTCACTCACACACATAGGTATAAAGTGCGCTGACTTAGTCAACCGGTCAACTACCACCCAAATGGCATCACTACCCCATTGAGTCCTCGGAAGGCCCATAACAAAATCCATAGTGACATGCTTCCACTTCCACTCAGCTACAGGCAAGGGCTGTAACAAACCCGCTGGCCTCTGATGTTCGGCCTTCACTTGTTGACAAAAAAGGCACTTTGACACAAACATGGCCACATCCGTCTTCATTTCCCTCTACCAAAACTGGTGACAAAGGTCGTGACACATCTTTGTGCCTTCCGGATGCACCGCAAGGCATGAATAGTGAAATTCTTGGAGTACTTCATCTCAGTAAGACTCCAGTACGAAGAGACGATCAAGGTATCTAACACTCGAGTCGGAGTACAAGTTCAGGCCTCTTTCTACCTTCCCACTGGAGATATTCTCCCAGAGATTCTACCTCAAGGTCACCCTTATGTGCTTCTATCACTCGGTTCACGTGTAGGTTGTGCAACTACCAAAAATAAGGTCGCAGACTCAACAGACTCACTAAGATATAAGTCAAATTGTCATGACCCAAACCCGCCCCTATGGATTAGAGTCATAACCGGCCAGTAATTATGAGATTACCTACGGCCTCAGTCAAAAATCAAATCATATTGAATAATAGGGGGCCAAATTGCGAAAGCAAAATTTCCAAAACATGGCTTATGAGCTGTGCAGTAATTATGAGCTGTGCATACATGGCTTAACCAAAACATTCTCATTTATGTAATAACTCACACTATACAAACATCCATATTATGTATTACGTAAGTCCAGGATCATTCAAACATTAGTGCTAATAAAAACCAAGGTTATACAAAAATTTGGTCATGCATAACCACAAAAGAATAAAAGGGAAAAAGCAAAACAAAAGTATAGCCTCTTGCATGAGGCAACCTTGGTTGACTCCTCAAAACTCGATTTCACATTGCTTCCTGGGGCTGAGGTTGGACATCCCGTTGCTCATCTATATACATATAAATAAAGAGTGAGCTAATGCCCAGTGAATAATACCAAAGTAAAGGAGTTCATGAATGAGATTCGTTTAATCATAAGTTATAACTAAACTTGTTGATCGATATCAATACAAAACGACCTTAGGTCCAACATATCATATATCATATCCATATTCATATACCAAATGACCTCAGGTCTAACTCGTATTTGCAAAACGACCTTTGGTCCCTTATATGCAAAACGACCTTAGGTCCAATTCATAGACAAAACAACATTCAGTCCAATATATGCAAAACGACCTTGGCTCCACATATATAAGACAACCTTGGATCCAATTCATATACAAAACAACCTTGGGTCCAACCAATCCATATTCACATTTGTGCGCACTCATGATCCATGATCATGTTCACATTCGCCTTCGCATTCAAAACAACCTTAGATCCAATCATTTCCTTATTCGAAATGGCCTTTGGCCCATTTGACAGCTATAACTAAACGGCCTTAGGCCCATTTTATATCCTCTTCAAGTAAGCCAAACGACCTTGGGCCCATTTCATAATCATATATCAATTACTTCACATATTCCATTACGAACCAAGTGGATAGAATACTCATTCACAGTATCAAATTAGGAGTTTAGAAACTTACCACATAGGTAACATTTCGAAAATAATATATATACAAATTATCTTTACTAAGATATTACTCACAGTGTTCCGATGCTTGATTCGTCCTTGCACTTGACCCTACATAATTCATAACACATTGGGTCACAACACAATTCAATCCGTTCTTTAGTTTGCTTAATGTTCTTAGGCTTCTTTCGTGTCTTTTAATTCATTTAGGATGCTCAATGTATGCCTAAGAATACTAAAAAATGGAAGAGAATGGAAATTGGAACATAATATAGCTTTTCAAAAATTTCTGAAACAGGACACCTCGCTTAAGCGCAGCTTTGGTCGCTCGAGCGGTCTGTAAAACTCTATAAAAGTACTGGTTACATGAATTTTACACTAGAGTGAGACTACTATGGCTCGAGCAACGAGCCATAAGAAATTGGGCTCGCTCAAGTGCAAGGTTTGCCGCTCGAGCTACCGTGCAATTCTCTATAAAACTTCTCGAAGTTTGAATTTTACGCTCGAGCGACGTTTTTCTTGCTTGAGCGGACAAGCAGAATTCTGGAACTTCCAGAATTGTGTTTGAAGTTCAAACTTGATGTTCAAAGGTCCAAAACTCGTGTTTTTGGTACAAAAACATAGAAAAATATTATACAACATGAGAACATAGGTAATTTGAGACCAATTATTCAAAATCATGATCCAATTCCCAAATTACTTTATATTCTTCTTGGTAAATTCAAAACTCATGCAACCAAGCTTCATATCTTCATGGATGATGCATGTATGTGAAATATAGACTCTAATTCCATGTCAAATGGTAGAAATGATGTTCAAAATCATGAAGCTTAACAAAATTATGCATGCATGTGCAATTTGGCACCAAATTCTTCATATTGAGTTTGTATTCTACATTCATTTACCAATTCTTCTTGAATACACATATTCATGAACTTAAACTCATGAATTAGAGTTCAAATACTCACTTGGAGCCTTCAATCCTTCTAATTCTAGCAAATTCTTGAGCCTAGCTTCCCAAATCTTCAATCTTTAAGTTAATCCTCTAAGAATTTGGTCTCTCTCTCTCTCTCTCTCTCTCTCTCTCAAGTGTTTCCCCTCTCTAAGTGTACAAACTCAGCCAAGAGGTGATAAAAATGAGCTCAAAGATGTGAGCCAAGCCCCTAATTAGCACATATATAGGTCTTACTAATCATATTGGCTAATCAAGGCTTAGGCCTAATCAAATGAACTTAATTAAATCAAATTAATCTAATTATTTTGATCCGAATCAATTTTTAATTAAATTTCACCGTAAGCTCTAAAAATTATGCTAATCACAATGGGATAGTCAATATCACTTTTTGTCGCCTCTACGGCCTTCAATTTAAATGTTATAACAAAAAATCAAACAGATTTTCATGCGGTGAACAGATAAAAATTCAAAAACACATATAATCATATAATTAGCACTCAAAATCATATCAAGTATATAATGATAAGCATAATTAAGATTAATTAGCACAACACAGAATAGGGTTGTCACATAAACTCCTCAATAGCACCCAACATCTCCCATTTCTAGATGGCAATACAAGCTACACTGCTAATGGATTTCCTACTCAAAGCGTCAACCACAACATTGGCCTTTCCTAGATGATAATGTAACTCGAAATCATAATCCTCTATAAACTCCTTCCACCTCCTCTACCTCAGATTCAAGTCTTTTTGTGTAAATAGATATTTCAGACTCTTGTGATCAGAAAACACCTCAAACTTCTCTCTATATAGATAATGCCTCCAAGATCACCGCCGCTAACTCTAGGTCATGAGTAGGGTAGTTCCTCTCATGTGTTTTCAACTATCGTGAACCATAGGCCACTACCTTCCCCTCTTGCATCAAGACACAACCTAAACCTTCCTGTGAGGCATCACAGTACACCGAATAGCCCAAACCTCTCTCTAGGATAATCAATATTGGAGCCGTGGTAAGTCTAACCTTAAGCTCTTAGAACGACTTCTCATAGGTCTCACTCCACACAAACTTAGCTCATTTCCTCGTCAATCTAGTTAATGGTAAGGCTAATCTAGATAAATCCTTCACGAACTAACAGTAATACCTGACCAACCCCAAGAAACTACGGATCTCAAAAGCATTCTTAGGTTGTTCCCAATCTTGCACTACCTCTACCTTGGATGAATCTACAGTCACCCATTTCCCAGATATCACGTGACCTAAGAACTTAACTTCTCTCAGCTAGAATTCACACTTCCCAAACTTAGCATACAGTTTGTGGGCTCAAAGCAACTCAAGCACCACTCGCAAGTGTTCCTCGTGCTTCTCCTCAGAGGGTGAGTAAATCAAGATGTCGTCCACAAAGACAACCATAAAGCGGTCTAGGAACTCACGGAAGATTTGGTTCATCAAATCCATAAACACAGCTTGTGCATTGGTTAGCCTAAAGGGCATCATTAGAAACTCGTAATGGCTATACCGCATACGGAATGCCGTCTTTGGGATATCCTCCTCCCTTACTCTCAACTGGTGATAACCCGATCTCAGGTCTATCTTAGAAAAGTAAGAAGACCCCTTCAACTGATCAAACAAATCATCTATACAAGACATTGGGTACTTGTTCTTAACAGTTACCCGGTTCAACTTCCAGTAATCTATATAAAGTCGCAATGCACCATCTTTCTTTTTGGCAAAAAGAGTCGGTGCTCTCCAAGGCAAAGTACTTGGGCGGATAAAACCCTTATCTAACAATTCCTAGAGTTAAATCTTCAACTCACTCAACTCAGCAGGTGCAAATCTATATGGTGCCATAAAAATTAGTGCCGTTCCAGGCACTAAATCAATAGATAACTCGATCTCTCGATGAGGTGGTAACTTAGTAAGATCCTCCAAAAAAACATCCGAGTATTCACAAACTATCCTTGGCAACTCAACTCGAACTTCATCACACTCAGCACTCAGGAAGTTAGCAAGAAGGCAACTAAGCTCACTCCGTCCAAGCAGATCACACACCGGTGATAAGACTCTATCCACTCGGTCCCCAAAGAAATAAAAGCAATCACCACTCAAGGTACATACAGTAACCCTCTGACGGTAGCAGTCGATAATAGCATGATAAGATGACAACCAGTCCATACCCAATATAACATCAAAACTAGACATATTAATCAACACAAATGCAAAAGGAAGTCAGCAACTAACAACCTCATGTCACAATCCTGACATCCCTGCTTCAAAACAATCTCACAATCAATAGGTGATTCTACACAGATAAGAGATGCTAACTAAGCCAACTCTAACCCCAAAACTGATGCAAATGCAAACAAAATAAATGAATGGGATGCACCCGTATCAATTAACACAGTAGCAACAGAATTACAAAACAAGAAGGTACCTCTCACTACCGAAGGCGCTAGTATAAGATTTGGCATGATAATAGCATACACACGCCCTGTAGGTCTCTGCTCAACCTACTCACCTCTAGGAGTATAAGCCTGATGCACTGATTAAGCCGAAGAGGCTCCCTGATTGGCCCTCGAGGGTTGTACTGACTGTGCAAACTAGTGGTTTTGTGTCTGCCTCAAACCAGACATACCAGGCGTGCCATCCAACTAAGGGAAAAATATCTTGATGTGCCCCGCTGTAGACACCCCATTTTTTACCGTCCTCAAGACTTGGTTGTGCTTGTAGGTACACCCAACGGCTGGTTCGATTGCTCGCCCAGCATTCGACTGTCGCGGCGGAACGTCACTGGTTCGGGTTTCCCGAACCTTGTATCCTTTTTGTCTCATTTTTGGACCCTGACCTGGTCCTTTCAGGGTGGCCCCTGTGGTGCACTGCCGGCCATGGCATGGCACTGCCGGCCATGGCTTGGCCCCTGCCAGCTACTTGTGAACACCTGCCGGCCATCAGTGTGGCCCTGCCGGCCATTGCTGATGGCCGGCACCCCCCCTATTTCACCTGGTTTCTGGGAAGATCTTTTGTACCAGCTGGATTCCTCATATCTGCCCTCCATACACGTGTATGGAGGGATGAAGCTCTTGCCAAGCTTGTTCAAGAAGCTTTAGCTTTGCATTCCTCTATATAAGCAAGGGGCTCCTTCATTTCAGAGGGTTCTGAGTTTTTGAAGGGCAAAAAGCTTCCTCTCTTTCTATATTGCTTGTGGTTAGAGCTTGGAAGTTGGATTTCTTTGCATTTTTGCACTATACCTCATAGCACAAGACCTCCATCACTCATTCAAACACCTTGAGGCTGTCTCTCAGAGGTTGGAAGCTCAGATTTTTGGACCAAAAGCTGCTGGAAAGATTGTTCTTCAAGGGTAAGCACACTTTTCTCCTAAACTAGTCTTTTCTTGCTTCATTTATAAGCTTTGCTTTCAAACATTTTTGGGCTCCGACCCAAACTAGAAATGATCATATTTTGAGCCCCTTTTCATGTTTGATCAAGGGTCTTTCTCTGTTTGAGGCTTCCTTCTATCACTTGCCTCTTTAACTCTCTTTTAGGCTTTTATTTTTTTTTTGCATAGTATTTTAAGCTTATTTGTGAGCTGTTTTGGATTTGGCCATAAATTGGAAAGAGGCTTGTTTTGAGCCCCTCTTCAACTTTGTTGAAGGGCTCTCCTCTGTTTGAGGACAGCAGCTACCACTTGTCTCTTTACCCCTCTTTTAGGCCCATTTCTTGCATGCTAGTTTAACCTTACTTGTGTTTATTTTTGTGGCTTTATGTAAACTGTAAAGTGCCTTATTTTGAGCCCCTCTTCAACTTTATTGAAGGGCTCTTCATCATTTGGGGCCAGCTGCTGTCCATTGTCTCTATTCTCACTTTTAGGGCCATTTTTGCAAGATAGATTAGCCCTATTTGTATTCATTTTTGAGGCATGTTGTAAACTGGAAAGAGGCTTGTTTTGACATCATCTTCATATTTTATTAAGATTTTATTTTTGTTTAAGGTCACATGCTATCTTGTATGCTTGGTTGCCTCCTATTTTGAGCCTTATATCCTAGCTCTTGTTGCATGCTTTGTTTGGCCTTCTAATTTCAGTGGCTTGGCCATTGTTTTGAGCTTCCAAATCAGAGGGGGGTGACCCCCTCTCACCTTGACTTGTTTGGTAGTCATTTTGGCATTCCAAAGAGGCCCTATCTTGCATGCTTTGTTGACTGATTTTGGGGCCAATTTGGTGAGTTTTGGGACTATCATATTTGATTTTCAGAGTTGTATATGCCATGTCACTTGTCTATCTTGTATGTGCCTAATAACTCCTTGTATGGCCATCTAAAGGAGCTCATCATTTTTGCATACCATGGTTGCATATCAGTGGTTATTTGGGCCTATTTTCACATGTTTTATTCACTGATTTTCGACAGTTTGGTGAAATTCCATGTGCATCATACACTTGCCATGTAAACCATGTTTGCTAGTCCAAATCGCATGCTACTTTAGTCCACCTTGCTAGCACTTTTTGGCCTTGCTTTAAACTGGAAAAGTCCATGTTTTAGGACTGACTTGACTCTGTCTTCATGCTTCATGTTCAAATAATGCATGCTTTGTATAGCTGTAGGTCATTCCATGTGCCTAGTTTTGAGTTTCGGGTCTCACCTCATGCATCGGGTGCCATGTTTTCATGATTCGGGGCTGTTCAGCATCACATTTCAGTGCTGAAATTTGCATGTTTGCATACCATGTTCCATGCCTTACCATGCTTTGGTAGAGTGGCATTCGTGCCTTAGGTTTGGTCCTCGATTTGCGTGCACGCGTGCACGCATTTCGAGTGTCTCATTTTCATCTAATGGCCACTTATGTGAGTGTGGCTGAGGTCCACTCGTGTTGGTGTAAGTCCATTATGCATTGTGTATGCCATTTCATTTCATAGCATTGTGTATGCTAGGTTGTATGTTAGCGCATTGTGTATGCCATGTTACCTCGTGCATCGTGTATGCCATTTCATAGCATTGTGCATGTTAGGTTATATCTTAGTTGCATTCATGCATGTCATGCATCTTGCATTGTGTTTGGGGGGAGGAGTTAGCCCGAGCACGGGAAACGAGGGGCGTTTCGTACTCCAAGTGACGGAACGTGTCTCAATTCCCAGTCACCGAAACTCCGGATTATCCATGATGGAGTTTAGGTATTGTTGTGTTTATGTGTGCATTCATTTCATATTAAGTCATGCAATTCGACTCCTCGGCCATCATGCATCGATATGCGTGATTGGTGGCACGAGGATCGAGGACTACACTCCCTGAAGAGTAGTCAAGCATACATATGTGAAAATACATTGCCATGCCCCTTTCCTGCTCTCTGTTGCAGCAAATCAAGAATCAGCAGCCTTCCGGAGCTTGGTACGCATTCCAAGAACAATTGCAAACAGAGGCTAATTAGGGCATCGCAATGGATTTCCGCGCAAGGCAACCCGACCATGCATCATTCATCATTTGGAGCAGAGTTGAGGCAGTCCCTGGCTTGCATGCCAATTTACCGCTTTCCTAGATTAATTTGTTAATTAATTAGGATTTTGTATTTATTCGGACTGTAATTATTCATTTGGGACTGTACTATTTATTCGGACCCTCCGAGCGAGGGTACAATTGTAATAAGCGTGCGTGCGTGTGATGTATGTCTTCCAACCCCACGTCTTTCTCCCTTTTATTTACCAGCTTACGATGGTTAGATTAGGGCATGTTTCAATTAGCATACAGTATGATAGCATGTTTGCATTCATTCATCTGTTTTGCATGCACCGGGCTTGGCGCATCATACTAACTGCATTTGTATTTCAATTCCGAGTTGAATACTTGATAGCTGTTGCATCTCATATGCCATGTTTAGAATAGCCGAGCCTGCTATAGTTACATTTTTGCATGTGTTGCATTAGGCATTTCTGTATAGTTATGATCATGCATGGATTTCTAATTAGCTTCTGTTTTTGCTTGGAGTACTCGGTGAGTTTTTACGATTTAGCATCCTTGCATGCGTGTGAGTGACTGCCATGATAGCATGCTTACCATGAGGCTATATGCTTATGTGTTATAACTGCCTGAATGCCTGTGGGTGAAGGTTGGGTTATCTAAATTGGAGTAATGCATTGACTGTGAGTTTTAAGCCCACTAGATAGTGGCAAAACCATCTTTTTCTAAGCCCACCTGAGGGTGGCAAAATCTGCATTTTAAGCCTACTTGCGAGTAGCAAACCATCTTTCAAAAAAACAAACATGAAATGTTTTGTTCCAATTCGGGCGACTCAGTCTATACTTGTATGCTGTGTGCATCACATAGTAAATCTAGGCTAATAACCGGAATAAGAACACACAATGTTTTCAAAACTAGATATCATGGTTAGTAGAGGCCGATCTTTGATCGGGCGAGAGGGGGTGCTCATAGCTGACCTTCCCCAATCGTACCCAAGTTCCCGAGCCGAGGCAACTTTGGTGATGACGGACACGTGGCCTTAGGCAACGAGTCAGGGTTTCCTAAATTTTCCAAAAATAAAATATTTAGGTGGCGACTCTGTATCTGGCGAAGCAGTCCATGTTTGGCACTTCTTTCTAAAAAAATCTGTTTTTCTCAAAACGATTTGCCGGATTTGGACTCTTTGGTTCAGATTAAGAACCGTGACATTTGAGTCCTGAACTGTAGTAACCCCAAAAGGAACAGAACGGGACTCACCCTCCCGGGGCGTTCGGGGACGTCTACAGTTTCTGGCGACTCTGCTGGGGACTTAGAGAACTTGACTCAAACTCATGATATCTGGTTTTGGCTACACTTATGTGTTTCTTTGCATTGCATTTGCATTGGTGCGCCTAGGACACCGTGTTTGCCATCTGCTATTCCTGAACGGTTTGCCGGAGGCTTGTCTTGTCAAGGCATGACCATAAGGCTGACCGGTTGTGGGCTCTGCCAGTATGGGAACACAAACCCCGGTTTCACCGGGGCACCCTTTTTGACCATTCGACCTAGTGCATATCGAAATCCGTAGTGACCATTCCAAACTAGGACAGGTTGCTTACCCGATATAGGTTGTTTGAAACCGCTGCGTGCATAGTGAAACCCTAGCTCCTGACAAAATAGGACAGGGAAACCCTACCCCAACATAGGGGTGTTTTGGCTCTCACTTATCTGTTATGTGCTGTTAGAGTGCGTCTCTACAGGGAATGCATGTATCAGTGTATGAGTTTGGGCATCAGGCCTGCGGGCAACAGTCAGTGTTTGAGAATCAGTTATCTGCGGGTATCAGATTCAGTTTTCGGGGACAGTGATTCAGGGATAATGATCAACGTTTGAGGACAGTGTATATTCAGCTTATCGACCGTGTGTTGTTATGCCCAACTGTGTGTTGTGTATTTATTTTAAGCTGTTATGCCGTTCGTTTATCTGGTTATTTATTTCCTTTTGCTTTATTTATCTTTTGCTAGGACAGTTTTAGCACAATTGCTTCCGACCCAGTAGATATTCCCCAAGCACTTTGGACAAGAGGTCGTCGGCTCAATCGATCTGAGGATCTGGTTGACGGACAGCCAGTGTTCCATTCTCTACCCCCGATTGTCAGGAGAAGGCCGAGAAGGCATAGTGTGTCTGAACAGAGGTTACCAGAACAGTGGTCTACCCTAGCAGTGAACAGTCGGGTTGAGGTCTCAGTTTCTGCTATAGAGATACACCTACCAGTCAGTCAGCAGGATCAGCAAAGCATAGTTGAAATGGAAGAAATGATGCGACAGATGCAAGAGAGCATGAAGCAAATGCAGGATGACGCTGTCCGCCAAGCGGAGTTCTCCAAATAGCAGGCCACAATCATGGCCCAGCAGGCCGAGCTCATCACTAGACTGCAGCAGCAGACCGGAACATCAACCTCACACCCAATTCCTCCCCCACCAGGGGTCCCACTACCCGAGCAGGCACCAACTGTTCAGAATGTCCTGCCGAATGCCCAGAACACTTTGCCAAATGTCCATGTTGTTCAAGAGGACACAGACCTTCCAACAGGGCCGGCCCCACCCCCGCTTCCACCTCAATCATCCAAAGTACATACACCTATCAACCACCCGGACTCTCCCTTCGAGTTCGAAGTAGATCCCACTGCACTGAAATTGAGCAAGCTCGAGAAGCTATTCAAAAAATCCTAGGGGGTAAAAGCTATCCCGGATATCGAGAACGGATATACCGATGTGGCTGTGACATTGCTGGATAGATTCAAGATACCGCAGATTGATCGCTTCGATGGATCCGGGGACCCCATGGTCCACCTCCGGCTATTTTCAGATATACTGCGGCCAATGGGCCTAACCAGACCACAGAAGCTTTCGCTATTCGGCCAGACCCTGTCGGGTGTCGCCGCTAATCTGGTATGCGAAGTTGGAGGATGATGTCAAAAGAAGTTGGGATGAAATGGCCGAGGCCTTTGTTGCGCAATACTCGTACAACACCCAGATCGAGATTACGACTCGTGATCTCGAAACAACCAGGCAAGAGCCCAAAGAGACTTTCTCAGATTTCGTGACCCGATGGAGGGCGAAGGCATCGATGATGACCCTGAGGCCTACCGACAAAGATCAGATCAGGATGATTGTGCGCAATCTCCAGCCAAAACTCATGCAAAAGATGATTGTACTCCCCTTCTCCACTTTTTCAGATCTGCACGAGATGGGGGTACAGATCGAAGATGCAATGAAACAGGGTCTGATTGACCAAGACAGGGAGCAACCCCGGAGAACTTTTAACCACAACAATAATGCAGGCTCGAGTGGCGCTGCAACTGCAAGAACTTCGGAGGTCAGCATGGTCGCCACCATTCCCCCTCCCCTTCCAAGGCCCATGGCAGCCACACCCTTCTCCGGTGCATCCGGAAGTAATACGCAGACCACTAAATACCAACCCAGAGGCCAAAGGACCTTCACCCCCTTGTATATGCCCCTGTCCAAAGCTCTGGGGGTCTTAATCAGAAAAGGGCATCTAAAGCCCCTGGAGCCGAGGCCATTGCCAGAAAAACTTCCCCCCACTCACAACCCAGCCAAGTACTGTGCATATCACCAGCAGCACGATCATGATACCGACCAATGTTTCAGACTGCGTCACGAGATTCAAGACCTCGTTGACAAAAATGTGATTGTGCCCACCTGAAAGACCCAATGTTACCACCAACCCACTCCCTACACACAACCAAGTTCCACCTCCCAAAAGAATTAACCTTATCCAGACTGGGGTCGTGTCTCACGATCCTAGCATCTACATCACTCCTTCCCATCTACCCAAGCCAGAGGTGCTCCTTCCCGACTGCACTGACTTTTTGTGCGCGTTGGACATCTCTACAACCCAACCTGAGCCGATGGTGGTGGCCGTTGAACAGAGTACAAGGGAGATTGCGGAGGAGGATAGAACCGTTGAGTCTGGATTTGAACAGTCTGGGAATTTTGCTGGGGAAGCCTACGATCCAAGTGAGTACATCCTGTCAATGGGCCAGTCTGAGCCGAGTGTAGGATTGCCAGAAAGAGCAGAACTGTGCGTGATCCAAGGGGACAGATTTGAGCAGGGAACGGATGATCTGACGGCTGTAGAAGAGGGCTTTGCCAACCTCCCATTCTTCGATGACCAAGCATCAGGGGACGCGGCAGTCAACTGGTTTGAGTATGAGGAACTGGCAGAAGCTACCGGATGGCTGGATGATCAACCGGATGTTGTAGAATTTCAACCAGGACAGAGCCCGGCAGGGGCAGGAGTATCAATTGTGGCCGGAAGGGCCGGAAGTCAAAGTATATTGCCGGAGAGCACCGGTACGAAGAATTTCGCTCAAGACTTGAGCATTGTGGATGCAGGGAAAGCTGCACAACAAACTGCATTGACGCAGTCAGAACAAGAGAAGTTTTGGGATTCCAAGAGAATTAGAAAGGCAAAAGCCCGTGAAGGGATTGAAAGTGCTGTGGGCACAAGGACAGAAGATGATGTAAGCATATGGGCTGAAGATGCTGCGAGTACAATCTTACCGGAACCAGATAGGTGCCTTTTGAATGCCAACGGAATGTGGTGGGAAGACGATGACTTGTGTCTTGCCCACACAGACGAAGATTGGGGGAGCAATCAACCTGACGATACCTGGTATCTCGATGAAGTTGATCACATGACAAGAAGTGGGCGGTACTTCAAACCCCCACACCTAGACCAACCAGAGGCATCTGGAAAGGATAAGAAAGCTGAAAAACAGAAAGAGAAGCAGATCGAAGAGGAAGCTGTGCTGAAACAGTTAAAGAAGATACAAGCAGACGTCTCCATCTGGGGACTGCTTATGGCGTCATGAGTGCACAGACAGGCTGTCCTTTCTGCTATGGACAAGGCCAAACTTTCTATAGATACCACACCAGAGCAGCTGGTCGGACTGGTTTTTCCGGGAGGAGTTTCCCCGACGTTAACCTTTTCAGACAAAGAGCTACCGCCTGAGGGCGCAAATCATAACAAACCCCTCTACATTTTTGTGGAATGTAGAGACAAGTGGATACCGGTGGTTCTTGTTGATACCGGGTCCGCCATCAACGTCTGCCCAATCAGAACGGCGTATGCGATCAGGTTAAAGCCCGCGGACTTCGTGCCGACTACTCAAGTGATCAGAGCATATGATAACACCAGCAGGGAGGTGATGGGGACTGTCAAAATTCAGACCCAGGTTGGTCCAGGACAACACAACATTGAATTTCATGTCTTGGACGTTCCCGCAACCTTCAATCTACTCTTGGGGCGGCCGTGGTTGCACCAAGTGAAGGCAGTCTCTTCCACTCTACATCAGATGGTGAAATACCCCTATGGAAAGGGAGTAGCCATTGTTTTCGGGAATTCATCAATCCATCCACCTTCGGAGGTATCTACACCAGTCCTAGAAATCGAGCATGGCACGGAGGATGTGTTCTTATCAGGGTTTACTCTGGCTGAGGCTCGGGTTGTGCAGAATATCATGGCTGTTAATGAGGGAGTGTACGTCAGCGCTCAATCTGTATACCTCATGAACAAACTACAACACATCCCCGGGATGGGATTAGGAAGGAGCAGTCGGAAGGGCGCCGCAGCACTGGCTGAAGTGCCACATAACCCTTATACCTTTGGATTGGGTTATCAGCCCACCAAAGAAGATTGGGTAAGGAAGGGGAAAGAAATGGCTAGAAGAGCCAGAGCAAAGAAAGCGGGAAAGCCTTTTGACTTAATACATCGGCCCATTCAGGGTACCCTAAACGGACGTTTCGTCCGGGAGGGGGAGGACTTTCCATTTTGTGGCTTCCCCGAGCCGTGGCTGAACGCGGAGAAGAAGCGCGTGCCTGGCTTCGAAATTTTCTTTGATCTACAATTACCCGGGGATGACGTTGCCGAAGAGCAGGCAGACCCATCAGCTGAGGTTGAGCAATGTAAAGTAGGGGACGCCGAGGGCGCTGAAATTGAAATGCGGGTAGCACTGGCAAGTCTACTCTCAGATCCTCCGATCGACCATAAGTGCTTGGGGGATAACTTCTCGATTTCCATGATTGGGGATGAAACGGCTGTGGGCCTGTCAGCAACTATTTTGGATGCATCTATCGCACCCTCTCTCACTTGGCAATACGAAGAGGGATTTTTGTCCAGCAGCACCGAATCAGGTAGTGAGCCGGAATCTGATTCCACCGAGTCTTGTGAGTCGGAATCAGGTTCCAGCTCGACTGAGTCTAAGTCTGGTAATCCTGGGGATGATAACCCGGATGCCACAGTTCTGTCCAGGTCGTCTTTTTCTTTCTCATTTGAGTCTGTTGTAACCGAGAATTCGGACGATTTGGATGTGCTTAATGAGAATCAAGTAACTGTGGTTTCTGAGTACTTTTCTGTGCCCTTGATTTATTGCATAAATTCAGACTTTCAAAATTTTGATGAAAACGACGAGGACGAAATTCCTCCGGTTTTGCAACGCTTAATTGAACAAGAGCAGGAGAGGTTTGTCAAACCCCTAATGGATGAAATCATTACCGTGAATATTGGTACTGAGGAGGACCCGCGGCTGGTCCAGATCGGGTCCACGTTGTCTTCGGAGGAACGCGAGCACTTAGTCGCTTTATTAAAAGATTTCAAAGATGTTTTCGCGTGGTCCTACGAAGACATGCCTGGGATCGATCCTGAGATTGTACAGCACCGGATCCCCCTTGACCCCGAGGCCCGACCTGTCAAACAGAAACTCAGGAGGATCCGCCCGGACTGGGCTCTCAAGATTAAGGAAGAGGTCACCAAGCAAATCGACGCAGGCTTCCTGCTGGTATCCGAATACCCGACTTGGTTGGCCAACATTGTTCCGGTGCCAAAGAAGGATGGCAGGATCCAGGTATGCGTGGATTTCAGGGATTTGAACAGAGCAAGTCCGAAGGACGACTTTCCCTTGCCGCATATCGATGAGTTAGTGGATTTCACAGCGGGCCATGCGTTGCTTTCATTCATGGATGGCTTCTCAGGATACAACCAGATAGTGATGGCACCCGAAGACCGGGAGAAGACTGCATTCACCACCCCGTGAGGGACATACTGCTACAGAGTAATGCCGTTTGGGTTGAAGAATGCTGGAGCTACTTATCAACGGGCCGCGACCACAATATTCCATGACATGATCCACAAAGAGGTTGAGGTGTATGTGGACGACATGATTGTCAAGTCCAAAGAAAGAGAGGGCCACTACACCGCCTTGCAAAAGTTCTTCCAAAGGATCAGGGAATTCCGGTTGCGGCTAAATCCTCAGAAATGTACGTTCGGTGTTACAGCGGGAAAGATGCTGGGGTTTCTGATTACACAGAGAGGTATCGAAGTCGACCCTTCCAAAATCAAGGCCATCCTAGAAATGCCCCCACCAAGGACTGAAAAGGAGGTGCGAGGCTTTCTGGGTAAAGTGCAATTCATAAGACGGTTTATCTCAAAATTAACCTTAACTTGTGAACCACTTTTTGGTCTCCTGAAGAAAGGCAAGAAATTCCAATGGGACGGCCGATGCCAAGCTGCTTTTGAACAAATCAAGGAATACTTACAGAACCCGCCCGTGTTGTCACCGCCAGAGCCGGGGAAACCGTTGATATTGTACCTTTCAGTGACTGAGACTACAATGGGCTGTATGCTCGCACAAGAATCGGAGGACAAGGTGGAGAAAGCCATCTACTATCTGAGCAAGAAGATGCTAGAGTGTGAAACCCGCTACACTCCGCTGGAGAAGGCTGGCTTAGCTTTGGTATGGGCTACCAGGAAGCTGCGGCACTACCTGTTAGCTCACTCCGTAATGTTGGTTTCACGACTCGATCCCATCACATATCTTTTCGAGAAACCAGCACTTACGGGTAGGCTAGCTCGTTGGTTGCTGTTGCTCTCCGAATTTGATTTGAAATATGTAACACGTAAGTCAGTCAAGGGAAGAGCAGTAGCAGAATTCTTAGCCGACCATCCAGTGGAAGGGGGTGAAGCAGTCGAGTACCTATTCCCAGATGAAGCTATTTTGCACATCGACGATGAAGCTTGGACGATGTACTTTGACAGAGCATCCAATCAATACGGGTATGGGATAGGAGTGTTGCTGATAGCACCCGACAATTCTCGTATCCCTCTAGCCTTCAAACTCCGGTTCAAAGTCTCGAACAACGAAGCAGAATATGAGGCGTGCATCGCCGGTCTAGAAGCAGCCCTAGAACTAGGGGCAAGACAGTTGGACGTCATCGGGGACTCGAACCTTGTTGTGTCTCAAGCAAAAGGAGACTGGAAAGTCAAAGAAGAGAAGATGATGATGTATCACCAAACCTTGGACTTGTTAATGCCTCGGTTTGAGAAGCTAAACTTTACTCATCTACTAAGAGAGAACAATAGGTTCGCAGATTCCTTAGCAACTCTATCTTCCATGATAGACATCCCGTACGGAGTCCGGATGCGTCCAGTCATCATTGACCAGAAATTTGCACCAGCCTACGAGTCGATTGCTGCCATAGATGAGGTTCAGGACGAAAACCCCTGGTACCACGACATTTGGAATTTCCTGGAGAAGGAAGCGTACCCGCCACGGGTAAATGCCAAGGATAAGAGGGCAATCAGAAGAATGGCCGTTCAGTTCATCATCTGTGGGGGTAAGCTGTATAAGAGAGGCCATCTGGGAATGCATAAGCTGTGTGTCGATGCCGAAGAATCAAAGCGTGTAATGGAAGCCATCCATGGGGGGGAATGTGGTGCTCACATGAATGGAGTAATGCTAGCACGGAAGATCCTCAGACAGGGTTACTACTGGTCCACCATGGAGGAGGATTGTATCGGTTTTGTTCGGCGATGCCACAAATGTCAAATTCATGCAAATCGCATGAACATTCCGCCGTCGAAGCTGTACAATATGACTTCGCCATGGCCATTTTCAGTTTGGGGAATCGATGTGATTGGGGTCGTCACTCCGAAGGGGTCGAATGGGCATGAGTTCATCCTGGTCGCGATAGATTATTTCACGAAATGGGTCGAGGCCCAGTCTTACGCGGTGTTGAAGGCTTCGCATGTCGCAAAGTTTATCAGAAACAACATCATCTGTCGCTACGGAGTCCCAAACGAGGTTATTTCAGATAACGGTTCCCACTTCAAGAAGGAAGTGATTGACTTGTTGGAAAAATACAACGTGGCTTTTCATAAGTCGTCTACCTACCGGCCGCAAACCAATGGAGCGGTTGAGGCCGCCAACAATAACATCAAACACATATTGCAGAAGATGGTGGAAACCTACCGGGACTGGCCAGATAAGCTGCCGTTTGCTCTGTGGGGCTACCGGACTTCAATCAGAACTTCTACTGGGGCGACTCCGTATTCATTAGTTTATGGGATGGAGGCCGTTCTACCCATCGAGATTGAGGTCCCGTCATTGCGAGTATTGGCTGAGTGTCAAATAGCCGAAGCGGATTGGCAGCAAAGCAGGTTTGAGGAACTCATGCTCTTCAATGAGAGAAGACTGAAAGCACTGTACCATGTTCAGGGATATCAGCGCAGAATTGCCCGGGCTTTCAACAAGAGAGTGAAGTCCAGGAATTTAAAGGAAGGAGATTTGGTACTCAAGGATAACCGAGCTCCCATCCACGACCCAAGGGGCAAGTTCAGACCTAATTGGACTGGCCCCTACATCATTAAGTCTATCTGGTCAGGTGGAGCTGTGGTTCTGATGGATCTAGATGGCTTGGAGTTTTCGCAACCGATCAATATGGACAAGTTGAAGAAATATTACCCTTGAGAGGCTCGCTAGGCCGAAAACCCGAAAGGGCGACCTAGAGACCTGCTCCTCTCTGCGGGCAAACTAGAGACCTGTGGCCCAACTGACCATACTTGTAACAAATGAAATCCTCCTAACCACCTCTCCTAAAACCTGAACTTGGCACTGGAAAAGTGGACCATAATTGAGGTCCCTGGGAGTGTTGTGGGGGAAGAACCCCTCTGCCTCTTACTGTCACCCTGAATATCCTGACTCTTCCTGGAGCCCTTCATCCTCTCCTCTTTCATCTACATTACGGTCTCCAAATAAGTCGTCGCCTCCACAAGACGCCCATAATCCATAATCATTGACCCGGCCACTTTGAACATGAGCCCGGTCCTAAACCTCTTCTCAAACTCCAAACAACGGCGCTCTTTTGTCATCACTAACTCTGGTGCAAACTTAGAGAGGCTAGTAAATGTGGTCTCAAACTCGGCCACTGGAGTGTTCAACTGTACCAACTTGGAAAACTGATGCCTCAACTTCTCCTTAACAGTGGGAGGCAAATACTTATCCTGGAAGACAAAAGCCTTCCAAGTCACCCCAATCACATACTTCTACCACTTAGTTGTATCTCCCTTCAGCTAGATGGATGCCAAGGTCACTCTCAATTGGTCGTTCTCGATGCCAAGCATCTCGAACGTCTTAATTATTTACTCTAACCACTCATCCGCCTTCAGTGGCTCTTTGGGATTGCCCACAAACTCATCCGGATTTGACCGAAAAACTCTCGCTTCAAAAAAGACGGCCCTGCATCAACTACCTCGGCCTAGACTTCATTATTAGCCCTGAGAATGTCCATGGATTCCCACAATGCTCCGGCCATTTCACAGGCCAAAGCGCCCATGGCCTGTTAACCAATGGGTTCGACCACATTAACCTGATGTAGACACCCCATTTTTGACCGTCCTTAAGACTTGGATGTTCTTGCAGGTACATCCAGTCGCAAGTTTGATTGCTCGTCAAGCACCCGAATTCCGCGGCAGAACGCCACAGGTTTGAGCTTTCCAAACCCTGCATCAATTCTGTCTCATTTTTGGACCATGTTTTGATCCTTCCAGCGTGTTGCTTTTGGTGCACTGCCGGCCATGGACTTTGGCCTGCCGGCCATTGATTTGCCCTGCCGGCCATCAATGAGCCCCTGCCGACCATTACTGATGGCCGGCCGGCCATCAGTGCATCAGTAGATATTTTCTGATATTTTGGTGCCAGCTGTTTGCACAGATTGGAGCATCTGCTTGCACGTGGATGGTTGGATCTTTTCAAGAGGATTTTGTATCTTCTATATATAGAAGTCATCTTCTTGCATGTAGGGGGTTACAAAAAATTTGTAAGCAAAATTTCTCTCTCTCTCTAGAATCCTCTCTCTCTCTCCCTATTTTGTGCTTGAAAGTGGGAATTCTCTACATATTTGAACTAAGACCCTTAGCCAAACACCTTCATCTTGGAGCTGAGGTTCTTGGAGGCCTTGTTTGAGCTCCTAAGGTTGGTTTTAGCTCAGAATTTTGGTTGTTTTGTTGCTATGCTTCAAAGGTATAAGCTTACCTCTTTTAAGCTTTGTTTTAGTTGATTGCTTAGCCATCTCTTTACACTACTTTGACCTGATTTTTCAACCATAAAAAACTCTATTTTTAGGGTTTTAAAATGGTGGTTTGAGTCTTGTTGAGTTAGGGGATTGTCTCCTCTCTTTGCTCTTTGGCTTGTGAAGCCTTTTGTGCCTCTTTTCAAAGCTTTTAAGTCAACCTTTTTTGGCCTTTTAACCACTGAATTCCAGGGGAATATCAGTGGTGAAAACCATGTTTTGAAGTCCAAAATAGGAGGGGGTGGCCTCCCCTCCTTGTGGCTTGTTTGCAAGTGTAGATAGCCTAACATGTGAGCATGTTTTTCTACCTTTTTGTGACTTCATCTTAGCATGTTTTTGCTACTGATTTAGCATGCTTTAGCTCTGTTTTGAGCTGTCTTGGTCATATGAGCCATGTTTTGCTTAGTTGTAGTGCAAAGGCCTTCACTAGCTTTGTGTTTTAAGGCCTCTAACATGCTTTGCTTGAGATGATTGCATGCTATAGCATCATTTAACATGTGATTTCAGTGCATATAGCTCAGTCACACTCTCACTTCTATCACTCTTTCATTGTTTGTAAGAGTTGTGCTTTGAGCCTTGTTTGTAGCCTAACACATGAGCATGTTTTTCTTGCCTTTTATGCTTTAATCTCAGCATGATTTAGCCACTGTTTTGGCATGTTGTAGCTCTATTTTGAGCTGGTTTGGTCATTTGAGCTTGATATTGCATGCCTCTAGTGTAGTGCTCTTCACTAGCTTTAATGCTTTTGGCTTTTGAGCATGTCTTGCATGTGTTGCTTGCATGATTTAGTGTCTTTTGCATACCATTTCAGCACTAAAAAAGTCTGCAACCTCCCTCATTTCTTCATTTCTCTATTTGTTTTGAGGGTTGGTTAACCTTATGATTGTGTTTAAGCTTGAGATAGAGCTTATGCTCAATGGCTTTAACCCTCCTTTGAGGGTTCCTCCTAGCCAAAGGCATGATCTCTCTCATGTCTTAAACCATCCTTTGGTTGACCCCTTTCTCATTAGAGGACAATCACCTTGGACAAATTAACTAAAGAATGGCTTGGTAATGTTAAAAAGAGTAAACAAAATGAATCAAGTAAAACATGACCAAGATAAGCATGTTGTGTTTGCATTGCATTGTGTTCAATCGGACGTTATATTGAACACAAGGTAGATTGGTCCATTTCATACTCAAAGTGATGAAATGAGCCAATCTCCTTTGTCTCCATCACCCTTGATCATGCATGATAGGGTGGTGGTCCTTTGAGTCTTGTTTTTGTGCATTTATTGAAATTGTGCAACTTGGATCTTTGGCCATCATGCATTGAAAATGCTTGATTGGTGGTTTTGGATCCAAGAATGCCACTCTTTTGATGTTTTGAGATGATGAGGAGGGGCATAGTACAAACATATCCTTGGAAAACCCTCCATTTTCCTCTGTTTGTGCTCTGTTGCAGTGTGGTGGTTCAGCACACCAGTGGCCGGCAGTGGCACACTGATGGCCGGCAGAGGCACACTTTTGGCCTGCAGATGGCCGGCAGCAACCAATCATGGCTGGCAGGCCACTGGTGCATTCCTCAGTAGTGAATTGGTAAGGTGAAGCAGAGAGTTATTGGAGTAACCCTGCAAACAGCGCCTCTCAAGAGCAAACCGGTAGGGCTATCGAGGCGAAAACCGAATGCATGCGTCATATGCTTCCTGAGGCAGAGCTGAAACAGTGTAGTTTTAACATTTTTTTTGCATGTTGAGTTAGCATGAATTTGTAATTTAATTAATTAGTTAGTTAAGTGTTGTAATAATTAGTAAATAGTTTACTAGTTATTCAATTTGTTGTGTAATAATTAGTCTAATTAGTTTAATTAGATTAATTTGATTAGCTTAGCTTAGTGTAGCTTAGCTTATTCATTCGGACCCTCCTTCGTGAGGGCGCAATGTTGTAATAAGTGTGCGTGCGTGTGTGCATGTCTTCCAACCCCACTTCTTTCTCCCTTTTATTTAACTGCTTTCGATGGTCAAATTAGGGCACGTTTTCATTATCATACCTTAGTCTCAGATGCGTGCATCATTCATTTGTATTGCATGCACCGAGGCTCGGTGCATCATTCAAACTGCATTGCAATTTCAGTATACTTATTTGAATACGTGTTTCAAAGCATGTTATCAAATTGTTGCATTCATATGCCATCTTAGATAACCGAGCCTATTAATTGCATTATTGCATGTGTTGCATTAGGCATTTTGCATAGTTAGGATCATGCATATTTCTAACTAGCTTTTGTTTTGGCTCGGAGTACACTGTAAGTTTTACGCTCTAGCATACTTGCATGAGTGTGAGTGATGCCATGACAGCATGCTTGCCATGAGTCTATTTGCATAAGTGATTAACTGCATGAATGCCTGTGGATGAAGGCTTGATTGCTTGAATTAGAACAATTCGATAAATGTGTGTTTTAAGCCCACTTTGCGAAGTGGCAAATCATGTTTTAAGCCCACTTGAGGGTCTTTCAAACCATTTTCGAAAACAAACATGAGTTGTTTTGCTCCAATTCTTGCGATCTTAGTCTATACTTGTGTGTGCGTCACATAGTAAAGTTAGCTAATAACCGGAATAAGAACACATGAGGTTTATAAAACAACATATCATGCTTAGTAGAGGCCGATCCTTTGATCGGGCGAGCAGGGGTGCTAATGTCATGACCTTCCCCTCTCGTACCCAAGTTCCCGAGCCGAGGCAACTTTGGTGATGACGGACACGTGGCCTTTGGCACGAGTCAGGGTTTCCTAAATTTCCCAAAAACAAAATATTTAGGTGATGACTCTATAATCTGGCAAAGCAGTCTAGTTTTAGCATTATTTGATTCAAAATCGATTTTCCAAAATGATTTGCCGATTGGACTCTTTAGTGTTTATCAGTCTTACATTTCACTTTGTGAGATTAGATTCAGAACCGTGACAAGAGTCCGAACTGTAGGACTAATTCAAGCTCTCCAAAAGAGGGGACGCGAAGAAAGTCAAGTCTACACCTGACCAACCCTTTCTTCTTGTGTCGAAATTTCATCTGGTATAGGCAGCTCATGCCTCCTAGGCCTACCATGCCTACCACTACCACATCCACGTCCACGTCCACGTCCACGTCCACGTCCTGACATCCTAATGAAGGTAACACAAGAGATTAGCACATTTACAAATATGCCGAAACTAACTCACTTGCGTCCTAATGCGGTGGACAACAGTAATTCACTCCACATAAGTACGTAATCATATAAACACATACGAATTTCAATCCTGGATAATGACCATCCCTCAGCGTTGCCAGAGTTCCAATTAGAAACAGCAGTGATCAAGTGCTCTTCTAACAGGACTTCTAGAAACCTGTAGACCAAATCAATATCTTAGGAATTAAACCCCATACTCATATAATCACATAAGCATGTTATCACATAAGCACGTCATACAAACTAAAGTCTCTATCAAGCGAGATAAACCCATTATGGAAATAACCACTTCTCACGTACCCAAAGTATTCAAACCTGGAATGCTCTGATACCAAGTTGTAACACACCCAAAATAATTACAATAAACCAACTCCAAAGACTAATACAATGTGATATAAATAAAACAAAAACTTTCATTAATCAGAGTTAATATATAAAAGGTGACACATGCGATGTACATTCATAAATCGTTCATCCTAAATCTACAGCATGTGTTACAAGAAGAAATAGGAAATAAAAGCTAAACAGATATTCATATGCCCTAATCGCTTACATCTTTCCAAGATTGTGCCTGGTTACAACAAAATGACTCAGAAGCTCAATACAAATAAAGCCCTACGCTTGTACAAAAAAATAAATACAAAATGAACAAAAGTGAGCTTTTAGCTCCACAGTTCTCCCAAGCTAAGTCCTTGGTAGAGGCGTATCACCAACACCTGAAAATGGTTTCTCCAAGTAGGGTGAGCCAAAGCCCAGTAGAAAAAATCTATCTCAATATATGAATCTTAACAAAAATATAAGTATGATGTGCCTGTACAATGCCTGTGAAAAAATTATTCACATTTTACAAAATCATAACATGTCAAGTTTTCTGTCTCAATCCATTTCATCTCAATTCATTTCATGTCAATTCATTTCACCTTAATTCATGAATTAGGTCCATTGTTATCCAGACAACCTGACTGAGGCTATAACTCAGTGGTTCTTTAACCAACGCAACCATTTCACACAAACACTTCAATTTGCCATTTTATGGAAATTTCGTCCTCAGGAATCAACACCCATGTATATGTGCGCGGTTTTCGAGACTTTCACCTTGGACACACAAGCCAACTTAATTCAATGAAGTCCATCCCCTTTCTTCTCCCAAATATGAAGTACATCTCCTTTCTCCTCCCAAATATCATACATATACAATATATTAAAAAACAGTCATATTCCATGACAACCGATAATAGATTAGTTTCAATTCACCTAATCCTCATGCAATTTCTACAACAATCATAGATATCCTCTACCGATCGCCCAAAACAGATATACAATCTCCAAAACAGATAAACTATCCAAATTTCCATAGATGAGATATAACAAGTATCCAACTCCACCATTTACATAATTATTAATACAATTTCACATTCCCCATACCAATTCTATTATTTGTACAAAATAATTATTTGAAACATTTTAGGGCAAAACTCCATTTTCTCCCAAATCCGACCCATGTGTCAAAATCAACACATTTAACACAACACAATCTCATATCTACACCCACAACCATTTTCAATACCTTCATTTGAAAACTCCTCTTTTAATTTTAATCCAAAATCCTAGGTTTGTCTAAAATCCTTCAAATCTCGACATTATTTGCACGATCAACTCATACCTAAGTTAAAAATCATAGGAGAGTGTAGAAAGCCCCTACCCCTCAAAGTTAGAAAACGAGCAAAGCAAGGAGAAAACTTCAAAGACATCGTAACCGACTTTTGTTCAGATCAAAATAGAGCTCTAGAGATGCTCGACCTTTTTCCCAAAGACCCTAGGGTAAAGAAACCAACGGATCTGGGTGAAAATGTAGAGAGAAAGTGAGTTCTAGAGAGAGGGGCTCTAGATCTAGGGTTTTGCAATGTTTTTGAGAGAGAAAGAGATGAAAAAGTGATGTAAAATATGGCTGTTACGAACTGATATACTCACAGTCCGTTTGAGCGTAAGAAGTAAAGCTCGAGCATCAGACACAATAAGTTGTTCTGCTCGAACGCAAGAAGTGATGCTCGAGTGCAGAATACACACATCTAGTAGTTTTGCAGATAGAAGAGCATTGCTCGAGCGCAAGAATTGCCGCTCGAGTGTAGGAAATGCCGCTCGAGCATTGAATACACTCTCCTAGTAGTTTTGTAGGCTTGCAAAAGTATTGAGAGTTCACAAAGCCCGCTTGAGCACAAGAAGTGCTGCTCGAGCAGAGGAGCAAAATTCTAGGCAACCAAAGTTTGAAAACCAAGCGACCAACCTATTCCAAACATGTTCGATACAACCCAATAGCCAAACTCAAGTAAGAATAAAGGAGAAAAGACATTAACAACATTCAGAAACCGTAAAATCCGAGTCCAGAATATCAAATTGGTCGGGTCAAAACCGGGATCGCTGAGTGTTATTTAAGTACTTATATATAATAAATTTAGTTAAATTATTTGTTTATTTTCATAATTTTAGTTCTATTGTGTTATAAAAGTATAATTATCATATAATGATTTTATATGATTTATATTAAATTATAAGATCGTAAAATAAACACTCATTTTGATATTAAAAATAATAGTTAAATTAGAAAGAGAATTAGTAATATAAAACTAAAAGTAATTCTAATTATTTATTTTTATTTTTATTTTTATTTGAAAAATAAAAATATGTAGAAATAGAAATACACAAAATTTATTTAAAAGATTAAATATAAATATGTTGGGATTGGATTAAGAAGAAAATATATAAATTAATTATGTAGAGTATTGATTTTTTCTTTAATACTCTTTTTGAAGGATATAAAATTTAAATTAAATATAAGCATTTTATAATAAATAATTTCACGTTAAATAAAAAATAAAAAATAAATTAGTTTGATAAGTGCGATGCATATAATTAAGCGCATTATGTCTTATTTATTTGTATATTGAGATAATTTTTTTCAAATACTATAATAATCAAATTAAAAGTGAAATTATCATAAAATAATTTTGTATGATATATATTAAATTATAAAATAGTAAAACAAATACTCATTTTGATATTAAAACTGATAGTTAAATTAGAAGACGAATTAGTAACATAAAATTAAAAGTTATTCTAACTATTTAATTTTTTTTATATTCATTTGGAAAATAAAAATATGTAGAAATAGAAATTATATAAAATTTATTAAAAAAATTAAATATAAATATGCTGTAGTTGAATTGTCATAAAATGATTTTATATGATATATATATATATATATATATATATATTGTAAAATTGTAAAATAAACATTCTTAATTAAATTAAAATATCAACTATATAAAAGAAATTCACCGACTAATCAAGAAAGAATCACATTACAACATCTAAACCCAAAAAGAAAAAATAACAAAAGCATCCAAACGATATATATACATCTTAGTTTGTGAAGTGATTAATAATCTGTAATATGGTGTCAAAACATAAAAGAATTTATTGTTCAACAATTAAAAAAGGTAACTCAAGCAGTAAATCTAAATTTTAGAGGTTCCTCAAGAGTATCGTTGTTGTGCAGGTTTTTCCTTCTATGAGTTGTGATTATATAAAATAATGTATGAAAGATAATATAAAAATAATGCATGGAAAAAAAGAAGGAAAAAAAAAAAAGCGGCTAATTTAGCATTTAAAAAAAAAATCCTAATATCCTTGAAAGAATTAAGAAGAAAAACATAAAATGCAAAATTGATATTAACTTTGTGGATTACCTTAATTTACGATGAAAAATATATGGAAAAGAAATATTTATCAAATAGAATCCATATAAAATAGATAAATTAGTATAATTTAAATTAAGCTTAGATTTGTGTAGAGCTCTATACATAATTGTAGATAATCCATTTTTGATCGTCCTCAAGACTTGGACGTTCTTACAGGTACATCCAGTAACAAGTTTGATTGCTCGTTGAGCACTCGAACTCCGTAGCGGAACGCCACAGGTTAGAGCTTTCCAAACCCTGCATCAATTCTATCACATTTTTGGACTGTGTTTTGGTCCTTCCAGCATGTTGTTCTTGATCCAATGTCGGCCATGTTAAGGCACTGCTGGCCATGGACTTTGGCCTACCGGCCATTGATGTGCCCTGCCGGCCATCAATGAGCCCCTGCCAGCCATCACTAATGGCCGGTCGACCACCAGTGTATCAGTAGATATTTTCTGATATTTTGTGCCAGTTGTTTGCACAGATTGGAGCATCTACTTGCACGTGGATGGTTGGATCTCTTTGAGAGGATTTTGTATCTTCTATATATAGAAGCCTTCCTCTTGCATGTTCAAAGTTGGAAATTTTGAAGGCAAAATTTTTTTTCTCTCTCTCTTTCTAGAATCCTCTCTCTCTAAATATTTTTCCTAAAAGCCTAAATTCTCTACACTTTTGCTTGTGAGCTCTTGATCAAACTTGATCATCTTGGTGTTGAGGTTGCTTGAGGTCCTATTTGAGCTCTAAAAGAGGATATTATCTTGGTTTGACTTGTCTTTGTTACCTAAATAGCATCTTGTCTTCAAAGAGGTAGAATACTTGTATTTTAAGCATAATTTAAATACTTGTTTGGCCACCTTTGCATGCTGTTTTGAGGCTGGTTTTAACCCCTGAAATCTCTGTTTTCATGGTTTAAAATGGTGGTTTGGGGTTTGTTTTGGAGTTAGGGGTGGTCCACCCTTCTTGTAGCTTGCTTGCTAAGTTGTTGTGCCATCTTTCAAAGTTCTTTAAATCAAACTTTTTGGCCTTTCTAACCACTGAAAATCAGATTTATTTCAATGGTAGAAACTATGTTTTGAGGTCCAAAATAGGAGGGGGTAGCCTCCCCTCCATGTGTCTTGTTTGTAAGTGTAGATAGCCTAACATGTGAGCATGTTTTTCTACCTTTTTGTGACTTGATCTCAGTATGTTTTTGTTACTTTTTTGACTTGCTTTAGCTCTGTTTTAAGCTGGTTTGCTCACTTGAGGCTTGCTTTGTATGCTTGTAGTGCAATTGTGCTTAATATTCTAGTTTGTGCTATGCGTTGGCCTTTCATTCTAGCTTTTTTAGCTTACTTCAAGCATGTTTTAGAACACCTTTTAAACTGTTTTAGGACTGTTTTAAAGTGTTTGTGCCTTTGGGGCTTTGTATTGCATGCCTATAGTGTAGTGCTCTTCACTAGTTTAGTGTTTTTGGCTTTTGAACATGTTGTGCATGAGTTGCTTGCATGTTGTAGTATCATTTTTCATGCCATTTCAGCACTGAAATATCTGCAACCCCCCTCATTTCTTCACTTTTTCATTTGCTTTGAGGGTTGGTTAGCCTTAAGGTTGTGTTTAAGCTTGGGATTGAGACTTGCGCTTAATGGTTTTAATCCTCTTTTGAGGGTTTCTACTAACCAACGGCATGATCTCTCTCATGTCTTAAGTCATCCTTTGGTTGACCCCTCTCTCATTAGAGGACACTCACCTTGGACTTAACCGGTTAAAGAATGGATCGGTAATTAAAATGAGTAGATAAAACATGACAAGTAAAAGTTGAGCAAGATAAGCATGTTGTGTTTGCATTGCATGTGTTCAATCGGACGTTATATCGAACACAAGGTAGATTGGAGCAATTCATACTCAAAGTGATGATATGAGCCAATCTCCTTGGTCTCCATTGCCTTTGATCACACATGATAAGGTAGTGGTCTATAGTCTTGTTTTTATGCATTTATTGAAAGTGTACAACTTGGATCTTTGGCCATCATGTATTGAAAATACTTGATTGGTGGTTTTGCATCCAAGAGTGCCACTCCTTTGATGTTTTGAGATGATAAGGACGGGCACAGTACAAACATACCCTTGGAAAACCCTCCATTTTCCTCTGTTTGTGCTCTGTTGCAGTGTGGTGACTCAGAGCACCAGTGGCTGGCAGTGGTTCATTCTTAGCCGACAGGGCACACTTTTGGCCGACAGATGGCCGGCAGCAAGCATTCCTGGCCTGCAGGCCACTCGTGCAATCCTCGGCATTGAATTGGTAAGTTGGAGCAGAAGGTTCTGAAGTGTAGTCAACCCTACAAATAGAGCCTCTCAAGAGAAAATCGGAAGGCTTTTCGGAGCGAAAACCGAGTGCATGCGTCCTACATTTCCTAAAGCAGAGCTGAGGGAGCGTAGTTCAGTGCTCTAAATGTTTAATTAGTGTACATTTGTATTGTAATTTAATTAACTAGTTGCTATTTAGTTAAAGTGTTGTAATAATTAAATAGCTTAGCTTAGCTATTTCTTTATTTTGTTTTGGAATAATTAGTCCAATTAGTTTAATTAGATTAGTTTGATTAGCCTAGCTTAGCTTAGATTAGCTTAGCTCTTATTCATTCGGACCCTCCTTCGCGAGGGCACAATGTTGTAATAAGTGTGCGTGCGTGTGTGCATGTCTTCTTCCAAACCCACGTCTTTCTCCCTTTTATTTAACCGCTTTTGATCGTTAGATTAGGGACATTTTCAATTAGCATACCTTATGCTCGCATGTTTGCATCATTCATTTGTATTGCATGCACCGAGGCTCGACGCATCATTCAAACTGCATTGTCAATTCAATACCTATTTGAATACATGTTTCAAAGCATGTTATCAAATCGAATCGTATGCCATATTAGTAGCCGAGCCTATTAATTGCATTATTGCATGTGTTGCATTAGGCATCTAGCATAGTTAGGATCATGCATGATTTCTAACTAGCTTTTGTTTTTGCTTGGAGTACACTGTAAGTTTTACGCTTTAGCATACTTGCATGAGTGTGAGTGTTGCCATGTTTCGCATGCTTGCCATGAGGCTATTTGCTTAAATGATTAACTGCATGAATGCCTATGGATAAGGCTTTGTTGCTTGAATTGGAACGATTCAACGAATGTGAGTTTTAAGCCCACTTTGCGAAGTGGCAAATCATGTTTTGAGCCCACTTGAGGGTGGTAAATTCACATTTCTAAGCCCACTTAAGGGTGGCAACTTCAAACCATTTTCGAAAACAAACATGAGTTGAATTCGTTCCAAGCCTTGCGATTTAGTCTATACTTGCTTGTGTGTGCGTCACATAGTAAAGTTATCTAACAACCGGAATAACAACGCATGAGCTTTATAAAACATCATGTCATGATAGTAGAGGCCGATCTTTGATCGGGCAAGCGGGGGTGCTCATTTCAAGACCTTCGCCTCTCGTACCCAAGTTCCCGAGCCGAGGCAACTTTGGTGATGACGGACACGTGGCCTTTGGCACGAGTCAGGGTTTCCCAAATTTTCCAAAAACAAAATATTTAGGTGGCGCCTCTGTAATCTGGCAAAACAATCCAATTTTGGCATTATTTGATTTAAAATCAATTTTCCAAAATGATTTGCCGGACTGGACTTTTTGGTGTTTATCAGTCTCATATTTCACTTTGTGAGATTAGATTTAGAACCGTGACAGGAGTCCGAACTGTAGGACTAATTTGAGCTCTCCGAAAGGGAGCGCGAAGAAAGTCGAGCTACAGTTTCTGGCGACTCTGTTGGGGATTTAAAGAACATGACTGAAACTCATGATTGTTGTTTTATTTACACTTATGTGTTTCTTTGCATTTGCATTTGCATTGGTGTGCTTAAGTCACAGTGTTTGCCATCATCTATTCCTAAGCGGTTTGCCGGAGGCTCGCTTGGAAAAGCATGCCATAAGGCTGACCGATTGCGGGCTCTAGCACGATGGGAACACAAACCTTGGATCTGGACTACCACCGTACCGTTTGATCCACCTTTCACTTCTCGGTGTTCGGAGCGAGAGGTATATTAGGTGGTCTTGCTGAGGCACCCTTTTTGATCAATTGACCTAGTTGCATATCGGAAGCCGTAGAGACTATTCCAAACTAGGACAGGTTGCTCACCCGAATGCAGGATTGTTTGAAACCGAATGTGTGCGTAGTGAACCCTTAGTTCCTAACAAAATTAGGACAGGGAAACCCTACCCCATCATAGGGGTGTTTTGGCTCTTACTTGCTTGATATGTGCTTTTAGAGTGTGACTCTGCAGGAATGTATGTATCAGTTGCAAGTCTGGGTATCAGTTTGAGGGTATCAGTTTTGAGGCAAAATTTGTAGCAAAAATCAATGTTTGAGTACAGATTGTCCAGCTTATGATTTCAACTATGTGTTGTCTTTGTCTAAGCCGAGATGTTGTGCGTTTGCTAATAGTTGTTTCTTTTTTTTTTTTTGCTTTATTTTCTTTTTGCAAGGTAGTATTTCACAATTGCTTCTGACGAGCCAGTTTCCCCCCGAGCACTCTGGACCAGAGTCAGGAGGATTTATCGATCTAAGGATCTTATTGGAGGACAACCAGTGTTTGCTTCGCTACCCCATGTTACAAAACAGAGAACAGTTAGGCATAGATCACCGGTTCAACAGTCGCCAATTCAGCGGTCACTATGTGCTTCACCTATGCGCAGTCAGGCCCAGTTTTCTGCTTCCACCTTAGAAAGAAAGTATACACCGGTTCTAACAGATCAGCACCCCTCAGATAGTATGAAGGATATGATGCGTCAACTTCAACAGACCATCGAGGCCATGCAGCGAAACGCTGCTTGCCAAGCGGAAGTTATCGCTTGCCAAACAGAGGTTGCAGCCCAACAGGCTTAATTGATTGCTAGGCTTCAACAGCAACAGCAACAACAACAACAACAACAACCGCAGCAGGCAACAGCTTTTGCATCCCACCCACCCCCTGTAGATATTCCAGTACCCAGAGCTCCTGCTTCCACAGCCAATGTCCAGGAAATGCGGACATCCCAGTGGATCCGATTCCACCCCAGACTTCCAAAGCACCGGCCTACCCAAGGGACGCACCGTTTGAGTTTGAGGTCGATCCCACCACTCTGAAAGTAAGCAAGCTTGAGAAGCTTTTCAAATGAGCTCAGGGTGTCAATTCAATCCTAGATATAGAGGACGGCTATACAGATTCCGCAGTGACATTGCCGAATAAATTTAAAATGCCTTACATAGACCGCTTCAACGGTTCGGGTGATCGCATGGTCCATTTGAGGCTATTTTCAGATATTCTGCGACCGATGGGCCTAACTAGACTACAGAAGTTATCCCTCTTTGGTCGAACCCTATCGGGTATTGCGGCTATTTGGTATGCCAAACTGAGGATTCTGTGAAAATGAGCTGGGAAGGGATGGCCGAGGCCTTTGTTGCCCAATATTCTTATAACACTCAAATTGAGGTCACAACTCGTGATCTCGAGGCTACTCGACAAGAGCCGAAGGAGGGCTTCTCTGACTTCGTCACTCGGTGGAGGGCCAAGGCCTACATGATGACCACCAGGCCAACTGAGAAGGACCAGATAAGAATGGTCCTTCGTAATCTATAAGCGAAGCTGCTGCAAAAGATGGTTGTCTTAACCCTCCCTACATTTGCTGACCTTCACGAGATAGGGGTACAGATAGAGGATGCGACGAAACAAGGTCAAATTGACCATGAAAAGGAGCAGCCCAAGAGGGCTTTTACACGCAGTTCAAATGCGACTACAAGTAGCAATGCAGCTGCGAGGACCTCTGATGTTGGTATGGTCACCACCACACCGAAAATAGCCACTCCCTTTACTGGTACATCCGGAACTACCCCAACACCTGCAAAGTACGCACCCTGGGGCCAGAGGGTTTTCACCCCACTCTACATGTTTCTATCCAAAACCTTGGGGGTCTTAATCAGAAAGGGGCATCTGAAGCCCCTAGAGCCGCGCCCATTGCCTAATCCCCTCCCTCCTACACATAACCCGGCCAAGTATTGTGCCTTCCACCAGCAGCATGGTCATGATACCGACCTATGCTTTAACTCCATCATGAGATTCAGGATCTCATTGACAACAAAGTGATAACGCCTCTTGAGAAGCCTAATGTCACTACAAATCTTCTCCCACCACATAATCAACCCCCTTCTCCACCCAGGCAAGTAAACCTTATCCAAACAATGGCCGTCCCATACGACCCAGCATATACATCACTCCCTTCCACCTGCCTAAGCCGGCACTGTTCATCCCAGAAAGCACCGACTTGTGCATGATGAGCGCGTCCATATCCCAACCCGAACCTATGGTGGTGGTTGTGGTAGAAGAGGGTATGCCTGAGGGCTCCGTGAGCTTAGCTGAAGAAGAGTACAACCCTTGTTGTTACATTGTGCCAGCTAGCCAGGCTAGACCGAGGTAGAATTGCCGATAGGGATGGAGGTTAATGTAGTCCGGGAGGACAGGCCAAGCCAGGGACTGGACGACTTAGCTGAGCTTGAGGAGGACATTAGTAATCTGCAGTTCTTTGATGAACAGGATCTGGGAAATGTACAGATCGACTGGTTTGATATGAACGGATCAACTGATAATACGGGGTGGCTTAGTGATGAGCCAGTTGTTGATGAGGGCGCTCAACCAAAGCAGGGACAATTAGAAATAGGAACATCTGCAACGGCCGGAACGATCGACAACAAGGGGAAGTTGCCGAAGAGCACCAGTACTAAGAATTTTGCTCAAGAATTAGGTAGCTTGTGTACAGCTAATACAGAACAGGAGGCCGCGCTGAAGCAGTTCGAGCAGGAAAGAACTGAGTTTGATCAGAAGGTTAGAAAAGCCAAAGGCCCTGCAGGGACTGATTGTGTTGTGAACACGGGAATGATTACAGCGGAACCAAATATGTGTTTGTCAGTTGCCGAGGGAATGTGGTGGGAAGATGAGGATTTGCATCTTGCCTACACGGATGAGGATTAGGGACAGAATCTGCCAGATAATACATGGTATGCCGAGGAAGTCGATCACATGACTCAGAGTGGGTGGTACTTTAAGCCCCCACACCTGGACCAACCGGAAGCATTAGGGAAAGATAAGGAAGCTGAGAAACAAAAAGATAAACTGTTGGAGGAGAAAGCTATACTGAAGCAGCTGAAAAAGATTCAGGCAAACATCTCCATCTGGGGTTTGCTCATGGCTTCACGAGTGCATAGACAAGTCATCCTATCAGCAATGGATAAGGCTAAGCTCTCTATCGACACAACCCCCAAGCAGTTAGTGGGATTGGTTTTCCCAGGAGGCGCTTCACCGACTTTGACCTTTACAGATAAAGAATTGCCACCTGAGGCTTCTGAACACAACAAGCCACTATACATCTCTGTGGAATATAAAGAGAAGTGGGTGCCAGTTGTCTTGGTTGATACCGGGTCTGTAATTAATATGTGTCCATCACGCACGGCCTATACTATCGGTTTGAAACTCGCAGACTTTGTACCAACAGCCCAGGTGATATGGGCTTATGACAATACAAGTTGGGAAGTGATGGGGGTAGTGCGGATCAGAACTTAGGTTGGCCCGGCACAACAGGACATTGAATTTCACGTCTTGGATGTTCCAGCCACCTTTAATTTACTCCTTGGACGGCCGTGGCTGCACTAAGTGAGAGCTGTCTCTTCCACTCTGCATCAGATGCTGAAGTACCCCCATAGGAAAGGAGTAGCTATTGTTTTTGGGAACTCTTCCATACATCCTCCGCCGGAAGTTACTACACCGGTCCTGGAAATTGTACACGGCAAGAAGGATGTCTTTTTGTCTGGGTTCACCTTGGCCGAGGCCCAGGTAGTGCAAGATATTCTGGCTATTGATGAGGGACTGTATGTCAGTGCACAATCTATCTACCTCATGAATAAGCTGTAACATGTACCCGAAATGAGATTGGAAGGAGCGACCGGAAGGGCATCGCTGCATTGGCCGAAGTGCCACACAACCCTTATACCTTTCGTTTAGGTTACACGCCTACCAAAGAGGATTGGATAAGAAAGGGAAAGGAAATGCCAAGAAGGGCCAAGGCTAACCAACTGGGAAGCACTATGAGTTGGTGCATAGACCTATTCAAGGAACCCTGAACGGCCGCTTTGTCTGGGAGGGGGAGGATTTCCCATTTTGTGGCTTTCTGAGCCATGGCTGAATTCAGAAAAAATGGCGTTTGCCCAGCTTTGAGATCTTTTTCGACCTACAGTTGCAAGGGGATGAAGCTGCAGAAGAGCAGACTGACCTACCAGCTGTGGCTGAGCAATGTATAGAGGATGAGTCCAATGGCATAGAACTTGAGATAGGAGCAGCGCTGGCTTGTCCCCTCTCGGATCCTCAGATCACACCAGAGAGCTTGGGGGATGACTTCTCTGTTTCCATGATTAGAGATCAATCGGCTGTGGGGCCTTCTTCCGGCATTCTGGATGCATCTATCACACCCTCTCTCATTTGGCAGTACGATGAGGGCTTTTTGTCCAACAATTCTGAATCAGGTACTGAATCGGAATCTGATTCCACAAAGTCTGTGGAGTGTGAATCAGATTCTAGTTCTTCTGAGTCAGAGTCCGGTATTCCTGGGGTTGATAACCCGGATGTCATTGTTTTGTCCAGGTCGTCTTTTTCCTTTTCTTTTAAGTTGGTTGTAACCAAGGAATTGGACGAACTGGAAGTTGTGAATGAGAATGGTACCACTGTTGTTTCTGAGTACTTTTTTGTGCCACTTGTTTACTGCATTAATCAAGACTTTCAAAACTTTAATAAAAACGATGAGGAAGAAATTCCTCCGGTTTTGAAACATTTGATTGATTGAGAAGATGAGAGGTTTGTAAAAGCTTTGGTTGATGAAATCACTTCAATTAATGTTGGTACTGAGAAGGATCCACATTTGGTCCAAATCGGGTCCACGTTGTCTTCGGAGGAACACGAGCGCTTAGTCGCTTTATTAAAAGATTTCAAAGATTTTTCGCGTAGTCCTACGAAGATATGCCTAGAATCGATCCTGAGATTGTACAGCATTGGATCCCTCTTGACCCTGAGGCCCGACCCGTTAAGCAGAAGCTTCGGAGAATACGCCTGGATTAGGCTTCGAAAATCAAGAAAGAGGTCACCAAGCAGATAGATACAGGGTTCCTGTTAGTATCTGAGTATCCTACTTGGTTGGCTAACATTGTTCCGGTGCCGAAGAAAGATGGCAGAATTCGGGTGTGTGTGAATTTCAGAGATCCAAACAAAGCTAGTCTGAAGGACGACTTCTCTCTACTGCACATCGACGAATTGGCGGACTTCACCGCAAGCCATGCGCTGCTCTCCTTTATGAATGGGTTTTCCAGGTACAACCAGATCTTGATGGCACCCGAGGATAGGGAGAAGACTGCCTTCACCACGCCGTGGGGAACCTACTGCTATAGAGTGATGCCGTTCGGTTTGAAGAATGCTGGGGCTACTTATCAACGGGCTGTAACTACAATCTTGCATGATATGATCCACAAAGAGGTTGAGGTGTACGTAGATGACATGATTGTCAAGTCCAAGGAAAGAGAGGGCCACTACACCGCCTTGAAGAAATTTTTCCAACAGATCAAAGAATATCGGTTATGACTGAATCCTCATAAATGTACTTTTAGTGTCACTGTAGGGAAAATGCTGGGGTTCTTGATTACACAAAGGGGCATCAAAGTCGATCCTTCCAAAATCAAGGCCATTCTAGAAATGCCACCACCAATGACTGAAATGGAGGTGCACAGCTTTCTGGGTAAAGTGCAATTCATAAGATGGTTTATTGCAAAATTAACCTTGACTTGTGGACCACTATTTGGTCTCCTGAAGAAAGGAAAGAAATTCCAATGGGATGACCGTTGCCAAGTTGCTTTTTAGTGGATCAAGCAGTATCTACAGAACCCACCCGTGTTGTCACCGCCAGAGCCGAGTAAGCCGTTGATTTTGTATCTATCAGTAACTAACACCACTATGGGCTGCATGCTTGCATAAGAATCTAAGGATAGAGTGGAGAAAGCCATCTATTACCTAAGCAAGAAGATGCTGGAATATGAGACCCGTTACACTCCGTTGGAGAAGGCTTGTTTAGCCTTGGTATGGCTACCAGGAAGTTAAGGCACTACTTGTTAGCTCACTCCGTAATTCTGGTTTCGAGATTGGATCCCATCAAATATCTCTTCGAGAAACCAGCGCTTACTGGTAGGCTAGCTCGTTGGTTGCTTCTTCTTTCCGAATTTGATTTGAAGTATATGACTTGCAAGTCTGTGAAGGGGAGAGCGGTAGCGGAGTTCCTAGCTGATCATCCAGTGGAGGGAGACGAAGCAATAGAGTATCTGTTCCCAGATGAGGCCATTCTGCAGGTCGAAGAAGAGATTTGGACTATGTACTTTGACGAAGCATCTAATCAGTACGGGTATGGGATAGGGGTGTTGCTAATAGCACCCGACAATTCCCACATACCATTAGCTTTCAAACTCCGGTTCAAGGTATCTAACAATGAAGCAGAGTATGAGGCATGTATCGCTGGCTTGGAAGCCACCCTAGAGCTAGGAGCAAAACGGTTGGACGTCATTGGGGACTCGAACTTGGTTGTGTCTCAAGCGAAAGGAGACTGGAAGGTTAAAGAGGAAATGATGAAAATCTATCACCAAACCCTGGATGTTTTGATTCCCAGGTTTGAGAAACTAACCTTCACGCATCTGTTAAGAGAGAGCAGTAGGTTTGCTGATGCCACTCTATCTTCCATGATAGACATCCCTTTGGGAGTCTGGATGCATCCAATCATTATTGAATAGAGGTATGTGCCGCCCTACGAGCTGATTGCCGCAATAGATGAAGTACAAGATCAGAACCCCTGGTATCATGACATCTGGAACTTCTTGGAAAATGAGGGTTATCCACAAGGGGAAAATGCCAAAGATAAGAAGGCAATACGACGAATGGCTACTCAGTTTATCATCTGCAGGGGTAAATTGTACAAATGGGGCCATCTGGGAATGCATAAACTGTGTGTTGATGAAAAAGAGTCAAAGCTCTTAATGGAGGCCATCCACAGAGGAGAGTGTGGATCACACATGAGCGAAGTGATGCTAGCTCGGAAGATTCTCAGACAGGGTTACTACTGGTCAACCATGGAGGAGGATTATATTGGTTTTGTTCGGCGATGCCACAAATGCCAAATGCATGCAAATCGCATGAATATCCTGCCGTCGAAGCTGTACAATATGACTTCACCGTGGCTATTTTCAGCCTGGGGAATTGATGTTATTGGGGCAGTTACTCTGAAGGGGTCAAACGGGCATGAGTACATCCTGGTGGCAATAGACTACTTTACAAAGTGGGTTGAGGCCCAATCCTATACAGTGCTGAAAGCGTCGCATGTAGCCAAGTTCATCAGGAATAATATCATCTGTCGTTATGCGGTCCCGAATGAGATCATTTCAGACAATGGTTCCCACTTCAAGAAAGAAGTGATCGACTTGTTGGAAAAATACAACGTGGCTTTTCATAAGTCATCCACATATCGGCCGCAAACCAACGGAGCTGTTAAGGCCGCCAACAAGAACATCAAGCACATTCTACAGAAGATGGTGGAAACCTACAGGGACTGGCCAGATAAGTTTCCATTTGCTCTTTGGGGCCACAGAACGTCAATTCGAACATCTACTGGGGCAACTCCGTATTCTCTGGTTTATGGGATGGAAGCTGTTCTGCCAATTGAAGTTGAGGTTCCGTCGCTGCGGGTTATGGCTGAGTGCCAGATAGCAGAAGCAGATTGGCAGCAGAGCAGGTTCGAGGAACTTATGTTGTTCGACGAGAGGAGGCTGAAAGCACTGTACCATGTCCAAGGTTATCAACGCAGAATTGCCAGGGCTTTCAACAAGAAAGTTAAGTCCAGGAATCTGAAAGAAGGGGATTTGGTGCTCAAAGACAACCGAGCTCCCATCCATGACCCTAGGGGCAAGTTCAGACCTAATTGGACTGGTCCTTACATCATCAAATCTATTTGGTCGGGTGGAGCTGTCATTCTTATGGACCTAGATGACCTTGAATTCTTCCAACTTGTCAACAGGGACAAGTTGAAGAAATATTACCCTTGAGAGGCTCGCTAGGCCGAAAACCCGCAAGGGCGACCTAGGCAAAAGTTAGAGCACAAAAAATTTGAAACAAGAAAAACTAAGCTCGCAAGGTTGAAAACCCAGAAATAGTGGCCTTGGCAAAAGTTAGAGCGCAAAAGGAGAGTGTTAATATCCGAGTGAACCCGAACCGAACTACGTAAGGCTTGATTCCCATCTTTGGGATACGTAGGCAACTTCATTCTGAAGTCCAGCCATAAACACTTCCAAATCAACTGTGTCCATGTGATTGTTTTGGTCATCTTTGTCTTTTTTGCATCCAAGAGTTCGAGTGTGATCTTTGCTATCAGAGTTGGTTACAGTACAGTGCAGTGCTATTCAGACAAAGGGCAACTTTCCAGTTATTGGATTTAGGGTTGTACATCTCAAGGATAAATTCTGGGTGTGTCCAGTTGTGATCCTTATCGAAAATGGTTTTGAAAAGTTTTAATAAAAGTTGATTTTGTTCAAATTAATCTTTTCACAACTTAGACCATTTTTGGACCAAAAAGAAAATTTTCAGTACCCACAACCTTCAATTTCATTGATTTCAATACAGAGTTCTCTGACTCTTGATACAAATCGAAGTTGCTTGTTATTACATTCAAAAGGAAAACTTGAAAGTACAGATTAAAGCAATAAACTTGGGGCATAGTTGAGTTAGGTGTTCCTGCGTCCCCTCCCAGAGCTTGTGAAAGCTTCAGATGCCAAAGTAGGCCCGGTTTGTGCCTCATCTTCAAGCCAAGCTATGCATTCGCCAGAAAGGGCGCAACTGAAATTGGGAGCAGGGGCCAGAAGTTCTCTTGTCCTCCACGCAGTGGGATATCGAGCTAGCTGTGAGCCTCGGATCGGAAATAAAGCTAGGTACTCTATCCCCTCTTCTGGGCAAGTCTAATCATGTCCGAACTAGCGCCTGAACCAGAAGGGAAAATAGAAGACACAGTGTGTCAAGCCAATCAACTGAATGCCAGGTTGTCGAGACATGCTATAGCTCATCTCAGACAGATCAAACACGGGGCAACGCCAAGCGATGTCAATAGCAGATCTGTTGCACATCCAGTGGCACCACTATCTCTCGTTTAGGAAATCAACTAGCCGTGGGCGAAAGAAATAGTCGCATGTTGAATATGCAGAGCAAGAGTCCACTACTTTCAACCTGTCCATGAGCCATATCTAGGGAGGGATGAAAAATGAGAGAGATTAAAGAATAGAGAGGTGTACGTAAAGAGAAAAGTGAGAAAAGGGTTTTAAGAGAAAAACAGAGCCTGAGGGCCGAGTGATGTGAGAAACACATGTGAGAAGGGTGGGAAACATTACCTACAAGAGTAATGGACTTCCTGCGAACTTGGTTGTCTCTCGGCGATGGAAAGCATCCAAACCCATTAAAGTCTCGACCAGTGCCAAGCCAATGCAGCTCTAGCCCTCTTTCAAGCCTTGGGCAACTTCGATCAAGTGAATGATAGACCCTCCGAAGCCAGGGGCAAGAAGAAAATGAGCCAACATGCACAAGCAAAGGGCATGCTGCCAAAAACTTTGCCAAAGACGGTCGCCACGGTCGCCAGCGTCAGAAAATCGGTGAATGAGATTGGGAATGTCAAGTTCTCCATTGTGAACTAAAGATCGGGCATTGTGTAAAGTGAACCCACACATTCTTCCTAAAGCTTGGATGTGGCCAAAACGCGACTGGGGCAAGATCTCCTCATCACGCCGGGATTCCATCAAAGCTTGGAATTCTTCGATTGTGGGACACATCTCTTGCCCCCCGAAGCTAAAAACATGTGTAACCGGGTTCCAACATCTAGCCGCAGCATGAAGGAACGGAAAACACAGCGGAGTACGACTCAGCGGGAATAGTGCATTTATCCTGAAACCCTGAAAGTTCAACCTTTCCGAGCCATCTAAAGTCGTAATCCAATTGGAGAGTTTCGGTGAAGAATGGCTTCATTTGGGGCAAAAATAGAGCTGGAATGAAGAAACCATGAAGCTGGAGCTTTTGTAGAAGATAAGGCAGTAAGTGGAGGCCAAGTGTCAACGTTTCGGAGGTTCTGCTCATCGATGGCCGGCAGGGGTTTATTGATGGCCGGCAGAGGCTCATCAATGGCCGACAGGCCATCCTCTATGGCCAGCAGCCTCCCTTTCATGCTCACTGACCTCCTTTGTGAAGATTCAGTTGTTTTCAGCAGTTGTATTCTGTTATTGGCATCTTTTGAGGTCATGTTTTTGGTCCTTTTTGGGCTTAAGCATGTTTATTTAAGTTGTAACCGTCTGGTTTTGTTTATTGAGTTGTATTTATGTTGTTTATCGAGTTGTTGCAATTTGCTTATCGAGTTGTATTTACATTGATTAGCCTGTCAAGACCTTGTGTTGTTTATCGAGTTGTTTTGTTCTTTCAGTTGTTAGTTGGTTCACTACCTGATTAAGACAATATCATTAGAATGTGCAGTTTTCAAAGAAGATCAATCTCTTTTTCATGCTCTGCAATGTTATGCAATGCTCAAAATGCAAAATGCAAAACTTTTTAAATCAAAAACTGAGTTTTCATTCCAACCATGGTCACTTTTTTTGCAAAAGGGTAACAAGTTTTACAAAGAAAATAAAGCTGCCTAAGGCTGTATAATGTGCTAACACTACTAGCAAAAAGAAAACAAAGCAAAAAGCATCTAAATCGGTGCCAGCCACCTCAAGCTCGAGAGGCCCTCTTTGTCCTCTTCCTCGGCAGAGCGGACTCTGAAGCACTATCTCCATCGGCACCGCTGTCTGAATCTGAATATGAATCAGAGTTTGAACCGGAGCCCTCCTCCGTCTCTCCAGCCTCACCACTAGCAGAATCTGAGCCAGCGTCGTCATCTCCATCCTCAGATGACTCTGACTGTGGACTCGCTGCCTCACCCTCATCCTCGCTCGTCTCATCATCATCCTCGTCCAGAATAGGCTCTGAGGGGCTACTCTCACCGCAGATGTTCCTAGCTCTACCTCGGCTGCGTGTCAGAGCCTATCTCCCTCTCCTCTCTGCTGCTAGAGGAGGCACTAAAGGTCCTGCTGCGGCTCCTGCTGGGGCATTCGGTGGAGCTGGGGTCTGAAAAGGATCTGAAAAGGGCAATTAGTTAGAATGCATTAGTTGTGGTGTATATCAGATGCAGTGTATGTATGCAGTTATGGGAGCATAATATCTATGCAGTGTATTGATGCAATGAATCAGATTAGTGTAGTTTGGAGCAAGTTACAGTTAAAATGCTAATGTGTCAGCAGAGAATTTCATGGCATGAAGTGCAAACTGAAGGAAATTACCGGAATCCTGTAGAGGCTGAGCAGGTTCATGCTCGTCTGAACCATCAACATCAGAGAAGCCACTAGCTCGAGAGCCTACCCGGTGTACTTTATGGATACCTGTAAATGTGTTGAGATGATCAGTGGTCTATAAAGCATAATTGAAATGAACTGAATGCGCAAAATATAAAGTATGGTACATACCGAGGTCGGGCCTCGAACTCCGACAAGCTCGTGACCAGCTGGTGCGGGCTCAATGGGAATCTGATAAGTCTTCCCTGTGGTTCGCCAGCAAGTCAGTGTAATAGGCAACTCTGGCCATCCCGTCCTCTATCTCTCCCTGGAATCTCTCATGCCACGGGTCCTAGTCGCTCTAGCCCCTCTGCCTCCCTCTCTTGCAGCTGGAGCACTCGCTCCCTCACCTCCACGAATGCCGGTCAGAAGCGGCATCAGATATGTCTAGATGAAGGTTGCATAATCCCCCTCTACACGGAAGTAGTCCGCATCCAGTCCTACCATGAACTAGATCACCTCCTCAGCAGAAAGTCTGTGCGTCGCCCTCATGGACACTGAAGGCGCCATCGGTATAAATGCGGTAGGCAGTCCTAAAGTCTGGCACATGAAACGCTCGCCCAAGAACCAGGCGCGGCAGATCAAGCCCTCAAGAAGGATATGATGGCGAGTGATGACCCTAGCTGTGTCATACTGGAATCGGTGCCCCGATGGTATCGCCTCGCACGACTGCCATATGATCTGAAAATAAGAGAATGAACAGATGATTAGTGGCTATCAATTAATTAATGGGTGTATCAAGGTGATTGAAAAGCATAATAACTTTGTTTTGGGTTACCTCGAAGTACTGGCGGAAAAACATGAAGTTTTCCCGGGTCGTACAACGGAGCTAGCCATCGTATACCCGAGAAAACGGGACAGCCACTGGGACCTCCTCTATAGGCTCAGGAGCAAGAGCCGGGAAGTATGCGTACACCCACAGCTGCAGGGAAAGTGTGATCAATACAGTGTATGAACAGATATAGAAAATGCAAAGCAGAAAGCATACAGTGTATGAGCAGATACAGAAAATGCAAAGTAGAAGATACATGTGTTGAACAAATGTAAAGCAAGAAATGCTGAGCAGAAAATGTAAAGTGAAAAGAGGGAACTAAGCTGTGTACCTCCCAAGCTTGCCAGTAGCCACCGATCAAGCTCCCACTCATGCGAGAAGTCGAGCTCATGTATCCATACAAAGTGGTGAAGCTAGCTCCGTCCCAGTCATAAAACTGAACTCGCTGGAGCACTACCAAGGCGCTCAGTAGATATAGGCCTACGGTATTCCACCTATTCAAAAACAAGGTGGTACCGAAAAGGAACATAAGGAAGCCCCTGGCATACTACTCTATCTCCTCGACCGTGTCGGGCTCAGACCCCCTGAACTGCTTCTCAAACTAGCTATACCGGACCATGCCTGACCGGAGTGTCAGTGGGTGTGCCCCAAGTAGTACGGCCCATGCTGCCTCCCACTCTCCCATATCAGGGTCGAGAGGGATCGGATCGCCCCCTACGCCTAAGCCGATGATCATGGCAAATTCATAGGGAGTCATCGTCATCTCTCCTGTCGTGGAGAAATGGAAGGAGTTGGTGGTGTCCCACCACCTCTCCACTAAAGCCCCAAAGAGAGGATGACTCACTACGACCCGAGTCAAGCTAAAGCAGAAGAAACCAAAGCCCGTCTCATCAATAATGTCGCGAACCCTAACTAGGAGCTCACCGTACCAGTCTCGAACAGTCGTCGTACCGTAGCCTCTGAAGGAGCGGGATCCGTCTTGTGGTAATGCATGAGATGCAAGCAGATCAAGCAATGAAAGTACAGTTTAATATAAAGCAATAATGTATGAGATACAGTCAGATCAAGGTAGTCTATGAGATGAAATTAGATCAAAACAGTGCAAGAAATGCAAACATTAAGGGTAGTACTGTAGAAAAACAGTGTTCGTACCTCTACTGCGATGGCCGACAAATGAGACGCTGGCTCTCTCAATAGAAGGTCATCTGGCACATCCTCAACGAAGTCAGTAAAGGCTTTGATGCGTCTTGCGGTAGGCACTATATGAGTCTCAGGATGGTTCCTCGCTGGATCGAAGGGGCGTATGCTCGATGGTAATAGCTTCGGCTCGGCCTCTGGCTCAGCCTCAAAGTCTACCTTGAACTCTACTGAAGGAAGCGCGGGGATAGCCTCGTCATGAGGGACATCATCTACCATCTGAAATGGATACAAAAGAAGCAAAAGTGAGGAAAAATGAGGAAAAATGGTGAAACTTTGAAAAAGTCAACCCTATGGGAGAGGAAAAAGTCAAAGAAAGTCAAAGCCGAGAAAATTGTACTAACCTTGAGAGAAACCCGAGGGGAATGAGCCTGGAATGGTGGAAATGAGGAAAGAAGCGTCGAAATCAAATTCTGATCGGTTCAAAGTGAAGAGAACTAGAGGGTTTTAGTGAAGAAAATGTTTTTAGGGTGTTGGAAAACGCGTAGGACGCATGGATCTAGAGAGAAGGAGAACCTAGAGAGCAAGAGGGAAGAATTTCCGACAAGGATTTGTGAGGAAATGAAATGGCATCACTTGTTTTTAAAGACCCAAGGGTGAAAGGTCGAAAATGCCCAAATCTGCCATCGATGGCAGGCAGTGACACATCGATGGCCGACAGTAACATATTTGTGGCTGGCAGGCACCACTAGTGGCGCAGGTGGCCGGCGGCCTCCCCTGATGGCCAGCAGGCTTCCACAATCTTCTCCTACCTCCTTGGCTTTAATTTGTGTCCTTGGATTCCAATAAATGCAAGGTATGCTCAGAGTTTGATTTAGAATGCCTTCGCGGAAGCTCAGAATTGCGTTTCCAGTGCATGGTGGTCATAGCTCATCAGCTTGAACAAGGTGTATCCTTTTTGACATATTGTAACTCTTCCGAGAGGTAAATCGGAAGTTGCCTTTGAGTTGTCTTTATCAAACGTGTTTTGTTGTTGTATAGAATGTGCATTTCTTTGTCGTTGCATGGAATATGCGTTTTGAATTATTGCATAGAACATGCATCATCATGCTTGCATAGAATATGCATGTCGCATTGAATTTGCGTCGTTGATTATTTTGCATAGACTATGCTTATGTTTTGTTTCTTGCATGTTGTGCATGAAGCATGCCTCTAACATTGTATTACAGTCTTTCGTCTAGCATAGAATATGCACTCCTATTGTATTGTACCTGTCAAGTTTCTTTCTTATGCAGGCACGATATTGTATGTACGGTTCATTCAAAGCTGGTGCAACCAGACGATGTTGTGCGTACAGTTCATTCAGGGATTCCGAGAAAGGTCACTCTTGCCCCCTCCTTTGAAGCCTTGTTCTGATTAGAAGCATTCGAGTACGCCCGGTGCTTACACCCCACCTTGTTCTGGTTAGAAGCATTCGGGTACGCCCGGTGCTTACACCGTACCTTGTTTTGGTTAGAAACATTGGGACGTGCGCCTGATGTTTATACCATTCCCCGGTAGAAGCATTTAGGACGGGTGTCTGACGCTTATTCCTCCTTGCTTTGGTTAGAGACATTGGGACGTGCGCCTGATGTTTATAGCACTCCCCGGTTAGAAGCGTTTGGGACGTGTGTCTGACGCTTATACCACCTTACTTTGGTTAGAAACATTGGGACGTGCGCCTGATGTTTATACCACTCTCCGGTTAGAAGCGTTTGGGACGTATGTCCGACGCTTATACCACCTTGTTTTGGTTAGAGACATTGGGACATGCGCCCGATGTTTATACCACTCCCTGGTTAGAAGCATTTGGGACGTGTGTCCGACGCTTATACCACCTTGTTTTGGTTAGAAACATTGGGACATGCACCCGATGTTTAATACCACTCCTCGGTTAGAAGCGTTTGGATGTGTGTCCGACCCTTATACCATCTAGTTTTGGTTAGAAACATTAGGACGTGCGCCCGATGTTTATACCATTCCCCAGTTAGAAGCGTTTGGATGTGTGTCTAACGCTTATACCATCTTGTCTTGGTTAGAAACATTGGGACGTGTTCCGATGTTTATACCACCCTCTGGTGTTTACACCACTTCTTTTTCTCCTCTCGCGTGTGACGCACTAGGATGTGTTTTGTTTGCGCCTTCGGGTGCACCAGACAGTCGCTCTTAGCCTTTCCTGCATGAGGTGCAGTTAAGATTGCATAATTTTCTTACATCCTTTCTGCATGAAATGCGGTTCGGCTTATGGTTCTCACGCGTGGCATGTTATTGGTTTGCTTAAAATGTGGCATTTTTCTTTGCATAACATTTGCATTTAATGCTTCATTACAGCTTCATTGCATGATCATAAGTTATGCCCTTGCATCGTGCATACATTTGCATTTTGCCCCAGCTTGCGGGCGCATCTTTATTGTTATCTTGAATGTCTATCTAAGCCTTGCGGCCTTGTCAAATGGGTCGTCTCTGGGCTTTGACATTCACTCACGTCATCTTTGTGACTCTGAGTTTTGTCAAAGAGGGGCAACTGTAGACACCCCATTTTGGACAGTCCTCAAGACTTGGATGTTCTTGCAGGTACATCCAGTGACAAGTTTGATTGCTCGTTGAGCGCTCGAACTCCGCGGCGGAACGCCACAGGTTTGAGCTTTCCAAACCCTACATCAATTCTATCTCATTTTTGGACCGTGTTTTGGTCCTTCCAGCATGTTGTTCTTGATCCACTGCCGGCCATGTTAAGGCACTGCCGGCCATGGACTTTGACCTGCCGGCCATCAATGAGCCCCTGTCGGCCATCACTAATGGCAGGCCGACCACCAGTGTATCAGTAGATATTTTTTGATATTTTGTGCTAGTTGTTTGCACAGATTAGGAGCATCTACTTACACGTGGATGGTTGGATCTCTTTGAGAGGATTTTGTATCTTCTATATATAGAAGCCTTCCTCTTGCATGCTCAAGGTTGGAAATTTTGAAGACAAAAATTTCTTTCTCTCTCTCTCTCTAGAATCCTCTCTCTCTAAATATTTTTACTAAAAGCCTAAATTCTCTACACTTTTTCTTGTGAGCTCTTGATCAAACTTGATCATCTTGGTGTTGAGGTTGCTTGAGGTCCTATTTGAGCTCCAAAAGAGGATATTAGCTTGGTTTGACTTGCCTTTGTTGCCTAAATAGCATCTTGTCTTCAAAGAGGTAGAATACTTGTATTTTAAGCATAATTTAAATACTTGTTTGGGCAACCTTTGCATGCTGTTCTGAGGCTGGTTTTAAACCCCTGAATCTCTGTTTTCATGGTTTAAAATGGTGGTTGGGGTTTGTTTTGGAGTTACGGGTGGTCCACCCTTCTTGTAGCTTGCTTGCTAAGTTGTTGTGCCATCTTTCAAAGTTCTTTAAATCAAACTTTTTGGCCTTTCTAACCACTGAAAATCAGATTTATTTCAATGGTAGAAACTATGTTTTGAGGTCCAAATAGGAGGGGGTAGCCTCTCCTCCATGTGTCTTGTTTGTAAGTGTAGATAGCCTAACATGTGAGCATGTTTTTCTACCTTTTTGTGACTTGATCTCAGTATGTTTTTGTTACTTTTTTGACTTGCTTTAGCTCTGTTTTAAGCTGGTTTGCTCACTTGAGGCTTGCTTTGTATGCTTGTAGTGCAATTGTGCTTAATATTCTAGTTTGTGCTATGCGTTGGCCTTTCATTCTAGCTTTTTTTAGCTTACTTCAAGCATGTTTTAGAACACCTTTTAAACTGTTTTAGGACTGTTTTAAAGTGTTTGTGCCTTTGGGGCTTTGTATTGCATGCCTATAGTGTAGTGCTCTTCACTAGTTTAGTGTTTTTGGCTTTTGAACATGTTGTGCATGAGTTGCTTGCATGTTGTAGTATCATTTTTCATGCCATTTCAGCACTGAAATATCTGCAACCCCCCTCATTCTTCACTTTTTCATTTGCTTTGAGGGTTGGTTAGCCTTAAGGTTGTGTTTAAGCTTGGATTGAGACTTGCGCTTAATGGTTTTAATCCTCTTTTGAGGGTTTTCTACTAACCAACGGCATGATCTCTCTCATGTCTTAAGTCATCTTTGGTTGACCCCTCTCTCATTAGAGGACACTCACCTTGGACTTAACCGGTTAAAGAATGGATCGGTAATTAAAATGAGTAGATAAAACATGACAAGTAAAAGTTGAGCAAGATAAGCATGTTGCGTTTGCATTGCATGTGTTCAATCGGACGTTATATCGAACACAAGGTAGATTGGAGCAATTCATACTCAAAGTGATGATATGAGCCAATCTCCTTGGTCTCCATTGCCTTTGATCACACATGATAAGGTAGTGGTCTATAGTCTTGTTTTTATGCATTTATTGAAAGTGTACAACTTGGATCTTTGGCCATCATGCATTGAAAATACTTGATTGGTGGTTTTGCATCCAAGAGTGCCACTCCTTTGATGTTTTGAGATGATAAGGATGGGCACAGTACAAACATAAACTAGGAAAACCCTCCATTTTCCGCTGTTTGTGCTCTGTTGCAGTGTGGTGACTCAGAGCACTAGTGGCCGGCAATGGTTTATTCTTGGCCGGCAAGGCACACTTTTGGCCGGCAGATGGCCGGCAGCAAGCATTCCTGGCATGTAGGCCACTGAAGCATTCCTGGCCTGCAGGCCACTCGTGCAATCCTCGGCATTGAATTGGTAAGTTGGAGCAGAAGGTTCTGAAGTGTAGTCAACCCTACAAACAGAGCCTCTCAAGAGAAAATCGGAAGGCTTTTCGGAGCGAAAACCGAGTGCATGCATCCTACATTTCCTATAGCAGAGCTAAGGCAGCGTAGTTCAGTGCTCTAAATGTTTAATTAGTGTACATTTGTATTGTAATTTAATTAACTAGTTGCTAATTAGTTAAAATGTTGTAATAATTAAGTAGCTTAGCTTAGCTATTTCTTTATTTTGTTTTGTAATAATTAGTCTAATTAGTTTAATTAGATTAGTTTGATTAGCCTAGCTTAGCTTAGATTAGCTTAGCTCTTATTCATTCGGACCCTCCTTCGTGAGGGCACAATGTTGTAATAAGTGTGCGTGCGTGTGTGCATGTCTTCCAACCCCACGTCTTTCTCCCTTTTATTTAACCGCTTTTGATCGTTAGATTAGGGACATTTTCAATTAGCATACCTTATGCTCGCATGTTTGCATCATTCATTTGTATTGCATGCACCGAGGCTCGGCGCATCATTCAAACTGCATTGTCAATTCAATACCTATTTGAATACGTGTTTCAAAGCATGTTATCAAATCGAATCGTATGCCATATTAGTAGCCGAGCCTATTAATTGCATTATTACATGTGTTGCATTAGGCATCTAGCATAGTTAGGATCATGCATGATTTCTAACTGGCTTTTGTTTTGGCTTGGAGTACACTGTAAGTTTTACGCTTTAGCATACTTGCATGAGTGTGAGTGTTGCCATGTTTCGCATGCTTGCCATGAGGCTATTTGCTTAAATGATTAACTGCATGAATGACTATGAATGAAGGCTTTGTTGCTTGAATTGGAACGATTCAACGAATGTAAGTTTTAAGCCCACTTTGCGAAGTGGCAAATCATGTTTTAAGCCCACTTGAGGGTGGAAAATTCACATTTCTAAGCCCACTTGAGGGTGGCAACTTCAAACCATTTTCGAAAACAAACATGAGTTGAATTCGTTCCAAGTCTTGCGATTTAGTCTATACTTGCTTGTGTGTGCGTCACATAGTAAAGTTAGCTAATAACCAGAATAACAACGCATGAGGTTTATAAAACATCATATCATGATAGTAGAGGCCGATCTTTGATCGGGCAAGCGGGGGTCTCATTTCAGGACCTTCGCCTCTCGTACCCAAGTTCCCGAGCCGAGGCAACTTTGGTGATGACGGACACGTGGCCTTTGACACGAGTCATGGTTTCCTAAATTTCCCAAAAATAAAATATTTAGGTGGCGACTCTGTAATCTGGCATAGCAGTCAAATTTTGGCTTTATTTGATTTAAAATCAATTTTCCAAAATGATTTGCCGGACTGGACTCTTTGGTGTTTATCAGTCTCACATTGCACTTTGTAAGATTAGATTCAGAACCGTGACAGGAGTCCGAACTATCGGACCAATTCGAGCTCTCCGAAAAGGGACGCGAAGAAAGTCGAGCTACAGTAATTAAGTAAATATATGCTAACATGGTTTACTTAGAAAAATAAACCCATATAATGTGCCACCTAATATAGCGATCCCAGTTTTGACCCGACACTTGTGGTAGTCCGGACTCGGGTTATGTTCTCTGTATGTCGTCCATTATCGTTTTCCCTTTATTCCTCCTTAAATTTCATTATTTGGACGTGTTGAGCATGTTCAGAACAAATTGGTTGCTTGGTTTTCAAACCTTATGTTGTCCAAATTTTTGGTCCTCTGCTCGAGTGCCCCTCTTTGCGCTCGAGCGGGATTTGCAAACTCTCAGTACTTTGCACGTCTGCAAAAGTACAGAAAGAGTGTTTTCTATGCTCGAGCGGCATTTCCTACACTCGACCGGGTAGGCGCTCGAGCGGCCTTTCTTGCGCTTGAGCGGTTTGTCTATTTTCTGCAAAAGTACTGGATGTGTGTATTCTACGCTCAAGCGGGTCACTTTTGCTCTCGAGCGGAACAACTTATTGTGTCTAATGCTCGAGCATCAACTCTTGCGCTCGAGCGGACTATACGAATATCAGTTCGCAAAAATGACTTTTTACATCACTTTTTCAGATCTTTTCTTCCAAAAACCCTAAAGTAAGACACTCTCTCTCTAAAATACTCTCTCTCTACATTTTCTCCTAGATCCGTTGATCTCTCTACCCTAGTGTCTTTGGGAGAAGGGTAGAGTATCTTGAGAGCTTCATTTTAATTTGATTGGAGTTTGGTTTCGGCGTCGTTGAATTTTCGTCCTTGCTCCATTAGTCTTCTAAACTTGAGGTGGGGACTCTCTACACCTTAATGTGAGTTTTAACCTGGCTATAGGTTGTTGTGTGAAAATAGTGAGATTTGGGGGTGTTTTGAGCAAACCTAGGGTTTGGGTTCAAGTTTGAAAAGAGGGATTTTTATGTGGGTGTTATATAAATGATTATGGGGTTTGAATATGAGGTCATCTTGTGTTAAAATAGTTAATTTTGTCCTTTGGGTTAATATTTGGAAAATGAGGACCTTTGCCTTAAAATGTCTTGAATAAGTCTTTTGCATAAATAATGAAATTGGTATGGAAAATGTGAAATTCAGAGAATGAATACATGAATGGTGTTGTTAGATTTGTTTATCACTCACCTATGGAAATTTGATGATTTATCTGTTATAGAGATTGTATATCTATTTAGAAATATCTGCTTTAGGCTATCGGTGGAGGATAGTCATAATTGTTGTAGACATTGCATGTGGATTGGGCAAATTGAAACTAATCCCTTAACCTTTATCATTGAATATGATTATGAATGATATACATTGTATATGTATGACATTTGGGAGGAGAAATGGGATGTACTTCATGTTTTGAGGAGAAGAAATGGGATGGACTCCATTGAACTAAGTTGGCTTGTGTGTCCAGGGTGAAAGTCCCGAAAACCATTTGTATACATGGGTGCCAATTCCCACGGATGAAATTTTCGTAAAATAGCAAATAGAAGTGAATGTATTTGTATGATGATTTTACTTGTTGGAAACTTGGGAGGTGTAACCTCTGTTGATGGGTTAAATGCAGTGGATGTATCTATTGAACCAAGATGAATGAACTGACATGCGAGTTTGGCATAACATGGCTTTGGAAAGAGTTATAAAGATTTTGTCGTAGGACAATGAACACGTGCATCATACTCCTATCTTGTTAATTCTCGTATATTGTGTTAGTATGTTTCTACTGGGTTTTGGCTTACCCTACTTGGGAACCATTTTCAGGTGTTGTACATATGCCTCAGCTGAGATAGTAGTTTGGGGAGACTTGGAACAAGAGTTTCCTTTTATTTTATTTATTTTGTATAGCCAAGGGCTAAGTTGTATTGAGTTAGACTCTTCCTTTTGTTGTAACCAAACAATGTCTTGGAAAAATGTAAGCCCGTAGGGCACTTATTTTGTTCATTATTAATTGGTATTACACGCTATGGATTCAGGATGAACATTTATAAATGTATATCACATGTGTTATCTTTTGTAATACAAACTTTGATGAATGAAATCATACCAATTCTATTATACTCACTCCTCTTATGAGTTAGATTAGTTGCATTTTTTTTAGGGCATTACAACTTGGTATTAGGCGTACCGGGTTTGAACACTTGGGTATGAGGGAAGTGGTTAGTACCACAACGGGTCTGTCTCGCTTACTAAAGACTTAAGTGTGAATGATATGTGCTTATATGATAACATGCTTATGTGATTATATGGGTATGGGATTAAATTTCTAGGATGTTGATTGATTCCACGGGTTTCTCGAAGTCCTGTTAGAAGAACACTTGATCACTGCTGTTTTTAACCGGAACTCTAGCAACGTCGCGGGACGGTCATTATCCAGAAATGAAATTCGTATGTGTTTATGAGAATACATGCTTATGTGGATTGTCCATCGTATTAGGAAACGAACGAGTTGACTTCGACACATGTGTAAATATGCTAATTTCTTTTGTTACCTTTATTAGGATGTTAGAACGTGAACGCGGTGGTAAGCGTGGTAGGCCTAGATGGCAGGAGATGCCGATACCGGATGATATTCCGACACAGGAGGAGGGTGTTGGTCAGGCCAATGTGGCTGAACCAGTTGGTCAGCAAGCCATGGGCGCCTTAGCCCGCGAAATGGCCGAAGCATTGAGGGAATTCATAGACATTCTCAGAGCTGAAAATTAAGTCCAGGCCCAAGTAGCTGAGGTAGGGCCATCCTTTCTGAAGCAAGAGTTCTTTCGGTCGAACCCGGATGAGTTTTTGGGCAATCCCAAAGAGCCACTGAAGGTGGATAAGTGGCTAGAGCAGATGGTGAAGACGTTTGAGATGCTCGGCATTGAAGACGGGGGTTTGAGAGTGACCTTGGCGTCCTTCCAACTGAAGGGAGACGCAGGTCAATGGTGGAAGTATGCACAAGGGCGCATTAGAGGGACTTGGGAGACTTTTGTTGACGCCTTCCAAGACAAGTTCTTGCCTCTTATGGTTAGGGAGAAATTGAGAGACCAATTCTCTAAGTTGGTGTAGTTGAACACACCGATGGCCGAGTTTGAGACCACATTCACTAGTTTGTCGAGGTTTGCACCCGAGCTTGTGGCGACTGAGGAACGCCGTTACTTGGAGTTTAAGAAGAGGTTGAGGATCAGGTTGATGTTTAAAGTGGCCGGTTCGATGATCAGTGATTACGGATGCCTTGTGGAGGCGGCGGCTCATCTGGAGACCGTAATGCAGTTGGAGGAGGAGAGGATGAAGGGCTCCAGGAGGAGTCAAGAAGCCCAGGGCGATAGTAAGAAGCAGAGAAGTCCTAACCCCCAGCAATCTTATGAAGCACAATCAAGGTCTACCTTTCCAGTGCTGAGTTCGGGTTCTGGAAGAGGTGGTTAGGGGGATTTCACTTGCTTTAAGTGTGGTCATTTAGGCCACAAGTTCTCCAACTTGCCCGCAGAGAGAAGAAGGGCAGTGATCTGCACCATCTTTGGCTCGTTCTTAGAGCCAGAGTCAAGGGAGAGGCCAGCAGCTCACTTGTTACCAGTGTGGGCAGGCGAGCACATGAAGAGGTTTTGCCCATAGTTGGGTGGCACACCCAGTGCGTCTGGTTTGAGACAAACACAAAGCCATCAGCAAGCACAATCGGCACAGGCCTCGAGGGCCAATCAAGGAGCCTCCTCGGCTCAATCAGTGCATCAGGCTTATGCTTCGAGGGGTGAGCAGGTTGAGTAGAGACCTACGGGGTGTGTGTGTGCTATTACAATTCGAGATCTTGTACCAGCGCCTTCTGTAGTGAGAGGTACCTTCTTGTTTTGCAATTCAGTTGCCAATATGTTGATTGAAACAGGTGTATCCCATTCATTTATTTCATCTGTATTTGTATCGATTTTTGGGTTAGAGTTAGCACAGTTAGCATCTCCTATTTTTGTAGAGTCACCCATTCGTGGTGAGGTTATTTTGAGACAAGGATGTCGGGGTTGTGACATAGAGGTTGCGAGTCACCGACTCCCATTTCCAAAAAGAAAGATGGTGCGTTGCGGCTTTGTATAGATTACCAAAAGTTGAACCGGGTAACCATCAAGAACAAGTACCCAATGCCTCATATAGATGATTTTTTTGATCAATTGAAGGGGTCTTGTTACTTCTCTAAAATAGACTTGAGATCGAGTTATCACCAGTTGAGAGTAAGGGAGGAGGACATCCTGAAGACGGCATTTCGTACACGGTATAGCCATTACAAGTTTCTAGTGATGCCCTTTGGGCTAACAAATGCACCGGCCATGTTTATGGATTTGATGAATCGAATTTTCTGTGAGCTCCTAGACCGTTTTGTAGTCATCTTTGTGGACAACATCCTGATCTACTCACTCTCTGAGAAGGAACACAAGGAACACTTGCGGGTAGTACTTGAGTTACTTAGAGCCCACAAGCTGTATGCTAAGTTTGGGAAGTGTGAATTCTGGCTGAGAGAAGTTAAGTTCTTAGGCCATGTGGTATCCGGGGAAGAGGTGATGGTAGATTCATCCAAGATAGAGGCGGTGCAAGATTGGGCACAACCTAAGAATGCATTTGAGATCCATAGTTTCTAGGGGTTGGCAGGACATTATCGTCGATTTGTGAAAGACTTCTCTAGACTAGCCTTGCCATTGACTAGACTGACGAGGAAAGGGATCAAATTCGTGTGGAGTGAGACTTGTGAGAAATCATTCCAAGAACTTAAAGTTAGACTGACCACTGCTCCAGTTTTGATTATTTCAGAGAGGGGTTTGGGTTATTTAGTATATTATGATGCCTCACGGGAAGGCTTGGGTTGTGTTTTGATGCAAGAGGGGCAGGTAGTAGCCTATGGCTCATGGCAACTGAAAATACATGAGAGAAACTACCCTACTCATGACCTAGAGTTAGCAGCGGTGATCTTTGCCTTAAAGATTTGGAGGCACTATTTGTATGGTGAGAAATTTGAAGTATTTTCTTATCACAAGAGTTTGAAGTATCTATTTACACAGAAGGACTTGAATTTGAGACAGAGGAGGTGGATGGAGTTCATAGAGGATTATGACTTCAAGTTGCATTATCATCTGGAAAAGGCCAATGTTGTGGTTGATGCATTGAGTAGGAAATCTATTGGCAGCGTAGCTTGTATTGCCATTCGGGAATGAAAGATGTTGGGTCCTATTGGGGAGTTTGACTTGTATCTTGGCGAGTCTGTTGAGTCTGCCGCTTTGTTTTCGGTCGTTGCGTAGCCCACACTTGTGAGCCGAGTGATAGAAGCACAGAAGGGTGACCTTGAGACAGAATCCCTCCAGGAGAAGATCTCCAATAGGAAGGTAAAAAGAGGCTTGAATGTGTATCCTGACCTGAGTGTGAGATACTGTAACTGTTTATTTGTACCGGAGCCATGCCGAGAGAAAGTACTCTGAGAGTTTCACCATTCATGCCTTACGGTGCATCCGAGAGGCACAAAGATGTATCACGACCTTAGTCGCCAGTTTTGGTGGAGGGGTATGAAGAAGGATGTGGCGGTATTTGTATTGAAGTGCCTTACTTGTCAACAAGTGAAGGCCGAACATTAGAGGCCAGCGGGCTTATTGCAACCCTTGCCATAGCCGAGTGGAAGTGGGAGCATGTCACGATGGATTTTGTTGTGGGCCTTCCGAGCACTCAACGGGATAGTGATGCCATTTGGGTGGTAGTTGACCAAGTTGGCGCACTTTATACCTATGCGTATAAGTGACTCAGTAGATTTCCTTGCCAACTTGTATATTCGGGACGTAGTGAGGTTGCACGGGGTCCCAGTGATGTTTGTTTTGGATAGAGATCTGCATTTGACAGCCCTGTTGTGGCAAAGTTTACGGGGTGCCTTGGGCACTAGACTAACTTTTAGCACAGCGTATCATCCTCAGACTGACGGGCAATTAGAGCGTACCATTCAGATTTTAGAGGATATGCTTCGGGGTTGTGTCCTTGACTTTACGGGTTCGTGGGAGAGGCACTTACCCTTAGTGGAGTTTGTCTATAACAATAGCTTCCAATCAAGTATTGGCATGGCACCGTTCGATGCCTTGTATGGCCGACCGTATAGGTCTCCTGTGTGTTGGGTCGAGGTAGGTGATGCTCCTTTATTGGGTCCAAAGTTAGTCTGGAAAACGATGGAGAAAGTTGCACTTATCCGTAAGAGGTTGATTACGGCCTAGAGTCGCCAAAAGAGTTATGTCGACTGTAGGAGGAGACCCTTGTCTTTTGAGGTGGGGGATCATGTTCTTGAAAATATCACCTAGGAGGGGTTTGATGAGGTTTGAACAGAGTGGAAAGTTGTCCCCTCGATTCATTAGGCCTTTTGAGATCCTTGAGCAGATCGGAGAGGTAGCTTACTGTATGGCATTACCGCTGCAGCTTTCCAGGTTTCATGACGTGTTTCACATTAGTATGCTTCGGAAGTATGAGCCGAATCCATCGCACGTGTTGGATTGGACTGACTTAGAGGTAGACGAGGATACCTCGTATAAGGAGAGACCGGTAGGAGTCTTGGATATACAGGACCAAGTCTTGCGAGGCAAGACAATTCCCTTACGCTGTGTTTGGTTGGGGGATTTGGGAAGGGATTTGGAAAGGGAAAAAGAAAAGGTGTGTGAAACTAGGTGAAATTTAGGCATATTTTATTTATATTTCACCTACCTTTTCCATTTCCCTTTCCAAATCCCTTCTCAAATCCCCCAACCAAACACAGCATAAATAAAGGTATTGTGGAAACATCACGAGGTCGATGAAGCGACTTGGGAGCGTAAGTTGGAAGTCTGAGAGAAATATCCGAACTTGTTTGTTGGTGCCTGAACATGTATTGAGATTTTGGTTATGTTAATGAAAAGGTATAAGCATTGTATATGTTTTAAATTATGAGAACATTGTATGTGTTATGGGTGTTTTGAAGACATGGATTCAACATAAGCATTGTATATGTTATAAGAATATGAAATATTTTGTATGTTGTATCACTTTTGGGAACATTGTATATGCCATGTAAATTTCAAAAAAAGAACTTGGATTTTGATTAAACATTGCATGTGATTTGGTAAAATATGAATTGTATATTCAGTGCTGAGACATTGTTTACCTTGTTGTTGGGAATGGATGACTGGCGAATGGGTCACGGTGATGGAATTGAATGGTTATCATAGTCGTAGTTAGTTTGAATTGTATTTTAAAATTTGATTTGAAATTTCGGAGACGAAATTCTTTAAGAGAGGAAGGTTATAGCGATCCCCGTTTTGACCCAACACTTGTGGTGGCTTGGACTTGGTTTATGGTCTCTGTATGTCGTTTATTGTCATTTTCCCTTTATTCATTCTTAAATTTGGTTATTTGGATGTGTTGAGCGTGTTTGGAATAGGTTGGTTACTTGATTTTCAAACCTTATGTTGCGCAAATTTTTGGCCCTCCTTGCGCTTGAGCGGGATTTGTGAACTCTTAGTACTTTGCACATCTGCAAAAGTACAGGAAGAGTGTTTTCTACGTTCGAGCGGCGTTTCCTACGCTCGAGCGGCCTTTCTTGTGCTCGAGCGGTTTGTCTATTTTCTGCAAAAGTACTGGATGTATATATTCTGCACTTGAGCGAAACAACTTATTATGTCTAATGCTCGAGCGTCAACTCTTGCGCTCAAGCAAACTGTGTATATCAATTCACGAAAATGACATTTTACATCACTTTTTCAAATCTTTTCTTCCAAAAATCCTAAAGTGAGACACTTTCTCTCTAAAATACTCTCTCTCTCTCTCTACATTTTTTTCCTAGATCTATTGATCTCTCCGCCCTAGTGTCTTTGGGAAAATGGTAGAGCATGTTGAGAGCTCCATTTTGAACCAATTGGAGTTTGGTTTCGGTGTCGTTGAAGTTTCGTCCTTGCTCCATTGGTCTTCTAAACTTGAGGTAGAGATTCTCTACACCTTAATATGAGTTTTAACTTAGTTATAGGTTATTGTGTGAAAATTGTGAAATTTTGGGGTGTTTTGAGCAAATCCAGGGTTTGGGTTCAAGTTTGAAAAAAGGAGTTTCTATGTGGGTATTATATAAATGATTATGGGGTTTGAATATGAGGTCATCTTGTGTTAAAATAGTTAATTTTGGCCTTTGGATTAGTATTTGGAAAATGGGGAGCTTTGCCCTAAAATGTCTTAAATAAGTATTTCGCATAAATAATGAAATTGGTATAGAAAATGTGAAATTGGGAGGATGTATACATGAATGGTGTTGTTAGATTTGTTTAATCACTCACCTATGGAAATTTGATGATCTATCTGTTATAGAGATTGTATATCTATTTAGAAATATTTGCTTTGGGCTATCGGTGGAGGATAGTCATGATTATTGTAGACATTGCATGCAGATTAGGCGAATTGAAATTAATCCCTTAACCATTATCATTGAATATGATTATGAATGATATACATTGTATATGTATGATATTTGGGATGAGAAATGGGATATATTCTATGTTTTGAGAAAAAGAAATGGGATGGACTCCATTGAACTAAATTGGCTTGTGTGTCCAAGGTGAAAGTCCCAAAAAACATTTGTATACATGGGTGCCGATTCCCACGGACGAAATTCCCGTAAAATGGCAAATAGAAGTTAATGTATTTGTATGATGATTTTACATGTTGGAAACTTGTGAGGTGTAACCTCTGTTGATGGGTTAAATGCAGTTGATATATCTATTGAACCAAGATGAATGAACTAAGATGCGAGTTTGGCATAGCATGGCTTTGGAAAGAGTTATAAAAATTTTGTCGTAGGACAATGAACATATACATCATACTCCTATCTTGTTAATTCTCGTATATTGTGTTAGTATGTTTCTATTAGGCTTTGGCTCACACTACTTGGGAACCATTTTCAGGTGTTGAAAATATGTCTCAGTTGAGACAATAGTTTGGAGAGACTAGGAGCAAGAACTTCCTTTTATTTTATTTATTCTGTATAGCCAAGGGCTAAGTTGTATTGAGTTAGACTCTTTCTTTTGCTATAACCAAGCAATGTCTTGGAAAAATGTAAGTCCGTAGGACACTTATTTTGTTCATTGTTAACTGGTATTATATGCTATGGATTCAGGATGAACATTTATGAATGTATATCGCATGTATTATCTTTTGTAATACAAACTCTGATGAATAAAAGCATACCAATTTATTATACTCAGTTCTCTTATGAGTTGGATTAGTTGCATTTTTTTGGGGGCGTTACACCTAAACATAAAAAAATAAAATAAAAATAAATAAATAAATAAAATACTATTTGTAATAATAATAATAATAATAATAATATGTGTGTGTATGATACAATGAAATGGGTGTTAATACATCCTGAAAAACCCAAATTGATTATTTTGTTTATTTATTTTTATCTCTTATTTATTTTATTTATTTATTTAATCGAATATTAATTTGTTTAATTTGTCTTTCACTCTATTTTCTTCTACTTTATTGTGCCATATGACTTTCTTTTTTTCTTTTTTCTTTTCTACTTTTTAGATTTATTGTTTACTCCTTTTTTTTTAAATCTTAAAATTAACTTAATCTAATTTTTTATTTTTAACCCACTTTTTTATTTAATAATATTTTAAAACAAACATATATAATAAAAATTAAATCATAAAAACTTATTGCTATAAAATTATCTTATTTAATAATATTTTAAATTAAACGTACATATATTTATATGTATAACAAATTAAATTCTAAATTAATCTAACTACCTTAATTTATTATCATAAAATTACCTTAATTAAGTTTAAATTTTTAACTTAATTTCTTATTTAATAACATTTTAAATTATACACAAATATATATATATATATATATATATATATGTATATATAATTAAATCATAAATTAATCTAAACACCTTTATTACCATAAAATAAACAAAATTAAACAAATCAATAAAAGATAAAATTAAAATAAAAACATATAGGTGTTTGTATATATAATTTAAAATGTTATTAATAAGAAATGAAATTAAAAACTAATAATTAATTAAAGTAATTTTATGATAATAAATTAAGGCTGTTAGATTAATTTATAATTTATATATGTAATGTTTAATTTAAAATATTATTAAATAAGATAATTTTATGTTAATAAATTAGGGTGTTTAGTTTAATTTATTATTTAATTTGTTATACATTTAAGATGTTATTAAACAAACAAACAAACAAACAACAACAACAACAATAACAACAACAACAAAAAGTGGGTTAAAAATTTAAAAAAAAAAAAAATAGATTAAGGTAACTTTTTGATTTGATTTTATGGTTTAATGATATATACATATATATATTTGTATATATAATTTAAAATGTTATTAAATAAGAAATTAAGATTAAAATTAATTAAGGTAATTTTATGATAATAGATTGGACCCTCGGGCCAAAAGTCCAAATTACAATTTTGTTTGGCCAAAAGGTCCAAACTCTAAAACACTTTGTCCAAAAGGACAAGTTCAAATAAAATGACCAAAATACCCTTTATATAATACACAAGCCAAACCATAAAAATCACACACACACTCTCTCTGTCTTCCCCTTTCTCTCGTCATTCATCTTTTGTAACCAAGACATTGGCATTGGCCCCCCCTCTCTCTCTCTCTCTCTCTCTCTCTCTCTCTGTATCCCACGCTGACGACGTCGCCATCGCTTCCTCTTCCGCCACTGTCACCACCACCACGACTATGACTACCGTGACCACCACTACTGTCGCTACCACCTCTATCGCCTCCTTCCCTCTTCGCCGTCATCATCCATCGTTCATTGCTACCACCGCCGAAGGCTTACTTGACCACACAGATCTACAAATCTCTCTTTTTTTTCTTATATCTATAGATTAGTCGCGCAGATCCATCACCGCAGCTCTAGATCCGTCGTGCTTCTGAGGCTTTGGCGACGTCGGAATGTGATCTGGTTTGCCATTTCAACCGCCGATGATTGAGACGTCGCCACCTACGCCGCATCACTTACTATAATGATTTTGGTTTAGACCCGACCTATTTGTTGCTTTTGGATCTAAAAACCCATGTACTTAGCTATTGTCAATCTCATTTTCATCTTGTTGCGCATTGAGTTTGTCTATTGGGAGTTTTGGTTGCATTTGAAACAGGTTGAGAAGTTAGTTTTTTAAAGAGTTGTTGCTCAGATTTTGGCTTGTTTGCTCGAATGACCATTCATGCACTCAAGCGGTCTTTTACAGTCTACAAAATTACTGGAGATTGATATCTTCACTCGAGTAGTATTTCTTACATTCGAGCGTTCTTTTACAGGTCTGAACTAATGGAAGGGGGGTCATTGTGCACTGAAGCAGTGGTTTTAGTCGCTCGAGCGATATCACTTATTGTGTCTGTCGCTTGAGCGATCTGTGTATATTAGTCAACTTTTTCATCTTTTTCTCTCTCTAAACATTCTAAAACATTAGATCCACACACACTCTCTCTCTAGTTCTCATTTCTAACCTCAAATACTCTCAATTCGTGGGTTTCCTTATCCTAGTCCTTTGGAGAAAAACGTTAAGTACGTCGAGGGTTTCATTTTAATCAGAGCATTTTGTGTTTTTCACTCCATCAAGTTCTACCCATCGTTTCTTTGTGTCTTCTACTTTAAGGTAAGGATTTCTTTGAGACTTTTATATGATTTTTAGCTTAGTTATTTGTTCTTCGAAAGGGGTATTGATTTGGAAAATTTTAGGAAAAACCTAGGATTTGAAATTGAAATCAAAAGAAGGGTTTTCCAAATTGATTCTTGAAAATGGTTGTGGGGAGGTATTTATGAGTGAGATATGTTAAAATGGTGGATATTTCTTCTTGAAATTGATTTTGTAAAACAAAAGGGGTTTTTGCCCTAGATTTTGGATATTTGGAATTGTGAAGAGAAATGGAAAATGATGTTGGATATTGTGAAATTATAACAATGTTTATATTGATGATGATGGTAGAGTTGGGTATATAATCTCTGTCACAACCCAAACCCGTCCCTAAAGGTTTGGATCGTAATCTGCCAGTAACCCAGATCACCCGACCTTAAAGACAGAATTAAAAAAAATATATTTAATTAATAACGGGGCTAGAAGCGGAAGCAGAGTATAAAAACTTGTCCATTAAGCTGTGCATACATGACATGATCAAAACATACATGTTATATCTCACATCGTACCATAATATATATATATATATATATATATACATATAGACATTCATCTTGCAGATACAAACCCAAATGGAATAGATATACTCAAATTAATCGCATGGCACATATCACAATTAATAAATAACACATAATTAAATAATTATAATCATGATATCCATGTTGGGGTTGTTACAATATCACTCCCATTGTAATTGATGCAATTGTATCTTTTGAATAGAAATATCTATTTTGTCTTGATTGTTGTAGACATTGCATAAGGATTAGGTTGAATTAAAACTAATTTCGCATACATTGTGCATTGAGCATCATTTCATATTGAACAATGTAAATGTATCAGTTTATGACAAAAATGGGTGAATACCGTGGTAAATATGGTTAAGGGGTGTAGTTGTAATTAAAAGGTGTGCGCGGTGTGGTTCGGGCAGTTTGAGAGTAAAACTATAAACCGAGTGGCGGATTCATTTTGAGCGGTTTTGGGCTGATTGAAAGATATTCTAACCAATTATCAAGCCTTTGCATAATATATAACACGAATTTACATAAATATTTTCATATATATAACACAAATTAATTTTACATAATATTTTTCATATATGTAACTACTAATTTGTAATAAATATCACATATTAAATATTTTTCACACTCATTTTTGCTTTGATATTTCATTATAAGTTGAAAAATATATATGTATTAACAATAACGGAGCGGAGCGGTTTCAAAGGCGGATATAAATTTTAAAGTTTAAATCGCAGTTAACAGATAGAGTAGTGCAGATTGATGCAGATCGGTGCGGTTTTAAAGGATTGGGCGGTATTTTGCACAGTCATAGTTGTGGTTTTATTATGTTGGCCTATGTGTCCTTGGTGAAAGTCTAGAAACCTGCGCGGTTAGGTGCCGATACTTCTAGTTAGTATCGGTAAAATGGCTTTTGTAGTGCTTGTATAGCCTACTGGTAGACATGTACCTATAGATTCCCAGTGTGTTGTATCCACTGCCCTGTTTTCTATTATAAAAGGACTATTTTCATGAATTGATTTATAATCTGGCATTACATTGTTTTGAGATGGAAAATGAGAAATGTTTGACAAAAGGCATGTATGTGTATTCACCTTATAATTTTCCTAAGATTCATATATTGTGTTAGAGTATCTCTACTGGACTTTGGCTCACCTTATATGGAAAACAACTTTCAGTTGCTGATGATATGCCTCCACCAAGGACGTAGCTTGGGAGGACTTGGAGCTTAAGGCTTCATTTTTTGGTTTCTTCATGTAATTATTTTTATTTAAGCCCAGTGCTTCACTTGTAATGAGTTTAAACTCATTTTATTGTAACCAAGTATCGTCTTGGAAAATTGTAGCCATTAAGGCATTTTATTACTTGCTTTTATTTCTCTTATTACTCTTGTATCTATGCCATATGCTATAGATTCAGAATCTAGGATTGGTGAATATATATTGCATATGTCATCTTTTGTAATGATCAAAGATATAATGAATAGAAGTTATGAGATAGTTGATCAATTGTAGCACTATTATGAGTTGGGTTAATGTTAATCATTTCGGGGCGTTACAACTTACTGTCGATGATATTGTAGTTGTCATCGTCGTCTTCATCTTCATTGTTGTTGTAAGCCGTTTGAGAAGCCATTCTGAGTAAGTCTGAGATAGGCGGCTTTGGCAATGAAGGTCTGGAAATGCCACTGGTGCAAGAGAGACTAAGAGTGGTGGTGATACGACAACGACATTGCCGGAAATGAGGAGGCGATGATGGCGAAGTATGGCAAGTACATCAACATTGTTATAATGCCCAAAATTTATATAATAAGTCAACAGTAAAGACTAATACAAAATGACATAAACAGAGTATTAGGCTTTCATTAATTAGAGTCAATTTACAAAAAAAGCACATGCATTACACATTCATAAGCTCTATCCTGAATCTATAGCATGTGGCACCAAACTAAATGATTAACGAAATAAATGCCCTACGGGCTTACATCTTTCTAAGATAGTTCTTGGTTACAACAAAAGTGAGCCTAGCTCAACACAATTTAAAGCCCTTGGCTATACAAATATAGATATAACAAAATAGAAACTCTTGCTCCCAATCCCTCCAAGCTACTGCCTTGGCGGAGGCATATCACCGGCACCTGAAATTTTTTTTTTCCCAAATAGGGTGAGCCAAAGCCCAGCAGAAACAATTTAGCACAATATAGAAACTTTAACAAGATTATAAACATGACGCACATGGCCAATGCTCAAAGATAAAATCACTTACAACTCTTCTTTCCAAGTCCATATTATGCCAAGTATGATATCTCAGTCCATTTTATATCAATTCGTTTCATGTCATTTCATATCTCCTCAATTCATAAGTCATATCCATTGTTATCCAGACAACTCGACTGAGATTACAACTCAGTGGTTTTCTTACCATACAACCATTACATACAAACATTTCAATTTGTCATTTTATGAAAATTTTGTCCGCGGGAATCGGCACCCATATATACGCAACATTTTCGAGACTTTCACCCTTGACACACAAGCCAACTTAATTCAATGGAGTCCATCCCCTTTCTTTTCTCAAACATCATACAGATACAATGTATTAAACACAGTCATATTCATTAACAATCAATAAAGATTAGTTTGAATTCACCTAATCCTCATACAATTTCTACAACAATCATGACTATCCTCCACCGATAGCCCAAAACAGATATTTCTAAATAGGTATATAATCTTTAAAACAGATAAATCATCCAAATTTCCATATGTGAGAGCTAATACATATCCAACTCCATCATTTATATAAACACCCATCCAATTTCGTGTTTCTATTTTCAATTTCATTATTTATACAAAATAATTCTTTAAGAAGTTTTAGAGCAAAACCTTATTTTCGTTCAAAACCCAATCCATGTGCCAAATTCAACAATCTTAACACCACACAACCTCATATCTACAATCACAATCATTCTCAACACTTACACTTGAAAACCCTTCTTTTGGTTTTAAACCAAAACCCTAGGTTTGTTCAAAATTACCTTAAGCTCCAATGTTTCTTACATATCAATAAATAACCAAGTTAAAAACCATATGAGAGTGTAGAAAATCCCTACCTCACGTCTAGAAGTTGAGAGAGAGAATGAGACATTTCAAACATGCTGAAATCCAACTCTATTTGGATGAAAATAAAGCACTTGAGATGTTCTATCTTTTTATCAAAGAGAGTAGGGTGTAGAAACCACTAAATCTATGTGAAAAAGTAGAGAGAGTGTGAGTTTTAGAGAGAGAAGCTCTAGATCTAGGGTTTTGAGGGAAAGAGGGATAAAAAAGTGATGTAAAAGGAGGCTGCTACAAATTGATATACGCATAGTCCCCTCGAGCGCAAGAGTTGACGCTCGAGCATCAGACACAATAAGTTGTTTCGTTCGAGCGCAAGAAATGACCGCTCGAGCGTAGAATACATACATCCAGTAGTTTTGCAAACAGAAGGACATCGCTCGAACGCAAGAATGGCTACTCGAGCACACACCTTGCTCGAGCATAGAAATGCCTCTCGAGCGTAGAATACATTCTTCTAGTAGTTTTGCAAACCTACAAAAGTACTGAGAGTTTGCAAAGCCCGCTCAAGTGCAAGAAGTGCCACTCGAGCGGAAGAGCAAAATTATGAGCAACAAGAGTTGAGAAATCGAATAACCAACCTGTTCCAGACACAACCATAACAACCCCAAAGCCATGTTTAAGGGAAAAGAAAATAAGCAAAGACATATTCAACAGTACGAAACCAAGAAACCCGTATCCATATTACAACAAGGGTCGAGTCAAAATCGGAATCGCTATAATTGTGAGATTCTCTCTCTCTCTCTCTCTCTCTCTCTCTCTCTCTCTCTAAAACTAGTAAAGATTTGAAGAAAATAGAAGTATGTTGTTGAATTATTACTCTATTTCTCTCTCTAAATCTATACCATGTATGTGTGTAATGTGTATAAATTTATGCATTGATATGTTTGTGTATGTTAGGGTTTCTAATATTCTATTTCTTTATTAAATTACAGAGTAAGATTGGGGCATTAATGGAGGATCCAACAAGAAGCAGCATGACTTGAATTTGGCTTCAAGAAAAGCTGAAGAAGTATTCGATTTTTTTTTTCTTTTTCTTTTACTATTTGGTTATTGAGAAAAAGTTGAAAAAATCGCTTTTATCAACACTAACCACAACCACTACCTCAACAATGTGAAGACACAACATAAAGAGAGAGAGGGTGAATATATCAACACACAGATAAATCTGTGTTTATTTTTATTTTATTTTATTTTTTTTGTTGAACAGATAAAAAAAAATAGATAATTTTTTTTCATTGTTGTTGATCATTTTCCCAAATGATTTTTTTTTTTTCTTTGTTGAGTAGATGTAGTTGTTGGATTTAGCTTTTGATTTGTAAAAATATTGTTGTTGTGGTGTTGTTTTTTGAACAGATAGGTGTGTTTTTTCCACCCAAAGTATAGATAGGTCGTGGTTGTTGTTATTATTATTGTACAGATAATAGGTTCTAATATGTCCAAATTGAACAGAGATTTTTCAGCAGATAAAAATAAAAAAAAAATTGAATAGATATATATGTGTATATATTGGATTATATTTGAGTGTTGGTGGTGGGAAATTTCAATAGATAGTAAGAAAGAAAGAGAGAAAAAGATATGGAGAAAGAAACATATAGAAAGAGAAAAGAGAAAGGAAATGAGGAACATAGAGAGATAAAGTTTAAAAATGGTGTTAATTTGAACAGATAGAAAAAATAAGTAAAAAAATCCAGCAAATAGGTTAAAAAATTCAACAGAGAAAAAACTATTTGAACAGATAATCAAAAATTTTGAACAGATAGATAAAAATTTGAACAAACATATATAAATTTGAATAGATAAAAAATAATTTGAGCAAATAGTCACAAAAAAAAAAGTCAACTGATAGAAAAGGTCAACATGAGTAAAAATAGAAACAAAATGTCCTCTCAAAATAATGAAATGACTTTTTACCAAACTATTTCACAAATGGTTGAACTCTCACCAACAAAAAATATCTACTGGACCTAATGCCTTACAACCTCCTTAGATTGAATTTATCATCAATTTTCTCTAATAGATTTAGGGTGTTTAAGTTAATATATGATTTAATTTGTTAAATATGTGATTAATATAAAAAAAAATTATAAGTATTAGAGAAAAAGAGAGACTTTTTATGTAAGAGTAAATTAGTGGTGTTATGTAAGAGACTTTTACTATTAATGGTGTTATGGTTGCAAATCATACCAAAATTACAGAGGAAGTGTCTGCATATATTCAAACTTTAAGGATCATCTGCAACAGCTCAAAATTACATGAGTAAAGTGCTTTTTATCCTAATTTAAAATTGCTCAAAGTTAATACTCTTCCAGTTATAAAAAAAAGATAAATAAAAAATTAAAAAATTAAAAATTTTAAAAAAATTTGAAGATGTTGAACAAAGGAAGAAGCAAATGCAGGATTTATATATATATATATATATATTATATTATTGAACTGTAATTAAAGCAATAGTAGCTGAAGTAGTGAGCAAATGATGCAGTAGAAAAAGAAGAATTCAACCAGGAATTTAACCTGACCGCATTGTTGTGTTGGTGTCAACCCTCAAATTCTATTGGTGGGTTCAGATTGACAGCAAAAAGATTCTCATCAAGATTTTGACCATTCGAACCCAAATAATCATGAGCTTTTAAACCTGTTCCTCTAAAACTTTGTTCCTTTGTATTGTACATTCATATCTACGGCACTTTTATATGCACAGAATGCTCGTTTGGTATATCATATTTGGGTTAAAACAATTATAAAACGTTAAAATAGATTAAAAAATTAATAAAATAAAATATTATATTTAAATTATAATTATTTTATTTTTTTTATAAAAGTAAAAAAATTTATTTCAAACGACTTTTTAATCTTAAGTTAAAATAATTAAAAGTCAAAAAGTCAACCTACATCCCAAACTAACCAACATGCTACATTTAAATTCCAATTTAATTTGGTGTGAATTGAATTTAGAATGAATCAGGATTCATGTCATTTTGGTTCTTAACTTTTCAATTGTGGCACATTTAATCTTAAATTTTGAATTTTGTTCCAAACAAGACAATTGAAGATATCATTGCTCAATTTCAAGGGTAAAGTTGTTAATTTGATAAAATATAAATTAATTTGACAAAAATAAATATCAAAAAAATATTTTTGAATTTTTAAAATTTATTTCTACCCACCAAAGATAAAATTTTATAAAATTGATAAATCTTATACACATTTATTTATTTATTTAATTTACTAAATTAATTTTTTATTATGTGTTTGAATGATTATTATGTAATGAATGGTTATTTTTATTTTCACTAAATTAGTTTTTATTTTTTCAAAAGTCAAATATGACGACAACTTTGATATCATTATTAAATCAATCCATTAAATTAAAAACTCCAAAACTAAAAACATTTCATATATTAAATATATCAATTACACATTAAAAACCTAATAACCACCCATTATATAATCATCATCCAAACACAATACAAATTAATTTGGTAAAAAAAAATGTGTAAAAGATTTATGAATTTTACATAATTTTATCTTTAGTTGGTAGAAATAATTTTTAAAAATTCAAAAATATTTTTTTGACATTTATTTTTGTTAAATTAGTTTATATTTTATCAAATTGACGATTTTGCCTTTGAAATTGAGCAATAGTATCTTCAATTGTCCTTATTTGGAACAAATTCAAAATTTATGATCGAATGTGTTACAATTGAAAAGTCATGAATCAAAGTGACACGAGCCCCAAACTATAAGAACTGTTAGTGTAATTCGCCCTTATTATAAATTACAGTAAACCTCCTTACATTATGACTCATTTATACTTTACTCCATAAATTTCAAAATTCAACAGTTAATCCCCTAAAGTATTATCTTATTAAAGTTTATTGTAATTTACTCTTTTTGTATGCATAATTAAAGTTGTAAATGAATTGAGTAGTCGATTATTAAAGTTTAATTTATTTATCTTAACAAATATTAAAATAAGATAAATTATATTGTTGATTCCTCTAATTTAAATGAAATTTTATTTTGATTTTTGTAATTTCAATTTAAATAATTTAACTTTGCGCTTTCAATTTTTTTGCAATGTGATTTATTTATCACTCATTGTTAGAATTTTGAATGAAAAAAATATTTATGTAAAATTAATGAAAAAAATACTATGTGTAAAATTAAAAGAATCAAAGTGAAATCCTAGACAAATGATTGCACTAGCGATCCTTATTTTTGTTTGGAATATCACTTTGATCACTTTAATTTTCTATATGATCATTTTCTATTTAAAATATTAACCACGCATGACTAGGAGATAATATTACAACAAAATTGAAATTATCACTACAACAAATTAATGTTTTATAAACAAAAATTTGATGTAGAACAAAATTCAATAATTTTTATATTTCTTAATTTTATTATTTTGGAATTAGTTTTTTACTAGGATTTTAAATAATTTAGAATTTTGGTTTCCTATTCTCTTAGGTTTCTTAATTTGATTTAAATTTTCTAATTTATTTTAGAATTACTTTTCCTATAAATATTAGGTTTAGTTTATTATAAATATGTCTACAAGCATATGCAATGGATTCATTCAATCAATAATATTTTAAATAATTTTTCTTCTATCTTCCATGTAGATTTAATGGTGTTCTTGTGGATTGAAGAATTCTCGTCTATTAGAATGATATATAATTCCTATTTTATCTACTAGAATGATATCTAGTTCCTTCCTACACTACTGCTGTGTCAAAATTTAAGAATCATTTTTTAGGGACAAAATGTCTTAGTTGCCAAAAGTGGTGTTGTTGTATTTTTAGCAATAAAATTGGATATTTAATAATAAATTATTTTCCTTTTAGGACCAAAATTTTCTTCTCAAAAGTAAACATTTTGGCCCAAATTTATTTTGTTCTTCAAAATTCATATATTAGTGACACTTTTTAAATCTGTCGCTAAATGTCTTTTTTTTTACTTTCCGAGCCACATTTTTGTGATAGCTAGAATTGATTTTCTAATGTGTTTAACAACAAAAATGTTACTTTTGGTGAGAATTGGGGATGCTGATGTGCGGCTGTGCAGCAGTAACCGCTGTACAACGAAATAGGTCCATTTCGATAATCTGAACTGTTCATATTTTAGGATACATCAAGTAAAATATGTCTATAAAAAATAAGTGAATCTAATATCGTTTATCCATTTATCCATTCACATTTATATTTATTTTAATGCTTTAAATTACAATTATTTTTTATTTTTGTAAATACAAATTTGAGATGATGAATGGATAAACGATATCCAATTCACTTAATTTTTTACAAGTATGTTCTACTTGATATATTTTGAAATATGAACGGTTTCGGATTATCGAAATGGTTCCCAAAATAGGCCAATTTCGTTTGGTGATATAAAAAGTTTGATCTCTAAAACGTTTATATGTTTTAGTTATTGGGTTCAAATTAAAACTACGGAGACTATAGTGACACTTTATTTAAATTAGAATATCTTTCATGATATGTTTGAATTTGGTTTGTTTACTTATTTTTCTTCCATTTTTTTTATTAGCAAAAAAAAAAAAAAGGAAATTTATTAATAATAAAAAAACAAGTTCAAAAATCAAGTTGATAAAGACCCAAGCTTGATCTTTTACAATGTATATAAGTTTATTGAGTCAAATAGTGTTGGTTTAAATTTAACTTAAAAACTAAACTAGTATTGGTAGACCAAAAAAATAAGAATTTGGTTTAATTAAGGCCTCGTTTGGGAATAGGCTAATTTAGTAACTTTTTAGCTATTTTGCTAAAATATGAGCTAAAAAAAATTAGTATGTTTGGGATGACTTTTTGGCTTTTTACGAAAAGATGTGCAAAAAGTAGAGGAAAAAAATAATCTTTGACTTTTTTGTATGGGTTATTGGCTTTTTGGGTAATTTAACTTTTTGACTTTTTGACTAAAAATGAGGGTTCCCAAACGAGGCCTAAGCTAAGTTCACAATCTAAACTAAAGCACGCTTAATTACTCTATATCTGACAATACGACAGGAACAATATTTAATTAGTAATTTGTTGTAATTGATTTCACTATTTAATCTTAACAACACTATATTTTTATTTTTTTTAGTTTTTGTAATAATTTCTTCATGGCTTAATCTATGTAAGTAAATTTAGAACCTGGGATTGGTGCTATGCCTATAAGGCACAACACCGTATTGTGAGCTTGTAAGGGTATGTCTCGAATTTATTTTAATAATCCGAACTGTTCATAGTGTAGGATTTTTTGAATAGATCATTAATAAAAATATTAAAGTTAATTAGACATCTGTAACCCATAATAAAACCACATTTATGTCTAGAAAAAATAAGTAGTTAGCATGATTTTGATAATTTCTCAAGATTACTATTTGACTTGATCATGGAGTTATACTTATCCGATTAATTTTATTTTTTATATAAAATATATACTCAATGAATCCTATAATATGACGACTCAGATCATCAAAATATGATCGGAACAAATCTCACGGGGTGTGACAACATGAATGCTGTCACAACACCCACCCGAAACCCGTAAATTTAGGCCTTTTTTGAGAACTTACTATTTTAATCAAAAAATAAAATAAATAAATAAGTAAATACTTAAAAATCTAACAAAAAGTCAACTAATATTTCTACTTTTCTACACGTTTTTGGTAAAAAAATAAAATAAAAATAATAATAATAATATATAATAATAATAATAATAATATCAATTTCTAAAACAATTCTTAGTAGTATATAATTTTGGTAATAATATATGTAAGTAAAATTTGTGTAAAAGTATTAATAAATAAAAAAATTATAAATACTTTTTTTTTTATCCAAGCACACTTTCTTTTTATATGTATATATGTTATTATGTGTAATGAATCCAATTTTTAATACTTCACCTTGGCGCTCTCAAGACCGTTAGGTGAAAAGATTAATGTTGTTCTTCTTGTTCTTAATGTTGAGTGAGAATAAGTTAACTATTTGGATGCTTCATGCCTTGAGATTAGCTAATAATTAACAACGTTCTTGTCCACAAGTGTGTGTGTTTTTTTTTTCAACATTCTAGTAGTTAGATTTATTAATAAAATTAATATACTATTTAAAGGACCGCTGCTACTCCATCAGTTCGAATCCTTAACCTTTGCTCACTACACTCATTATATATATATATATATATATATGTGTGTGTGTGTAAATTACAAACACATTCCCTAAGATTTGATTAAAATACGAATCGCCCCCTGTGATTCTGAAAATTACATTTCATGAGATTTCTAATTTCATAACAAATCACCATTTTTATTAATGAATCAACAAGTCAATTAATAGTTTTTAATGATATTAAAAATATGTTTCAATTAATAATTTAAATAATTTTATTATTGGATAGGAGATTAATTATAAATTTATTTATTTTTAATTAATTCTGTTAAATAAAAAATTATAACATAAAGGTATTTATAATTTTTCAAATCATAAGAAATAATTTATAATTTAAACAAATCTTAAGAAATGTATTTATAATTTATCGTATATATATATATATATATATAATGGCCAAAATGGAGCACTAGGTTGAGAGAGCAGACGTACACTTACCTTTGTTTCTTTTACCAAAAGTTTGAGACATCATCTATTGTAGGTGATATTGAAATTGTTTTTTGAACTTTGTGCCTATAGTTTTGGTACTAAGAATAATTTATAAATTAACAAAAAGTTAATTATTTTGAAACTAAGAAAGAAGTGTTTTTTTTTTTTTTTTTTTTTTTAAAAAAAAATAATGATTTGTAAGAATATCATAACATTTGTGGGTTCAAGGTCCGAGATAACTGATTACTGACTATATTCAACTCAACTCAAAAAAAGGACTCACCACTAAGGTAAAAGAAGAATGCACCAACCCCTAACACAAAAGGTAAAATCACGAGTGGACTACAACTGTAATCAGTTTCACCGTTTAAAAACAGGCCGCTAATCGCACCCTAAAAGTCGAACCCTACTCAACTGTGTAGAAGAAATACACATTTCCACTCCACTACCAACCCCCGTGGTGGATTGTTAGAGTTGGGCCTTTCTCTAATTAATTGTCTAGATTCATGTATTTATTACAAGTCACACTTAATTATTTGATCGGTTAATGTTTTAAGTCTTTATAGATAAATTATTTATAGAAATAATTAGATTCTTTTTTTAACTAGAAATAATTAGACTGATTCGATAATTGAAACTATGTAATTTTATTATATTTTATGAAAAAAAAAACGACCTATTTTTTAATTATTCTTGTTATGCCTTCGTTTGGAATGTGGGTTGGCTTTTCGGTTTTTTGATTTTTTTAGCCCGGGTTAAAAAATTTCATTTGGGATAAGTTTTTTTATTTTTTTGACTTTTGTAAGAGAAAAAATGAAATAATTATAATTTGGATATGACATTTTATTCTATTTGGTTAAAATAATCAATTTTGTCCTATATGACTAAATTAGCCCAAACGGGCATGCCAAACGGAGCCTATATATTTTACAAAATATATATATATATATATATATAATAAAAAGCCGTGCTTGAAACTCCCAATCTCCAAGCACCCCCACCACCCCCACACACACCTGGGGCTTGGTAAAAAAACAAAAATGGACCAATCACACCCCACTGGAGGCCTGGGGGTTACCCCCAGCGAGGGTCTGAGGCTTTTTCCATAATAAAATTATGTTGTTATCAATATTAGACCAATCCAGGTAGACTGTTGTGTATTGAAAACAAATCCAACCCTATAAATTAGAATTATAAATTATTAATTTTTAAAACTCTTTCAAGGTCCATTATGTGCTAAATTTATTTTTGTAAGCATAAAAAAAGAAAGAAAGAATGAATGAATGAAGGAAGGAAGGAAGGAAGGACCAAATTACAACAACAAAAAATAAATAAATAAATAAATAAAAATAAAAATAAAAAGAGAGAGAGAGAGAGAAAATTAGTGAAACATCTCTCTCCAACTTTGTGTAGTAGGAGAGATCTAAGATATTTTTTTTATTAGCTAAGGTCCCTCGATAAAATTTCTCTGTAATTATACCAAAAAATTTTCAAAATTTTTCTGTGATCATATCGAAGAAATTTCTCTGTGAAAATTAAAATTTCTCTATGTCGGGGTCGAAATTTCTCTAAGTCAGGCAAAATTTCTCTGAGTCAAATTTTCTTTGTGAAAATATTGAGGGACCTTAACTACTATGAAAATATTATTTGTTATTTATCTTATAAAATCTTAATATCAGAGACCTTAAAAAAAATTCTCCAAAAAAAACTCAAGATTTGAGTCTTCTAATAAAATAAATCTTAAATTTTAAATTTATTAATTTAAATACTAAACTTTTGATTTATTTTTAATCTAAATCATTTGTCTATTTTTATTTAATAGAATTGAATAAAAAAATAGTATTTTAGTCATTAAAATATACATAAAATATTTAAAATACCATTTTCATTGAGTTTGATGTTTACAATATCAATTTTTCTATTAATTTTACTTAACGAAATAGATACATTCTTTAGATTTAAAGCAAATCAAAAATTTAGAATTTAAATTGGTAAAATGAAAATTTTAAGGGTTTTTTTATTTATTTATTATTATATATAAACAGTACGGTTTTGTTTTTCGCCCATGCTTCTCTTCAGTCTGAAATTGAATTGGAACGTGTTATTGTGCCCACGAAGCATGCATTGATAATATGAATCATTCAATGTTTAGGGCTCATTGAGTATTTCATCCCTTTAAAAAATAACATTGATCGGATACCGATAGCCAATTTATCATATTAAATTTGTGTCAACGACAATTATGATTTTAAAAATAAATTATTGATTGAAATGTAACATGATCAAGTGACTATTAATACTCAATTAATATATTTTTTTATAAAAATAAAATATTTGATGAATTTTATACATTAAATAATTTGAAACATTGATGTGAATTTCGTGATAGGCTACGGAAGCCTAACATCATCCTCCAGTTGCAAAACGAAACTAGAGAGAAGCTGATTATATATATATATATATATATTTTCCGAGGGAGAATGAATCGAGAAAAAGAAAGAAACAAAGATAAAGAAAGAGAGAGAAAGAAAAGAAGTGATGGTGGAATTGGAAAAGAAGATAAAATAATGTTTTTTTATTTTTTTTTGTTCTTTATTCTTTTTTTGCTTTATTTAGACATCGGGGTACTGTAGAGAGAGAGAGAGACAGAGAGACAGAGAGAGAGGAGATGAGGAATCCAAGTATTCCAAACACTCCCAGACAAACAAGCTCCAGAAGAGAAAAGCAACGTTTGCTTTACGACCCAGAAAAAGTAGATTTCAAAACCAAACCACCGTAAGAGAGAGAGCTTAGGAAATTGCGTGGTTCCTAATCCAACCCCTCTCTCTCTCTCTTGTGGGATTGTCTATATTTAGTGGGCAGATTGGGGTGCAACTCCAACCCCACATCTTGCTTCTTTCCCTCTCTCAAAAAAGAACCCCACCCACCAAGATTAGAAGAAAGAAAAATGAAAGACCATTCCATTTTCATATATTTATTTATATCAGCCCCATGGCCATGCTTGTTTTGTGCCAATTCATATGGGTTTTTGGTTTCTTTTTAGGAGATAAAGAAGAAGAAGCCCCCTGTGGGGCTTATACACACATACATTTCTTTAGGACCCATTTTGATCCTCCATAGATCTCCCTCTCCCTCTGTCTCTCTCCCTACCCACCTGAATGATAAACACCATTCTCTCCTCTTAACACCTTCATTGTATCATTCTTCATCTTCTTCATTATGATTCCAATGCACTTTTGTAGTACTATATGCAATCATTCACATTACCATACACACACATTGCATACAAGTTAAACATATGGTTTATATATATATATATATGCCTGGCTCCCTGTATGCCATTTGCAGAGCCCACCGGAGCATCGATGGCCTCTGTGGATGGCGTATGAGGAGCCATGCATATTTCATGTTATGGTGTACATGATTTTCTATGTTTTTCATGTTATGGTATATATGCCATTTTTTATTTTTATATTGGAGCAAGATATTCAAACTCATAATAACTGAGTTTTGATCTCCAATTTTTTTACTTAATAAATTTTGTCTCATGAGGGTGTTTGACATTTTGCCCTAATTAATGTCAGAATAGATGTAATCTCATTTCATATCTACATACATACATATAATTATTTTGTCCAAGTCTTACGGTGATCTCAAGAAGAAATGGGTAAAGAAATTAATTTTACAGTTGTCAATCTCTTAGCATTGGAACCTAAAACTTTCTACATAGCCAACCAACTCAATGGTATGTATGGCTTTAATTTGCAGTACTCCACTATAATTATGTCAAGGGTATTATCGTCATTTTAGTAGAAATCAGAAAGAAGACGGGGGCAGCAGCATTGTAATTTTTGGCAAAGATGATTGCAGCTCCTCTACACTCTCAGGTTGTGAACCAGGTAACTCTATCTTCTTCTTCATCTCCACTGGTATGTCTCTCTCTCTCTCTCTCTCTCTGGGTTTTATTTTTAGGGTTTCTTTCTTTTTTTGCTTCAAGTATAAGATGTTTTTCTTGTTTGCAGAGTTGCAGAGAGGTAATGACAATGTGCTTCTGGGAAAATGATACCATCACCTCGGATATGATATTTTTCCCATAAGAGTGACATGAGATTTGTACACGTGTAACAAGAAGATGATCAGTCTGTTTTTTAAAACCCTTATTCCAATGACACTCTGAAACCACACATCGAAGTTACAACCTCTAGATTGGCCAATCATCTTGTTACACGCATGTCCAATGAGGAATCTTGTGACCATCAATCACACAGTCACCTAATTGAAATCAAACCACCATTTTACACTGTTTTATTAGTGTTATATATATATATATATAGGCAGAAGAGGAAACCCCATTTTCATTTAGGACCTTGTTTTTGTGGGTTCATTGGCAAATACGGGTTAATTTTGTTTTTGTTTTTGTTTTTTGAGTGATGCTAAGTATGAAAGAAATATTATGAAGTATTTTAGAAAAAAAATTTATTCTTTGATTAATGTATGGTGTTTTATTATGTATGTAATTTAAGGATAAAATTTTTTTATTATACTTTTCATGATATTTATTTCAAAATACCTACGTTACTCTTATTATTATTATTTTTTTTTTCATCATTTGCCAATCATTTGATCTTTGGGTATTGTTGTAGATTTCTATTGAAAGGTTATAACGTTTATTAAAGACAAAAATTAAAATTACTTTGTAAAGGATTTTTTTTTTTTTTTTGTGTTGATTTGTTTGGTTATTTTATTGTAAACTATTTCTTATGTGTTGTTAGACAATATATGTTCAACTTAATTTAATTTTTTTTATATTTATAATTAATTTCTAAGAAATTGGTTAAAAAAAATTACTTAGGCTGCAGTTAGAGCATAGTTCTAAATACAGGCTGTTACATACAGGCCGATGCCGTTACACCTTGATATTGCAATGTAAACCGATTTCGCAACTGTATCAATCAATTCTTGTTATGTATCGAATCATAACCAATACGGTGAACCGCTAGATCTCAATACATGCCACGATATTCCGTTACAAGCCAATATATCCCCGTTATACCCTGTTAATGAGTTTTAAAATTTCACGACCGTGACAACCGATTCTTGATATATATCATGTAATACTCTCGATATTGATATAGAATCAATTTCGATAATCTAAACTATTCATTTTTTTAAACTCATTGAGTAAAATATTCATGCAAAAAATCAAGATGATGAGACATTGGTAGTTATATATTTGAATCATAGTTGTTTTAAAAAGATAATAAATATAATTTTAAAAATAACCATCTACTTTTTGTAATATAAATTTGATCAAAATATATAGCTACCGATATCCGATCATTTTAATTTTTTGCATGAATATTTTACTCGACGATTCTTAAAAAATAAATAGTTCAGATTATCGAAATGGAACTTATGGCAGGTTCCACGGATACTTCAAGTTCTCTCATGTTAAGATCCCAACAAAAAAGAAGCTCAATCTTTTTTTATTATTAAATTTGATAGAAAAGTACTCAAAATTCATCTTCAATATTTTCATTAAATATTCATCAAATCAAGAGGGAGTCATATTTTTCATCAAAGGGAGAATTCATCAAATCCTTCGTCAAAAAATTTAAAAAGATAAAGTATTGGAGATGAGCTTTTCTCATCAAATTTGATGAAAAGAAAAATTTGGGATAAATGAAATTTTTTTTTAAATGTTTGGATAAAAATTTAATGCGATGATTGGAGTAGTTCACATTGACTTTAACTTTTTATTCAAATTTAAAATCAAATTAAATGAAATTTTTAGTGAAAGATTGGAAATAGTGTTAGAGTACGTCCAATTCACACCATAGTTCTAAAAACTAACCGATACGCTATGTACCGGCCAGTTCGAATCGGGAAAATGAAGCGCAACGACGGATACAGGTCATTATAGCGCTAAGATCGAAAATCGCAGGAGAATCGACCGAGTCCCAGCACGTAACGGTCTATAATCATTATATAAGCTGCGACGGGCCGATACTCACTGATTCAGACCGATACCAGAAAGAAAAAGTTGAAAAACCTGTGGAATGATTTTTAAAATTACATAGCCACGGCACCCATTTTCCGATACGTACCAACCGATACTATTGATACCAATACTCCGCGATCAATTTCGTTATGTTATCCGATACCGCAATTTAGAACCATGATTCACACTCTATATCTTTAAATATGAAGGATTATTCACTTTAACCTATCATCTAAAAATTATCCAGATATAGAGGAAGTATGAAAAATAGAAGATATACAATAACACTAGTCATTTTTTTAAAATACTAAATTTATCCTCATGACCTTCTCCTTTCAAATTTATATACCAATTATATTCTTCTATATATATATATATATATTTTTTTTTTGTATATTATAAAAGACAAATAACTTTTAATATGTACATCTAATTTTTATAATTTGATTTCATTCAAAAGATTAAAATTATACTTTTAAAATGAGTCTAATATTAAATATATCTAACAAAATTTTAAAAATTAAACATTTATTATTGAACAAAAATTTACATAATCTGTTGTGAGTGTGAATTTTTTTTACTATAGGTGGGTTCTATTTTTTTATAAAAGAATAGCTGGTAAGGGAAATGGATTAAAGAAAAATTGATGGGAGGAAAAATGAATGGTTTATTTTAGAGAAAAATATTTAGAGAAGAAAATGAGAATTTATAGTTAGAGTTTGAGTGAATATATAGTGAGATATTCTATTTCACTTTTTGAATTTTTTTTTTATAAAAGAAAATCATATTGGATTGGAGATATTCTTAGCTAATATCATTTACAATAAGAACTTAGTGTGGGGCTCACCATATAATGTGTGTTTGTTACAGTTTATTTTTATTCAAAGTTGTTAATTTTTAAATAGAATTTAGAAACATTCTTCTTCCAATTTAATCAACTTTTTGTAGTTGATTTTAATTAGGGAACATTACTTGAAAATCCTACTTTAGAAATCTATATATCATGAAGTCTTTTTCGTTTTTAATAGACCGATAGATCATGTTCATTTGGAAACATTTTCTATAAGATCCTAATTAATATATTATTGTATCACATTAAGAATTTTTGCCCTTATTGATTGTTGGCCTCACTTTTTCTTTTTTCTTTTTTTTTTTCTTTTTTTTGTTGTTGTTGAAATGAGTTACATTTTCCAAACGTGGCTAATAAAACCCTTAGTGTATACGTGACTAGTGTATTTTCCAAAACTTACTATACTTTATCTAAACGTGGCTAGTACTTTTTTCAAATGTAAAATATGACTAGTGTATTTTTCAAACGTAACTAATACAATAAACCACATGGCAAATGTATAAATTCCCATTCAATGGGACTTTTGCATTCATTAAAACTAGCATATCACTGTAGATGCGCCCTTGGGCCTCACTACAGTTCGGACTCGATTTGTGTCACGGTCCTGTATCTAATCTCGCAGAGTGCAATGCAAGACCGATGAATCATCAAAGAGTCCAAATCCGGCAAATCGTTTTGAAAAACAGATTTTTAGAAAGAAGTGCCAAACATGGACTGCTTTGCCAGATACAGAGTCGCCACCTAAATATTTTATTTTTGAAAAAATTTAGGAAACCCTGACTTGTTTGCCTAAGGCCACGTGTCCGTCATCACCAAAGTTGCCTCGGCTCGGGAACTTGTGTACGATTGGGGAAGGTCACTTCGTGAGCACCCCCGCTCGCCCGATCAAAGATCGGCCTCTACTAACCATGATATCTAGTTTTGAAAACATTATGTGTTCTTATTCCGGTTATTAGCCTAGATTTATTATCTGATGCGCACAGTGTAGACACCCCATTTTTGACCGACCTTAAGACTCAGACGTCACCAACTGAGCGCTCGGTGATATTGCATATTGTGCTCGTTCTGAAGTTGTTGAGTCTCGGCTGCGAGCCTTGCCTCCGGACTTCCGGACTCTTTTGTGCTTTGCCTCGGTTTGCGAACCGGGTCCCGTTTTCTTCATTTTCTCTTCCCGAAGGGAGGGAGAGGTCTCGTAGACCATCTCTCAGTGGCCATAGGCTACGTTTCATGGTCGTAGGCCATTTTTTCCGTTTGGAACCCGGTTCCCGGTTTTCAGAGCCGTCGGCCGTGTGCCTCGGTTCAAGACCGCTTAACCACCTCCGTTTGCTCCGGTTTTTGGCATACACCTTGTTTCCTCCCTTTTGAGGGACACTGTGGCCCGAGAGACCAACTTCATGGTCGAACGCCACCTCCGGTGCTTAATAGTCAGTTTTTAGGGCCCCGGGCCGCGCGTCTCGGCCCCCGAACCTTCGTTTTGCATCGGTTTGGGTTCATTTTTGGCGGAGACCTTATTTTCATTGTTAGGAAGGTTGTAGAAGAGTGGGAGGCCAGCAATTGTTCTGAAGACCAGCTTTATTCCTTCATCGCTCTTTATCGCTCGTTTTCTTCACTAGAAAGCTGACTTTTTCCATTCCCGGGCCAATTTTTCTGACTTTCCACCACACCATTGTGTTGTACACACCTGGGAGGCCACCAATATGGATAGGCCGGCCATTAATTCCCCCTAGCCCTTTTGAACCCCTCTAAAAAGTTGGTTTTTCTCTCTCCTGGTTCACTTTTTTCAGTTTTTGACCATACAGCTGTGTTGTACACACATGGGAGGCCACCTTTTTGAGGTGGCCGGCCACTAACTTTTCTTGAACCTTTTGCACCTGGCCGGCCGGCCGGCCACCTGAACCTTCTGCACGTGGCCGGCCAAACTTCTCTCTCCTGGTGCATGCCAGCTGTGCCAGCTGTTTTGCACCAGACCCCTGCCCGAGGGTCTGCCCTTTTGGGGGGAAAATTTGAATTTGTTTCCCCCCCCCTTTTCTTTCACTCCTCCTCCTCTATAAAGCCAGCCTCTCCCCTTCATTTCTAAGGGTTAGAAACCAGCTGAGGCACCATTATACATACAACCTTATATCTCCCTCATTCAACCCTCCAAACCCCAAGATTCTTGCACCTTTTGCGCTACAACCCATAGCCTACCACCTCCATCATCCATTCCAGCCCCTTGGAGGTCATTTGCAGAGGGTGAAAGCTCATTTCCTTGGACCAAAAGTTGTTGGAGGTCGGCTCTACAAGGGTAAGTTCCTATTCTCCCCTTTTTTGCACTATTTTGTTCTATATCTTAGCCCCTTTTGCTTATATTTTTGGGCTCCGACCCAAACTGGAAACAGTCTTATTTTGAGCTCATATTCATGTTTGATTGAGGAATTTTTTCTGTTTAAGGCCATCTGCTGCCCCTTTCCCTTTATCTCTCTTTTAGGGCTATTTCTTGCATGATATGTTAGCCCTGTTTGTAAGCATTTCTGGGCTTCGAGCCAAACTTTAAAGTGCCTTATTTTGAGCCCCTCTTCAACTTTGTTGAAGGGCTCTTTGCTGTTTGAGGCCAGCTACTGCCTCTTGCCCTTTATCTCTCTTTTAGGGCCTTGTTTGCATCATATTTTAGCCTTTCTTGTGGGCATATTTGAGATTTTCCATAAACTGTAAAGTATATTTTTTTGAGCCCCTCTTAAACTTTGTTGAAGGGCTCTTTCCTGTTTGAGGCCTTTTGCTGCCCTGTTTGTTCAATTTCTCTTTTAGGGCTGTTTTTGCATGATACATTAGCCTTATTTGTGAGCCTTTTTGGACCTCGACCTAAACTATAAAAAGTCTTGTTTTGACATCATATTCATGTTTGATTAAGGTATATTCTCTGTTTGGAGTCATCTTCCCCTATGCATACTTCATTCTTTCATGATTAGGGCTATGCATTAGAGCACTTGCATTGGCCATGGTTTGGCCTCTTGGCCACTGAAATCTAGTGGATTTTCAGTGGCTTAGGTGTGTTCTTGAAGGCCAAAATCAGAGGGAGGTGACCCCCTCTCACCTTGTTTTGTTTGATGGTCTTTTTGACCTTCCAAAGAGGCCATATCTTGCATGCTTTGTTGACTGATTTCAAGGCCAATTTGATGAGTTTTAGGGCTATCATATTTGATTTCTAGAGTTAATTTTGTCATGCTAAGTATCCTTGATGCATGTGCTTAATAACCCCTTGTATGCCCTTCCAAAGGAGCCCCTCATTTTTACATGCATTGGCTGCATTTCCATGTTTATTTGGGCATATTTTCACATGTTTTGTTCACTGATTTTTTCTGGTTTGGTGAGATTTCATATGCTTCATATACATGCCATGTAAACCATGTTTGCTAGTCAAAGTTGCATACTATTTTAGTCCATCTTGCTAGCATCTTTTGGCCATGCTTTGAACTAGCAATGTTCATGTTTTGGGACTGCCTTGGCTCTATCTTTATGCTTCATGATCAAATAATGCATGCTTTGTATAGTTATAGGTCAATACATGTGCCTAGTTTTGTGTTTCGGGACATTCCATGCATCGGGTGCCATGTTTCCATGTTTCGGGACCATTTAGCATCACATTTCAGTGCTGGAACTTGCATGTTTGTATGCCATATTCCATGCCTTGTTAGAGTGGCATTTGTGCCTTAGGATCGGTCCTCGGTTTGCGTGCATGTGTGCACGCATCTCGAGTGTCTCATTTTCATCTCATGGTCACTGATGTGAGTGTGGATGAGGTCCACTCATGTTGGTGTAAGTCCATTATGCATTGTGTATGCCATTTCAATTCATAGCATTGCATATGCTAGGTTGTATGTTAGAGCATCGTGTATGCCATGTTACATCGTGCATTGTGTATGCCATTTCATAGCATTGCGTATGCTAGGTTGTATATCAGTTGCGTGTGCATGCCATCTCATTTGCATTGTGTTTGGGATAGGAGTTAGCCAGAACACGGGAAACGAGGGACGTTTCGTACTTCGAGTGACGGAACGTGTCTCAATTCCCGGTCACCGACACTCCGGATTATCCATGATGGAGTCTTGGTCTTGTTGTGTTTATATGTGCATTCATTCCATATTGAGTCATGCAAATCGACTCCTCGGCCATCATGCATCGAGATGCGCAATTGGTGGCACGAGGATCGAGGACTACGCTCCCTGAAGAGTAGTCAAGCATACATATGTAAAAATACATTGTCATGCCCCTTTCCTGTCTCTGTTCCAGTAAATCAGAAACCGGCAATCTTTTGGGGCTTCGCGCAATATTCCGAGCTTAATTGTAAACAAAGGCTAATTGGGGCATCGCAATGGATTTCTGCGCCAAGCAACCCGAACATTCATCATTCATCATCCGGAGCAGAGTTGAGGCAGTCCCTAGCTTGCATGCTAATTTACTGCTTTCCTAGATTAATTTGTTAATTAATTAAAGTTTTGTACTTATTTGGACTGTATTATTTATTCAGGACTATATTATTTATTCGGACCCTCCGAGCGAGGGCACAATTGTAATAAGTGTGTGTGCGTGTGATGTATGTCTTCCAACCCCACGTCTTTCTCCATTTTATTTACCAGCTTATGATGGTTAGATTAGGGCATGTTTCAATTAGCATACAGTATGATAGCATGTTTGCATTCATTCATCTGTTTTGCATGCACCGGGCTCGGCGCATCATACTAACTGCATTGTATTTCAATTCCGAGTTGAATACTTGTTAGTTGTAACATTTCACATGCCATCTTTAGAATAGCCGAGCCTGCTATAGTTGCATTTTTGCATGTGTTGCATTAGGCATCTCTGTATAGTTAGGATCATGCATGGATTTCTAACATAGCTTTTGTTTTGGCTTGGAGTACTCGGTAAGTTTTTATGCTTTAGCATCCTTGCATATGTGTGAGTGACTGCCATGATAGCATGCTTACCATGAGGCTATTTGCTTATGTGATATAACTGCCTGAATGCCTGTGGGTGAAGGTTGGGTTATTTGGATTGGAACAATGCATTGACTGTGAGTTTTAAGCCCACTAGATAATGGCAAAACCATCTTTTCTAAGCCCACCTGAGGGTGGCAAAATATGCATTTTAAGCCTACTTGTGAGTAGCAAACCATCTTTCAAAACGAACATGAAATGTTTTGTTCCAGTTCAGGCGACGCGGTCTATACTTGTATGCTGTGCGCATCACATAGTAAATCTAGGCTAATAACCGGAATAAGAGCACATAATGTTTTCAAAACTCAATATCATGGTTAGTAGAGGCCGATCTTTGATCGAGCGAGCGGGGGTGCTCACGAAGTGACCTTCCCCAATCGTACCCAAGTTCCCGAGCCGAGGCAACTTTGGTGATGACGGACACGTGGCCTTAGGCACGAGTCAGGGTTTCCTAAATTTTTCAAAAATAAAATATTTAGGTGGCGACTCTGTATCTGGCAAAGCAGTCCATGTTTGGCACTTCTTTCAAAAATCTGTTTTCTCAAAACGATTTGCCGGATTTGGACTCTTTGGTTCAGATTAAGAACCGTGACATTTGAGTCCTAAACTGTAGTGAGCCCAAAATGAACAGAACGGGACTCACCCTCCCGGGGCGTTCGGGGACTTCTACAGTTTCTGGCGACTCTGCTGGGGAATTAGAGAACTTGACTCGAACCCATGATATCTGGTTTTGACTACACTTGTGTGTTTCTTTGCATTGCATTTGCATTGGTGCGCCTAGGACACCGTGTTTGCCATCTGCTATTCCTGAGCGGTTTGCCAGAGGCTGCGTGCCATAAGGCTTACCGATTACGGGCTCTGCCAGTATGGGAACACAAACCCCGGTTTTACCGGGGCACCCTTTTGACCATTCGACCTAGTGCATATTCGGAATCCGTAGTGACCATTCTAAACTAGGACAGGTTGCTTACCCGATTATAGGTTGTTTGAAACCGCTGCGTACGTAGTAAAACCCTAGCTCCTGACAAAATAGGACAGGGAAACCCTACCCAAACATAGGGGTGTTTTGGCTCTCACTTATCTGTTATGTGCTTTTAGAGTGCGTCTCTACAGGAAATGCATGTATCAGTTTACGAGTTTGGGCATCAGGCCTACGGACATCAGTCAGCGTTTCAGAATTAGTTATTTGCGGGTATCAGATTCAGTCTTGGGGGACAATGATTCAGGGATAGTGATCAGTGTTTGAGGACAGTGTGTATTCAGCTTATCGACCGTGTGTTGTTATGCCCAGCTGTGTGTTGTGTATTTATTTTAAGCTGTTATGCTGTTCGTTTATCTGGTTATTTATTTCCTTATTGCTTTATTTATCTTTTTGCTAGGACAGTTTTAGCACAATTGCTTCCGACCCAACAGATATTCCCCAAGCACTTTGGACAAGAGGTCGTCGGCTCAATCGATCTGAGGATCTGGTTGACGGACAGCCAGTGTTCCATTCTCTACCCCGGTTGTCAGAAGAAGGCCGAGAAAGCGCAGTGTGTCTGAGCAGAGGTTACCAGAGCAGTGGTCTACCCTAGCAGTGAACAGTCGGGTTGAGGTCTCAGTTTCTGCCATAGAGATACACATACCAGTCAGTCAGCAGGATCAGCAGGATATGGCCGGAATAGAAGAAATGATGCGCCAACTCCAAGAGAGTATGAAACAAATGCAGGAGGACGCCGTCCGCCAAGCGGAGTTCTCTAAGCAGCAGGCCACAATTATGGCCCAACAGGCGGAACTGATTACCCGGCTACAGCAGCAAGCCGGAGCATCAGCCTCACATCCAGCTCCTCCCCCACCAGGGGTCCCAATACCCGAGCAGACACCAACTACCCAGAATGTCCTGCCAAATCCCCAGAACATTTTGCCAAATGTCCATGCCGTTCAGGAGGATACAGATATCCCAACAGGGCCGGCTCCGCCCCCGCTTCCACCTCAATTATCCAAAGTACATACAGCCGTCAACCACCCGGACTCTCCTTTCGAGTTCGAAGTAGACCCTACAGCACTGAAATTGAGCAAGCTCGAGAAGCTATTCAAAAAATCCCAGGGGTAAAAGCTATCCCGGATATCGAGGACGGATATACCGATGTGGCTGTGACGTTGCCAGATAGATTCAAAATGCCGCAAATCGATCGCTTCGACGGATCTGGTGATCCCATGGTCCACCTCCGGCTATTCTCAGATATATTACGGCCAATGGGCCTCACCAGACCCCAGAAGCTTTCACTATTCGACCGGACCCTGTCGGGTGTGGCCGCTATCTGGTATGCGAAGTTGGAGGATGATGTCAAGCGGAGTTGGGATGAAATGGCCGAGGCCTTTGTTGCGCAATACTCTTACAACACCCAAATTGAGATTACAACTCGTGATCTCGAAACAACAAGGCAGGAGCCCAAGAGAGTTTCTCGGATTTCGTGACCCGGTGGAGGGCGAAGGCCTCGATGATTAAGGCCCACCGATAAGGACCAGATCAGGATGATTGTGCGCAATCTCCAGCCAAAACTGATGCAAAAAATGATTGTGCTCCCCTTCCCCACCTTTTCGAATCTACACGAGATGGGGGTACAAATTGAAGATGCGATGAAACAGGATTTGATTGACCAAGACAGGGACCAACCCCGGAGAACCTTTAACCGCAACAACAATGCAGGCCCGAGTGGCGCTGCAACTGCGAGAACTTCGGAGGTAAGCATGGTCGCCACCATTCCCCCTCCCCTTCCAAGGCCCATGGCAGCCACACCCTTCTCCGGTGCATCCGGAAGCAATACACAGACCACTAAATACCAACCCAGAGGCCAAAGAACCTTCACCCCATTGTACATGCCCTTGTCCAAGGCTCTAGGGGTCTTAATCAGAAAGGGCATCTAAAACCCTTAGAGCCGAGCCGTTGCCAATCCACTTCCCCCACTCACATCCCAGCCAAATACTACGCATATCACCAGCAACACGGTCATGACACCGACCAATGTTTCAGGTTGCATCACGAGATTCAAGACCTCGTTGACAAATAGGTGATTTTGCCACCAGAAAGACCCAATGTCACAACCAACCCACTCCCTACACACAACAAGCTCCACCTCCCAAAAGAATCAACTTTATCCAAACTGGGGTTGTGTCTTACGATCCTAGCATCTATATCACTCCTTCTCATCTACCTACGCCGGAGGTGCTCCTTCCTGATTGCACTGACCTTTTGTGCATGATGGAAATCTCCACAACCCAACCTGTGTCAATGGTGGCGGCTGTTGAAGAGAGTACAGGGGAGGTTGCAGAGGAGGATGGAATTGTTATGTCAGGGTTTGAGCAGTCTGAGAATTTTGCTGGGGAAGCCTACGATCCGAGCAACTACATTCTGTTGGCAGGCCAATCTGAGCCAAGTGTAGAATTGCCAGAGAGAACAGAACTGTGTGTGATCCAGGGGGATAGAGTTGAGCAGGGAACAGAGGATTTGACGGCTGTAAAAGAGACTTTGCCAACCTCCAGTTCTTCAATGACCAAGAATCAGGGGATGCGGCAGTCAACTGGTTTGAGTATGAGGAATCGGCAGAGGCTACCGGATGGCTGGATGATCAACCGGATGTTGTAGAGTTCCAACAGGGCCCGGCAGGGCGAGGGTTAGTTGTGTGCCGGAAGGGCCGAAAGTCAGAGTATATTGCCGGAGAGCGCCGGTACAAAGAATTTCGCTCAGGACAGAAGCATTGTGAATACAGGGAAAGCTGAACAACAAACTGCGCTGGCGCAGGTGGAACACAGGATTCTGAGAGAATCGGGAAGCCAAATCCCATGAGGGGACTGAAAATGCTGTGGGCACAAGGACAGAAGATGTTGTGAGCATGTGGGCTGAAAGTGCTGCGAGTACAATCATGCCGGAGCCAGACAGGTGCCTTTTGAATGCCAACGGAATGTGGTGGGAAGATGATGATTTATGTCTTGCCCACACAGACGAGGATTTGGGGAGCAATCAACCTGACGACACCTGGTATCTCGATGAAGTTGATCACATGACAAGAAGTGGGCGGTACTTCACCCCCGCACCTAGACCATCCAGAAGCATCTGGAAGGACAAGGACTGAAAAGCAGAAGAGAAGCAGATCGAAGAAGAAGCTGTATTGAAGCAGCTGAAGAAGATACAAGCAGACATCTCCATCTGGGGACTGCTTATGGCATCACGAGTGCACAGACAGGCTGTCATATCTGCTATGGACAAGGCTAAACTCTCTATAGATACCACACCAGAGCAGCTAGTTGGACTGGTCTTTCCGGGAGGAGGTTCCCCGACGTTAACCTTTTCAGACAAAGAACTGCCAGAACTCTGCCGCCTGAGGGCGCAAATCATAACAAACAACCCCTCTACATCTCTGTGGAATGTAGAGACAAGTGGGTGCCAGTGGTTCTTGTCGACACGGGATCCGCCATTAATGTGTGCCCGTCAAGGACGGCATATGCAATCGGGTTAAAGCCGCGGACTTCGTGCCGACTACTCAAGTGATCAGAGCCTATGATAACACCAGCAAGGGGGTGATGGGGACTGTCAAAATTCAGACCCAGGTTGGTCCAGGACAACACAACATTGAATTCCATGTCTTGGACGTTCTGCAACCTTTATCTACTCTTGGGGCGGTCGTGGTTGCACCAAGTGAAGGCAGTCTCTTCCACTTTGCATCAGATGTTGAATACCCTCACGGGAAGGGGGTGGCCATTGTTTTCGGGAATTCGTCATCCATCCACCGCCAGAAGTGTCTACACCAGTCTTGGAAATCGAGCACGGCACGGAGGATGTGTTCTTATCAGGGTTTACTCTGGCTGAGGCTCGGGTTGTGCAGAATATCATGGCTGTTAATGAGGGAGTGTACGTCAGTGCTCAATCTGTATACCTCATGAACAAGCTACAACACATCCCCGGGATGGGATTGGGAAGGAGCGGCCGGAAGGGTGTTTGCAGCATTGGCCGAAGTGCCACACAACCCTCATACCTTTGGCTTGGTTATCTCTGCCCACCAAAGAGGATTGGATGCGAAAGGGAAAGAAATGGCTGGAAGAGCCAGAGCAAAGTAGGCTGGGAAGCCTTTGAGCTGATGCATAGGCCCATTCAGGTACCCTAAACGGACGCTTCGTCCGGGAGGGGGAGGACTTTCCGTTTTGTGGCTTCCCAGAGCCGTGGCAGAACGCGGAGAAGAAGCGCGTGCCAGGTTTCGAGATCTTCTTCGACCTGCAAATATCCGGGGATGACGTTGCCGAAGAGCAGACAGACCCTCAGCTAAGGTTGAGCAGTGTAAGGCAGTGGACTTCGAGGGCCTGAAATTGAAATGGGGGTAGCACTGGCATGTCTACTTTCAGATCCTCCGATCGACCATAATGCTTGGGGGATAACTTCTCGGTTCCCATGATTGGGGATGAAACGGCTGTGGGCCTCCCAGCAACTATTTTGGATGCATCTATCGCACCCTCTCTCACTTGGCAATACGAAGAGGGGTTTTGTCCAGCAGCACGGGTCAGGTAGTGAGCCGGAATCTGATTCCACGAGTCTTGTGAGTCAGAATCAGGTTCCAGCTCAACTGAGTCTAAGTCTGGTAATCCTGGGGATGATAACCCAGATGCCACAGTCTTGTCCAGGTCGTCTTTTCTTTCTCATTTGAGTCTGTTTTAACCGAGAGTTCGGACGATTTGGATGTGCTTAATGAGAATCAAGTAGTTTGTGGTTTCTGAGTACTTTCTGTGCCCTTGATTTATTGCATTAACTCAGACTTTCAAAACTTTGATGAAAACGACGAGGACGAATTCCATCCGGTTTTGCAACGCTTAATTGAACAAGAGCAGGAGAGATTTGTTAAACCTTAATAATGGATGAAATCACTACTGTGAATATTGGTACTGAGGAGGACCCGCGGTTGGTCCAGATCGGGTCCACGTTGTCTTCAGAGGAACGCGAGCGCTTAGTCGCTTATTAAAAGATTTCAAAGATGTTTCGCGTGGTCCTACGAAGACATGCCTGGGATCGATCCTGAGATTGTACAGCATCGGATCCCCCTTGCCCCAGATGCCCCAACCTGTCAAACAGAAACTCAGGAGGATCCGCCCGGACTGGGCTCTCAAGATTAAGGAAGAGGTCACCAAGCAAATCGACGCAGGGCTTCCTGCTGGTATCC